>JAEOAE010000528.1:0-29966 GCA_036365155.1 Meriones psammophilus
TTTTAAATTCTCTGGGCTCATTTCGTTAAGCGGTTTTCAAGTGCTCGGGGGCCCTTTTTGTTGGGGGGGTTTTTAAGTCTTTGGAAATCCTTTTGTTGGAAGGGTTTTTAAGTGCCCCTGGACTCCCTTTTGTTGGGAAAAGGGGTTTTTAAAAATTTGGGGGCATTTCCTTGGAAACCAGTTTCCCAAAGGCTCTTTGGGGCATTTTAAAATTTGGCCTTTTTTTAAAGTTTTCAAACTCTTTACGTTGGCGGGTTTCAAAATGCTCTGGGTCATTTTTTTGGAGGTTTTCAAGTGCTCTGGGGGGATTCGTTGGAAGCGGGTTTTTAATTCTTTGGATTTATTTTGTTGGAGGAGGGGTTTTTAAATCTCCCGGGGCATTTGTTGGAACAATTTTAAATGCTCTGGGTTTATTTGTTGGGAAAAAAAGGTTTTTAAGTGCTCTGGGCTAATTTCATTGGGGAACTGGGTTTTTAAGTGCTCTGGGCTCATTTGTTTGAATCGGTTTTTTTGTGCTCTGGGGTTATTTGTTTTTAAGGTGTTTTAAGTGCTCTGGCGTTATTTGTTGGAAACTTCTTTTTTGGGGTTCTGGGGGCAATTTTTTGGGAAACAGGTTTTCAAGTGCTCTAGGCTCATTCCTTTGGAAGCTGTTCAAGTGCTCTGGAGCTCCCATTTCGTTGAATGCGGCTTTTCCAGTGCTCTGTGGTCATTTGGATGAGCAGGTTTTGATGCTCTAGGCTCATTCCCGTTCAAGCGGGTTTTCAGTAACTCTGCGCTCAATCGTTGGAAGCGAAGATTTCAAATTACTCTGAACTCATTTCATTGGATGCAGGTTTTCAAGTGCTCTGGACTCATTTGTTGAAGGGTTTTTAAGTGCTCTGGTCATTTCTTGGAAAGCGGTTTAAGTGCTTTGGGCCTGCGTTGTTCATTGCGCTCTGGGAATTCCCATTGGAAGCAGGTTTCAGTAATTTACTGAGGCTTCTTTTATGCTCTGGGGTCATTTTTGAAGCAGGATTTCAAGTGCTCTGCTGGAAGCGGTTTTCAAGTGCTTTGGCTCATTTTGTTGGAAGCAGGTTTTCAAGTGCTCTGTTTTCATTTGCGTGTTTTTAAGTGCTCTGGCGTTATTTCGTTGGAAAGCCTTTTTTAAGTGCTCTAGTCCAATTTTTGGCGGCTTTTCAAGGTTTGGACTCATTTTGTTGAAGAGGTTTTAAGTGCTCTGGGCCTGATTTCGCCTGGGTTTTTAAGTGCTCTGGGGTCATTCATTTAGGCGGGTCGTTGCTCTGGGGTCATTCGTTAGGCGGGTTTTTCAAGTGCTCTGGGGTCATTTCTTTGGAAGCGGGTTTCAAGTGCTCTGGGGACATTTCGTTGAAAGCTTGTTTTTAAGTGCTCTGGGGTCATTTCTTTGGAAGTGAGTTTTTAAGTTCTGGGGTCAATTTTTTTGAAGCAGTTTTTCAAGTGCTCTGGGTCATTTCGTTGGAAGCGGGTTTTCAAGTGTTCGGCTCATTTTGTTGGAAGCGGGTTTCAAGTGCTCTGGGGTCATTTCGTTGGAAGCGGGTTTTCAAATGCTCAGTGGTCATTTCGCCAGCGTGTTTTTTAAGTGCTCTGGGCTCATTTTGTTGGCGGTTTTTTCAAGTGCTCTGGGCTCATTTCGTTTAGGCGGGTTTTCAAGTGCTCTGGGGTTATTTAGATTTAAGTGGGTTTTCAAATGCTCTTGGTGTCATTTCGATTTGGAAGTGGGTTTCAAGTGCTCTGGGTTCATTTTGTTTAGGCGGGTTTTCAAGTGCTCTGGGCTCATTTCGTTAGGCGGGTTTTCAAGTGCTCTGGGCTCATTTCATTGAAGAGGGTTTTCAAGTGCTCTGGTCATTTCGTTGGGCGTGTTTTTAAGTGCTCTCACGGTCATTTTTTTGGAGTGGGGTTTTCAAGTGCTCTGGGCTCATTTGGTTGGAAGCTGTTTTCAAGTGCTCTGGGCTCATTTCGTTGGATGCGGCTTTTCAAGTGCTCTGTGGTCATTTGGTTGGAAGCGGGTTTTCAAGTGCTCTGGGCTCATTTCGTTCAAGCGGTTTTCAAGTGCTCCGCGCATTCAATTCGTTAGGCGGGATTTCAAGTGCTCTGGACTCATTTCGTTGGATCGCGGGTTTTTCAAGTGCTCTGGACTCATTTTGTTGGAAAAGGTTTTTAAGTGCTCTGGGGTCATTTCCTTGAAGCAATTTTTAAGTGCTCTGGGGTCATTCGACAGCGGGTTTTAAGTGCTCGGGCTCATTTAGTTGGAAGCGGGTTTTCAAGTGCTCTGGGCTCATTTCTTTGAAGCAGGTTTTCAAGTGCTCTGGGGTCATTTCATTGAAGCTGGTTTTCAAGTGCTTTGGATTCATTTTGTTGGAGGAGGGTTTTTAAGTGCTCTGGGCTCATTTCGTTGGAAGCAATTTTTAAATGCTCTGGGGTCATTTCGTTGGAAGCAGGTTTTCAAGTGCTCTGGGCTAATTTCATTGGAAGCTGGTTTTTGAAGTGCTCTGGGCTCATTTCGTTTGAATCGGTTTTTCAAGTGCTCTGGGGTTATTTCGTTGGAAGCGTGTTTTTAAGTGCTCTGGCGTTATTTCGTTGGAAGCTTCTTTTTAAGTGTTCTGGGGTCAATTTTTTGGAAGCAGGTTTTCAAGTGCTCTGTTGTCATTTCGTTGGAAGAGGGTTTTTAAGTGCTCTGGACTCATTTTGTTGGAAGAGGGTTTTAAGTGCTCTGGGCTCGTTTCGTTCGAAGCAAGTTTTTAAGTGCTCTGGGGTCATTTTGTTGAAGCCGGTTTTCGTGCTCTGGGCTCATTTTGTTGAAGCGGGTTTTGACGTGCTCTGGGGTCATTCTGGAAGGCGGGTTTTCAAGTGCTCTGGGGTCATTTCGTTGGAAGTTTGTTTAAGTGCTCTGTGGTCATTTCACAGCGGGTTTTCAAGTGCTCTGGGGTCATTTTGTTTGAAGCAGGTTTTCAAGTGCTCTGAATCCATTTTGTTGGAAGAGGGTTTTAAGTGCTCTGGGCTCATTTCATTTAGCTTAGTTTTTAAGTGCTTTGGGGTCATTTCGTTGGAAGCGGTTTTTCAAGTGCTCTGGGGTTATTTCGTTGGAAGAGGATTTTCAAGTGCACTGTGGTCATTTCGTTGGAAGCGTGTTTTTAAGTGCTCTGGGCTCATTTTGTTGGAAGCGGTTTTCAAGTGCTCTGGTCTCATTTCGTTGGAAGCGTGTTTTTAAGTGCTCTGCGGTCATTTTTTGGAAGCAGGTTTTCAAGTGCTCTGGGCTCATTTCGCTGGAAGCTGTTTTTCAAGTGCTCTGGGCTCATTTCGTTGGATGCGGCTTTTCAAGTGCTCTGTGGTCATTTGTTTGGAAGCGGGTTTTCAAGTGCTCTGGGCTCATTTCGTTCAAAGCGGGTTTTCAAGTGCTCTGCGCTCAATTCGTTGGAAGCGGGATTTCAAGTGCTCTGGACTCATTTCGTTGGAAAAGGTTTTTTTTTTTTTTTTTTTAATGCAGTTTATTCAGGAACCTTGAACAATCCTCGGACCCAGGGGAAAGCCAGCCCACAGCTTAAATAGCCTCTGGGTAGCCAACCCAGGCGTGCCACGTGGGCAATGCAGATAGGTCCACATACATGGAAGCAAGCCAGATCCTCAGCCTTAGCCAAATGTGGAATTGTTCGTGACAGAGAGCACTCACCATCGGAAGCGGGTAAAAACCAGCTCCATCTTTAAGGCATAGCATTCGCAGGTTTTTACAGTTCCCCTTTTTTTGTTTTAGACGCATCAGGCAAGAGTAGAGGTCTGATCTCTGATATTAGAAATAAATTGGGACTTTGTACTGATGTTCATTTAGGTGTCATCCCACCCAAAGAGCATCAGACCCGTCCGATACCTTTTTCTCAGAGGCGGGACCTGGGGCATCAACCCGCATGCAATCAGACATGCTCTTCTCTGGGTCGAAAGCGGCCGACCCTGAGTGCAGTGCTTAGCCTCGCATCCTGAGCATAACATTTTAGCTTTTTATGGTATCCAACCATGCTTGGGGAGAATGTCTTGCTTCAATGGCTGTAAAGGCCTGAATGATCATGGCTGCATCACACTGTTGTGAGACTCTAATCTTGCATATATACCACAGGCAAACCAAGGAGACCAACACCAGAAGGCCTGCTAATGCTCCCATGCCCGCCCATTCCTTCAGATGATTCATGGCTGCAGCAATCCATGATGATAATCCTGTGGCTAGTTTTTAAGTGCTCTGCGGTCATTTTTTTGGAAGCAGGTTTTCAAGTGCTCTGGGCTCATTTCGCTGGAAGCTGTTTTTCAAGTGCTCTGGGCTCATTTCGTTGGATGCGGCTTTTCAAGTGCTCTGTGGTCATTTGGTTGGAAGCAGGTTTTCAAGTGCTCTGGGCTCATTTCGTTCAAAGCGGGTTTTCAAGTGCTCTGCGCTCAATTCGTTGGAAGCGGGATTTCAAGTGCTCTGGACTAATTTCGTTGGATGCAGGTTTTCAAGTGCTCTGGACTCATTTTGTTGGAAAAGGGTTTTTAAGTGCTCTGGGGTCATTTCCTTGGAAGCGGTTTTTAAAGTGCTCTGGGGCTCATTTCGCTTGGAAGCAGGTTTTCAAGTGCTCTGGGGTCATTTCATTGAAGCAGGTTTTCAAGTGCTTTGGACTCATTTTGTTGGAAGAGGGTTTTTAAGTGCTCTGGGCTCATTTCGTTGGAAGCAAGTTTTTAAATGCTCTGGGGTCATTTTGTTGGAAGCAGGTTTTCAAGTGCTCTGGGCTCATTTCGTTGGAAGCGGGTTTTTGAAGTGCTCTGGGCTCATTTCCTTTGAATCGGTTTTTCAAGTGCTCTGGGGTTATTTCGTTGGAAGCGGGTTTTCAAGTGCTCTGGGTTCATTTCGTTGGAAGCGGGTTTTCAAGTGCTCTGGGCTCATTTGGTTGGAAGCGGGTTTTCATGTGTTCCCGGCTTATTTCTTTGGAAGCGGGTTTTCAAGCGCTCTGGGGTCATTTCGTTGGAACCGGTATACAAGTACTCTGGGCTCATTTGGTTGGAAGGGTTTTGAAGTGCTCTGGGCTCATTTCGTTGGAAGAGGCTTTTTAAGGGCTCTGGGGTCATTTCGTTGAAGCAGGTTTTAAGTGCTCTGGGCTCATTTTTGTTGGAAGCAGGTTTTCAAGTCCTCTGGGCTCATTTTTTGGAAGCAGGTTTTCAAGTGCTCTGGGCTCATTTCTGTTGGAAGCTGTTTTTCAAGTGCTTTGGCTCATTTCATTGATGCGGGTTTTCAAGTGCTCTGGACTCATTTTGTTGGAAGCGGGTTTTCAAGTGCTCTGGGCTCATTTCATTGGAAGCAGGTATTCAAGTGCTCTGGGGTAATTTCATTGGAAGCGGGTTTTCAAGTGCTCTGACTCATTTTTTGGAAGATGGTTTTCAAGTGCTCTGGGCTCATTTCGTTGAAGTGGGTTTTCAAGTGCTCTGGGCTCATTTCGTTGATGCGGCTTTTCAAGTGCTCTGTGGTCATTTGGTTGAAGCGGGTTTTCAAGTGCTCTGACTCATTTTGTTGAAGAGGCTTTTAAGGGCTCTGGGCTCATTTCGTTGGAAGTGAGTTTTTAAGTGCTCTTGGGTCATTTGTTGGAAGCAGGTTTTAAGTGCTCTGGGATCATTTTGTTGGAAGCAGGTTTTCAAGTCCTCTGGGCTCTTTTCTTTGGAAGAGGGTTTTAAGTGCTTTGGGTCATTTCGTTCACAGCTTTAGTTTTAAGTGCTCTGGGCTCATTTCGTTGGAAGCTGGTTTTAAGTGCTCTGGGCTCATTTCTGGATTGTAGCGGGTTTTCAAGTGCTCTGGGCTCATTTCGTTGGAAGCAGGTATTCAAGTGCTCTGGGGTAATTTCATTGAAGCAGGTTTTCAAGCACTCTGGACTCATTTTTTTGGAAGAGGGTTTTAAGTGCTCTGGGCTCATTTTTTGGAAGCAATTTTTAAGTGCTCTGGGGTCATTTTGTTGGAAGCAGGTTTTCAAGGGCTCTGGACTCATTTTGTTGGAAGAGGGCGGGTGCTCTGGGGTCATTTCCTGGTTTAATTTTAAGTGCTCTGGGGTCATTGAATTTGCGGGGTTTTAAGTGCTCTGGGCTCATTTCCATTGGAAGCGGGTTTCAAGTGCTCTGGGCTCATTTCGCTGGAAGGGGTTTTCAAGTGCTCTGGGCTCATTTGTTGGAAGCGGTTTTGAAGTGCTCTGGGCTCATTTCTGCAGCGGGTTTCAAGTGCTCTGTGATCATTTTTTGAAGTTTGTTTTAAGTGCTCATGGTCATTTTTTTGAAGCGGTTTTCAAGTGCTCTGGTCTCATTTTGTTGAAGAGGCTTTTAAGGGCTCTGGGGTCATTTCGTTTTAAGTGAGTTTTTAAGTGCTCTGGGGTCATTTCGTTGGAAGCAGGTTTTTAAGTGCTCTGGGCTCATTTTTTTGGAAGCGGGTTTTCAAGTGCTCTGGTCTCATTTTGTTGGAAGAGGCTTTTTAAGGGCTCTGTGCTCATTTCGTTGGAAGCGGGTTTTCAAGTGCTCTGGACTCATTTCATTGGATACGGGTTTTCAAGTGCTCTGGACTCATTTTGTTGGAAGAGGGTTTTTAAGTGCTTTGGGGTCATTTCGTTGGAAGCGGTTTTTCAAGTGCTTTTGGCTCATTTCATTGGATGCGGGTTTTCAAGTGCTCTGGACTCATTTTGTTGGAAGCGGGTTTTCAAGTGCTCTGGGCTCATTTCGTTGGAAGCAGGTATTCAAGTGCTCTGGGGTAATTTCATTGGAAGCGGGTTTTCAAGTGCTCTGGACTCATTTTTTTGGAAGATGGTTTTCAAGTGCTCTGGGCTCATTTCGTTGGAAGTGGGTTTTCAAGTGCTCTGGGCTCATTTCGTTGGATGCGGCTTTTCAAGTGCTCTGTGGTCATTTGGTTGGAAGCGGGTTTTCAAGTGCTCTGGACTCATTTTGTTGGAAGAGGCTTTTTAAGGGCTCTGGGCTCATTTCGTTGGAAGTGAGTTTTTAAGTGCTCTGGGGTCATTTCGTTGGAAGCAGGTTTTTAAGTGCTCTGGGCTCATTTCATTGGAAGCGGGTTTTCAAGTGCACTGGACTCATTTTGTTGGAAGAGGGTTTTTAAGTGCTCTGGGCTCATTTCGTTGGAAGCAGTTTTTTAAATGCTCTGGGGTCATTTCGTTGGAAGCAGGTTTCCAAGTGCTCTGGGCTCATTTCGTTGGAAGCGGGTTTTTGAAGTGCTCTGGGCTCATTTCGTTTGAATCGGTTTTTCAACTGCTCTGGGGTTATTTCGTTTGAAGCGTGTTTTCAAGTGCTCTGTGGTCATTTCGTTGGAAGCGGGTTTTCAAGTGCTCTGGGCTCATTTTGTTGGAAGCGGGTTTTCAAGTGCTCTGGGGTCATTTCATTGGAAGCGCGTTTTCAAGTGCTTTGGACTCATTTTGTTGGAGGAGGGTTTTTAAGTGCTCTGGGCTCATTTTGTTGGAAGCAAGTTTTTAAATGCTCTGGGGTCATTTCGTTGGAAGCGGGTTTTTGAAGTGCTCTGAGCTCATTTCGTTGGAAGCGGGTTTTCAAGTGCTCTGTGGTCATTTCGTTGGAAGCGTGTTTTTAAGTGCTCTGGCGTTATTTCGTTGGAAGCTTCTTTTTAAGTGCTCTGGGGTCAATTTTTTGGAAGCGGCTTTTCAAGTGCTCTGGACTCATTTTGTTGGAGGAGAGTTTTTAAGTGCTCTGGGCTCGTTTCGTTCGAAGCAAGTTTTTAAGTGCTCTGGGGTCATTTCGTTGGAAGCGGGTTTTCAAGTGCTCTGGGCTCATTTTGTTGGAAGCGGGTCTTTGACGTGCTCTGGGGTCATTTCGTTGGAAGCGGGTTTTCAAGTGCTCTGGGGTCATTTCTTTGGAAGCGGGTTTTCAAGTGCTCTGGGGTCATTTCGTTGGAAGCTTGTTTTTAAGTGCTCTGGGGTCATTTCTTTGGAAGTGAGTTTTTAAGTGCTCTGGGGTCATTTCGTTGGAAGCGGTTTTTCAAGTGCTCTGGGGTCATTTCGTTGGAAGCGGGTTTTCAAGTGTTCCCGGCTCATTTTCACAGCGGGTTTTCAAGTGCTCTGGGGTCATTTCGTTGGAAGCGGGTTTTCAAATGCTCTGTGGTCATTTCGTTGGAAGCGTGTTTTTAAGTGCTCTGGGCTCATTTTGTTGGAAGCGGTTTTCAAGTGCTGTGGGCTCATTTCGTTGGAAGCGGGTTTTCAAGTGCTCTGGGGTTATTTCGTTGGAAGCACGTTTTCAAATGCTCTGGTGTCATTTTGTTGAAGCAGGTTTCAAGTGCTCTGGGTTCATTTCGTTGGAAGCGGGTTTTCAAGTGCTCTGGGCTCATTTCGTTGGGCGGGTTTTTGAAGTGCTCTGAGCTCATTTCGTTAGGCGGGTTTTCAAGTGCTCTGTGGTCATTCGTTGGAGCGTGTTTTTAAGTGCTCTGCGGTCATTTTTTTGGAAGCAGGTTTTCAAGTGCTCTGGGCTCATTTGGTTGGAAGCTGTTTTTCAAGTGCTCTGGGCTCATTTCGTTGGATGCGGCTTTTCAAGTGCTCTGTGGTCATTTGGTTGGAAGCGGGTTTTCAAGTGCTCTGGGCTCATTTCGTTCAAAGCGGGTTTTCAAGTGCTCTGCGCTCAATTCGTTGGAAGCGGGATTTCAAGTGCTCTGGACTCATTTCGTTGGAAGCGGGTTTTCAAGTGCTCTGGGGTTATTTCGTTGGAAGCGGGTTTTCAAATGCTCTGGTGTCATTTCGTTGGAAGCGGGTTTTCAAGAGCTCTGGGTTCATTTCGTTGGAAGCGGGTTTTCAAGTGCTCTGGGCTCATTTCGTTGGAAGCGGGTTTTTGAAGTGCTCTGGGCTCATTTCGTTGGAAGCGCGTTTACAAGTGCTCTGTGGTCATTTCGTTGGAAGCATGTTTTTAAGTGCTCTGTGGTCATTTTTTTGGAAGCAGGTTTTCAAGTGCTCTGGGCTCATTTCGTTGGAAGCTGTTTTTCAAGTGCTCTGGGCTCATTTCGTTGGAAGCGGGTTTTCAAGTGCTCTGTGGTCATTTGGTTGGAAGCGGGTTTTCAAGTGCTCTGGGCTCATTTCGTTCAAAGCGGGTTTTCAAGTGCTCTGGGCTCATTTCGTTGGAAGCGGGATTTCAAGTGCTCTGGACTCATTTCGTTGGAAGCGGGTTTTCAAGTGCTCTGGGGTTATTTCGTTGGAAGCGGGTTTTCAAGTGCTCTGGGGTTGTTTCGTTGGAAGCGGGTTTTCAAATGCTCTGGTGTCATTTCGTTGGAAGCGGGTTTTCAAGTGCTCTGGGTTCATTTCGTTGGAAGCGGGTTTTCAAGTGCTTTGGACTCATTTTTGTGGAAGAGGGTTTTTAAGTGCTCTGGGCTCATTTCGTTGGAAGCAAGTTTTTAATTGCTCTGGGGTCATTTCGTTGGAAGCAGGTTTTCAAGTGCTCTGGGCTCATTTCGTTGGAAGCGGGTTTTTGAAGTGCTCTGGGCTCATTTCCTTTGAATCGGTTTTTCAAGTGCTCTGGGGTTATTTCGTTGGAAGCGGGTTTTCAAGTGCTCTGGGTTCATTTCGTTGAAAGCGGGTTTTCAAGTGCTCTGTGCTCATTTGGTTGGAAGCGGGTTTTCATGTGTTCCCGGCTTATTTCTTTGGAAGCGGGTTTTCAAGCGCTCTGGTGTCATTTCGTTGGAACCGGGTTTACAAGTGCTCTGGGCTCATTTGGTTGGAAGCGGGTTTTGAAGTGCTCTGGGCTCATTTCGTTGGAAGCGGGTTATCAAGTGCTCTGGACTCATTTTGTTGGAAGCGGGTTTTCAAGTGCTCTGGGCTCATTTCGTTGGAAGCAGGTATTCAAGTGCTCTGGGGTAATTTCATTGGAAGCGGGTTTTCAAGTGCTCTGGACTCATTTTTTTGGAAGATGGTTTTCAAGTGCTCTGGGCTCATTTCGTTGGAAGTGGGTTTTCAAGTGCTCTGGGCACATTTCGTTGGATGCGGCTTTTCAAGTGCTCTGTGGTCATTTGGTTGGAAGCGGGTTTTCAAGTGCTCTGGACTCATTTTGTTGGAAGAGGCTTTTTAAGGGCTCTGGGCTCATTTCGTTGGAAGTGAGTTTTTAAGTGCTCTGGGGTCATTTCGTTGGAAGCAGGTTTTTAAGTGCTCTGGGCTCATTTTGTTGGAAGCAGGTTTTCAAGTCCTCTGGGCTCTTTTCTTTGGAAGTGGGTTTTTAATTGCTTTGGGGTCATTTCGTTGGAAGCGAGTTTTTAAGTGCTCTGGGGTCATTTCATTGGAAGCGGGTTTTTAAGTGCTCTGGGCTCATTTTGTTGGAAGCGGGTTTTCAAGTGTTCTCGTCTCATTTCGTTGGAAGCAGGTATTCAAGTGCTCTGGGGTAATTTCATTGGAAGCAGGTTTTCAAGTGCTCTGGACTCATTTTTTTGGAAGAGGGTTTTTAAGTGCTCTGGGCTCATTTCGTTGGAAGCAAGTTTTTAAGTGCTCTGGGGTCATTTCGTTGGAAGCAGGTTTTCAAGTGCTCTGGACTCATTTTGTTGGAAGAGGGTTTTTAAGTGCTCTGGGGTCATTTCCTTGGAAGCAATTTTTAAGTGCTCTGGGGTCATTTCTTTGGAAGCGGGTTTTTAAGTGCTCTGGGCTCATTTCATTAGGCGGGTTTTCAAGTGCTCGGACTCATTTTGTTGGAAGAGGGTTTTTAAGTGCTCTGGGCTCATTTCGTTGGAAGCAGGTTTTAAATGCTCTGGGGTCATTTCGTTGGAAGCAGGTTTTCAAGTGCTCTGGGCTCATTTCGTTACAGCGGGTTTTCAAGTGCTCTGGGCTCATTTCGTTTGAATCGGTTTTCAACTGCTCTGGGGTTATTTCGTTTGAAGCGTGTTTTCAAGTGCTCTGTGGTCATTTCGTTGGAAGCGGGTTTTTAAAAGCTCTGGGCTCATTTCGTTGGAAGCAAGTTTTTAAAAGCTCTGGGGTCATTTCGTTGGAAGCGGGTTTTTGAAGTGCTCTGAGCTCATTTCGTTGGAAGCGGGTTTTCAAGTGCTCTGTGGTCATTTCGTTGGAAGCGTGTTTTTAAGTGCTCTGGCGTTATTTCGTTGGAAGCTTCTTTTTAAGTGCTCTGGGGTCAATTTTTTGGAAGCGGCTTTTCAAGTGCTCTGGACTCATTTTGTTGGAAGAGAGTTTTTAAGTGCTCTGGGCTCGTTTCGTTCGAAGCAAGTTTTTAAGTGCTCTGGGGTCATTTCGTTGGAAGCGGGTTTTCAAGTGCTCTGGGCTCATTTTGTTGGAAGCGGGTCTTTGACGTGCTCTGGGGTCATTTCGTTAGGCGGGTTTTCAAGTGCTCTGGGTCATTTCTTTAAGCGGGTTTTCAAGTGCTCTGGGGTCATTTTGTTGGAAGCTTGTTTAAAGTGCTCTGGGGTCATTTCTTTGGAAGCAGTTTTTAAGTGCTCTGGGGTCATTTCGTTGGAAGCGGTTTTTCAAGTGCTCTGGGGTCATTTCGTTGGAAGCGGGTTTTCAAGTGTTCTGGGCTCATTTCGTTGGAAGCGGGTTTTCAAGTGCTCTGGCGTCATTTCGTTGGAAGCGGGTTTTCTGTGGTCATTTCGTTGGAAGCGTGTTTTTAAGTGCTCTGGGCTCATTTTGTTGGAAGCGGTTTTCAAGTGTTCTGGGCTCATTTCGTTGGAAGCGGGTTTTCAAGTGCTCTGGGGTTATTTCGTTGGAAGCACGTTTTCAAATGCTCTGGTGTCATTTCGTTGGAAGCGGGTTTTTAAGTGCTCTGGGCTCATTTCGTTGGAAGCGGGTTTTCAAGTGCTCTGGGCTCATTTCGTTGGAAGCGGGTTTTTGAAGTGCTCTGAGCTCATTTCGTTGGAAGCGCGTTTACAAGTGCTCTGTGGTCATTTCGTTGGAAGCGTGTTTTTAAGTGCTCTGCGGTCATTTTTTTGGAAGCAGGTTTTCAAGTGCTCTGGGCTCATTTGGTTGGAAGCTGTTTTTCAAGTGCTCTGGGCTCATTTCGTTGGATGCGGCTTTTCAAGTGCTCTGTGGTCATTTGGTTGGAAGCGGGTTTTCAAGTGCTCTGGGCTCATTTCGTTCAAAGCGGGTTTTCAAGTGCTCTGCGCTCAATTCGTTGGAAGCGAGATTTCAAGTGCTCTGGACTCATTTCGTTTAGGCGGGTTTTCAAGTGCTCTGGGGTTATTTCATTTTAAGCGGGTTTTCAAATGCTCTGGTGTCATTTCGTTGGAAGCGTGTTTTCAAGTGCTATGGGTTCATTTCGTTGGAAGCGGGTTTTCAAGTGCTGTGGGCTCATTTCGTTGGAAGCGGGTTTTCAAGTGCTCTGGGCTCATTTCGTTGGAAGCAGGTTTTCAAGTGCTCTGGGCTCATTTCGTTGGAAGCTGTTTTTCAAGTGCTCTGGGCTCATTTCGTTGGATGCGGCTTTTCAAGTGCTCTGTGGTCATTTGGTTGGAAGCGGGTTTTCAAGTGCTCTGGGCTCATTTCGTTCAAAGCGGGTTTTCAAGTGCTCTGCGCTCAATTCGTTGGAAGCGGGATTTCAAGTGCTCTGGACTCATTTCGTTGGATGCGGGTTTTCAAGTGCTCTGGACTCATTTTGTTGGAAAAGGGTTTTTAAGTGCTCTGGGGTCATTTCCTTGGAAGCGAATTTTTAAGTGCTCTGGGGTCATTTCGTTGGAAGCGGGTTTTTAAGTGCTCTGGGCTCATTTCGTTGGAAGCGGGTTTTCAAGTGCTCTGGGCTCATTTCGTTGGAAGCAGGTTTTCAAGTGCTCTGGGGTCATTTCATTGGAAGCGCGTTTTCAAGTGCTTTGGACTCATTTTGTTGGAGGAGGGTTTTTAAGTGCTCTGGGCTCATTTCGTTGGAAGCAAGTTTTTAAATGCTCTGGGGTCATTTCGTTCACAGCGGGTTTTTAAAGTGCTCTGGACTCATTTTGTTGGAAGAGGGTTTTTAAGTGCTCTGGGCTCGTTTCGTTGAAGCAAGTTTTTAAGTGCTCTGGGGTCATTTTGTTTTAAGCGGGTTTTCAAGTGCTCTGGGCTCATTTTGTTAGGGCGGTTTTTTGAGCGTGCTCTGGGGTCATTTCGTTAGGCGGGTTTTCAAGTGCTCTGGGGTCATTTCGTTTGGAAGCTTGTTTTTAAGTGCTCTGTGGTCATTTCTTTGGAAGCGGGTTTTCAAGTGCTCTGGGGTCATTTCGTTGGAAGCAGGTTTTCACGTGCTCTGAATTCATTTTGTTGGAAGAGGGTTTTTAAGTGCTCTGGGCTCATTTCATTGGAAGCGAGTTTTTAAGTGCTCTGGGGTCATTTCGTTGGAAGCGGTTTTTCAAGTGCTCTGGGGTTATTTCATTGGAAGAGGGTTTTCAAGTGCTCTGGGGTCATTTCTTTGGAAGCGGTTTTTCAAGTGTTCCCGGCTCATTTCATTGGAAGCGGGTTTTCAAGTGCTCTGGGGTCATTTCGTTGGAAGCGGGGTTTCAAATGCTCTGTGGTCATTTCTTTGGAAGCGTGTTTTTAAGTGCTCTGGGCTCATTTTGTTGGAAGCGGTTTTCAAGTGCTCTGGTCTCATTTCGTTGGAAGCGTGTTTTTAAGTGCTCTGCGGTCATTTTTTTGGAAGCAGGTTTTCAAGTGCTCTGGGCTCATTTTGCTGGAAGCTGTTTTTCAAGTGCTCTGGGCTCATTTCGTTGGATGCGGCTTTTCAAGTGCTCTGTGGTCATTTGTTTGGAAGCGAGTTTTCAAGTGCTCTGGGCTCATTTTTTTCAAGCGGGTTTTCAAGTGCTCTGCGCTCATTTCGTTAGGCGGGATTTAAGTGCTCTGGACTCATTTCGTTGGATGCAGGTTTTCAAGTGCTCTGGACTCATTTTGTTGGAAAAGGGTTTTTAAGTGCTCTGGGGTCATTTCCTTGAAGCGGTTTTTAAGTGCTCTGGGCTCATTTCATTTGCAAGCAAGTTTTCAAGTGCTCTGGGGTCATTTCATTGGAAGCACGTTTTCAAGTGCTTTGGACTCATTTTGTTGGAAGAGGGTTTTTAAGTGCTCTGGGCTCATTTTGATTTGGAAGCAAGTTTTTAAATGCTCTGGGGTCATTTCGTTGGAAGCAGGTTTTCAAGTGCTCTGGGCTCATTTCGTTGGAAGCGTGTTTTGAAGTGCTCTGGGCTCATTTCCTTTGAATCGGTTTTCAAGTGCTCTGGGTTATTTCGTTTGGAAGTGGGTTTTCAAGTGCTCTGGGTTCATTTCGTTGGAAGCGGGTTTTCAAGTGCTCTGGGCTCATTTGGTTGGAAGTGGGTTTTCATGTGTTCCCGGCTTATTTCTTTGGAAGCGGGTTTTCAAGCGCTCTGGGGTCATTTCGTTGGAACCGGGTTTACAAGTGCTCTGGGCTCATTTCGTTGGAAGTTGTTTTTCAAGTGCTCTGGGCTCATTTCGTTGGATGCGGCTTTTCAAGTGCTCTGTGGTCATTTGGTTGGAAGCGGGTTTTCAAGTGCTCTGGGCTCATTTCGTTCAAAGCGGGTTTTCAAGTGCTCTGGGCTCAATTCTTTGGAAGCGGGATTTCAAGTGCTCTGGACTCATTTTGTTGGAAAAGGGTTTTCAAGTGCTCTGGACTCATTTTGTTGGAAAAGGGTTTTTAAGTGCTCTGGGGTCATTTCCTTGAAGCTGGTTTTAAGTGCTCTGGGCCATTTCGTTGGAAGCGGGTTTTTAAGTGCTCTGGGCTCATTTCGTTGGAAGCGGGTTTTCAAGTGCTCTGGGCTCATTTCGTTGGAAGCAGGTTTTCAAGTGCTCTGGGGTCATTTCATTGGAAGCGCGTTTTCAAGTGCTTTGGACTCATTTTGTTGGAGGAGGGTTTTTAAGTGCTCTGGGCTCATTTCGTTGGAAGCAATTTTTAAATGCTCTGGGGTCATTTCGTTGGAAGCGGGTTTTTAAGTGCTCTGGACTCATTTTGTTGGAAGAGGGTTTTTAAGTGCTCTGGGCTCGTTTCGTTCGAAGCAAGTTTTTAAGTGCTCTGGGGTCATTTCGTTGGAAGCGGGTTTTCAAGTGCTCTGGGCTCATTTTGTTGGAAGCGGGTTTTTGACGTGCTCTGGGGTCATTTCGTTGGAAGCGGGTTTTCAAGTGCTCTGGGGTCATTTCGTTGGAAGCTTGTTTTTAAGTGCTCTGTGGTCATTTCTTTGGAAGCGGGTTTTCAAGTGCTCTGGGGTCATTTCGTTGGAAGCAGGTTTTCACGTGCTCTGAATTCATTTTGTTGGAAGAGGGTTTTTAAGTGCTCTGGGCTCATTTCATTGGAAGCGAGTTTTTAAGTGCTCTGGGGTCATTTCGTTGGAAGCGGTTTTTCAAGTGCTCTGGGGTTATTTCGTTGGAAGAGGGTTTTCAAGTGCTCTGGGGTCATTTCTTTGGAAGCGGTTTTCAAGTGTTCCCGGCTCATTTCATTGGAAGCGGGTTTTCAAGTGCTCTGGGGTCATTTCGTTGGAAGCGGGTTTTCAAATGCTCTGTGGTCATTTCTTTGGAAGCGTGTTTTTAAGTGCTCTGGGCTCATTTTGTTGGAAGCGGTTTTCAAGTGCTCTGGTCTCATTTCGTTGGAAGCGTGTTTTTAAGTGCTCTGCGGTCATTTTTTTGGAAGCAGGTTTTCAAGTGCTCTGGGCTCATTTCGCTGGAAGCTGTTTTTCAAGTGCTCTGGGCTCATTTCGTTGGATGCGGCTTTTCAAGTGCTCTGTGGTCATTTGTTTGGAAGCGAGTTTTCAAGTGCTCTGGGCTCATTTCGTTCAAAGCGGGTTTTCAAGTGCTCTGCGCTCAATTCGTTGGAAGCGGGATTTCAAGTGCTCTGGACTCATTTCGTTGGATGCAGGTTTTCAAGTGCTCTGGACTCATTTTGTTGGAAAAGGGTTTTTAAGTGCTCTGGGGTCATTTCCTTGGAAGCGGTTTTTTAAGTGCTCTGGGCTCATTTCGTTGGAAGCAGGTTTTCAAGTGCTCTGGGGTCATTTCATTGGAAGCACGTTTTCAAGTGCTTTGGACTCATTTTGTTGGAAGAGGGTTTTTAAGTGCTCTGGGCTCATTTCGTTGGAAGCAAGTTTTTAAATGCTCTGGGGTCATTTCGTTGGAAGCAGGTTTTCAAGTGCTCTGGGCTCATTTCGTTGGAACGTGTTTTTGAAGTGCTCTGGGCTCATTTCCTTTGAATCGGTTTTTCAAGTGCTCTGGGGTTATTTCGTTGGAAGTGGGTTTTCAAGTGCTCTGGGTTCATTTCGTTGGAAGCGGGTTTTCAAGTGCTCTGGGCTCATTTGGTTGGAAGTGGGTTTTCATGTGTTCCCGGCTTATTTCTTTGGAAGCAGGTTTTCAAGCGCTCTGGGGTCATTTCGTTGGAACCGGGTTTACAAGTGCTCTGGGCTCATTTGGTTGGAAGCGGGTTTTGAAGTGCTCTGGGCTCATTTCGTTGGAAGCGGGTTTTCAAGTGCTCTGTGATCATTTCGTTGGAAGCGTGTTTGTAAGTGCTCTGCGGTCATTTTTTTGGAAGAGGGTTTTCAAGTGCTCTGGTCTCATTTTGTTGGAAGAGGCTTTTTAAGGGCTCTGGGGTCATTTCGTTGGAAGTGAGCTTTTAAGTGCTCTGGGGTCGTTTCGTTGGAAGCAGGTTTTTAAGTGCTCTGGGCTCATTTTGTTGGAAGCAGGTTTTAAGTGCTCTGGGCTCATTTTGTTGGAAGCAGGTTTTCAAGTGCTCTGGGCTCATTTCGTTGAAGCGGTTTTCAAGTGCTCTGGGCTCATTTCGTTTGGTTTTCAAGTGCTCTTGGCTCATTTCATTGGAAGAGGGTTTTTGGGTTTTCAAGTGCTCTGTGGTCATTTGGTTGGAAGCAGGTTTTCAAGTGCTCTGGGCTCATTTCGTTCAAAGCGGGTTTTCAAGTGCTCTGGGCTCATTTCGTTGGAAGCGGGTTTTCAAGTGCTCTGGGTTAATTTCATTGGAAGCGGGTTTTCAAGTGCTCTGGACTCATTTTTTTGGAAGAGGGTTTTTAAGTGCTCTGGGCTCATTTCGTTTGAAGCAATTTTTTAAGTGCTCTGGGGTCATTTCGTTGGAAGCAGGTTTTCAAGTGCTCTGGATCATTTTGTTGGAAGAGGGTTTTAAGTGCTCTGGGTCATTTCCTTTGGTAATTTTTAAGTGCTCTGGGGTCATTTCGTTGGAAGCGGGTTTTTAAGTGCTCTGGGCTCATTTCATTGGAAGTGGGTTTTCAAGTGCTCTGGGCTCATTTCGTTGGAAGCAGGTTTTCAAGTGCTCTGGGGTCATTTCATTGGAAGCGGGTTTCAAGTGCTCTGGACTCATTTTGTTGGAAGAGGGTTTTTAAGTGCTCTGGGCTCATTTCGTTGGAAGCAGGTTTTTAAATGCTCTGGGGTCATTTCGTTGGAAGCAGGTTTCCAAGTGCTCTGGGCTCATTTCGTTGTAAGCGGGTTTTTGAAGTGCTCTGGGCTCATTTCCTTTGAATCGGTTTTTCAACTGCTCTGGGGTTATTTCGTTTGAAGCGTGTTTTCAAGTGCTCTGTGGTCATTTCGTTGGAAGCGGGTTTTCAAGTGCTCTGGGCTCATCTCGTTGGAATCCTGTTTTCAAGTGCTCTGGGCTCATTTCGTTGGAAGCAGGATTTCAACTGCTCTGGACTCATTTCTTTGGCGGGTTTTCAAGTGCTCTGGATTCATTTTGTTGCAAGAGGGTTTTTAAGTGCTCTGGGCTCTTTTCCTTGAAAGCGAGTTTTTAAGTGCTCTGGGGACATTTTGGAAGCGGGTTTTTAACTGCTCTGGGTTCATTTCTTAAGCGGGTTTTCAAGTGCTCTGGGGTCATTTCGTTAGGCGGCTTTTAAAGTGCTCTAGGGTCATTTCGTTTTAGGCGGGTTTTCAAGTGCTCTCAGCTCATTTGGTTGGAAGCGGGTTTTTAAGAGTTCTGGTGTCCTTTCGTTAGGCGGGTTTTAAGTGCTTTGGAGTCATTTGGTGGAAGCAGGTTTTAAGTGCTCTGGAGTCATTTCTTTGGAAGCGGGTTTTTAAGTGTTTTGGTGTCATTAGTTTGAAGCGGTTTTAAGTCCTCTGGAGTCATTTTGTTGGAAGTGGGTTTTTAAGTGTTCTGGTGTTCTTTCACTGGGGCGGGTTTTTAGTGCTCTGGAGTCATTTTGTTGGAAGTGGGTTTTTAAGTGTTCTGGTGTTCTTTCAGTGGAGCGGGTTTTTAGTGCTCTGAGTCATTTCGTTAGAAGAGGGTTTTTAAGTGCTCTGGAGTCATTTCCTTGAAGGCGGGTTTTTAAATGTTCTCATGTCCTTTCGTTAGGCGGGTTTTAAGTTCTCTGAGTCTTTTCTTTGGAAGCGGGTTTTTAAGTGCTCTGGAGTCATTTCGTTGGAAGTGGGTTTTTTAGTGCTCTGGAGTGATTTCGTTGGAAGCTGGTTTTTAAGTGCTCTGGAGTCATTCCGTTGGAAGAGTGTTTTTAAGTGTTCTGGTGTCCTTTCGTTTTAAGCGGCTTTTTAAGTGCTCTGGAGTCATTTCTTTGGAAGCGTGTTTTTAAGTGTTTTGGTGTCATTTCGTTGGAAGCGGTTTTTCAGTGCTCTGGAGTCATTTCGTTGGATGCGGGTGTTTAAGTGCTCTGGAGTAATTTTGCTGGAAGTGGGTTTTTATTTGTCCTGGTATCCTTTCATTGGAAGCGGCTTTTTAAGTGCTCTGGAGTCATTTCTTTGGAAGCGGGTTTTTAACTGCGCTGGAGTCATTTCTTTGGAAGTTGTTTTTTAAGTGCTCTGGAGTCATTTCGTTGGAAGCGGCTGTTTAAGTGCCCTGGAGTCATTTCTTTGGAAGCAAGGTTTTAAGTGCTCTGGAGTCATTTCGTTGGAAGCAGGTTTTAAATGTTCTCGTGTCCCTTCGATGGAAGCGGGTTTTAAGTTCTCTGGAGTCTTTTCTTTGGAAGCGGGTTTTTAAGTGCTCTGGAGTCATTTCGTTGGAAGTGGGTTTTCTAGTGCTCTGGAGTGATTTCGTTGGAAGCTGGTCTTTAAGTGCTCTGGAGTCATTTTGTTGGAAGTGGGTTTTTAAGTGTTCTGGTGTTCTTTCATTGGAAGCGGTTTTTTTAGTGCTCTGGAGTCATTTCGTTGGAAGAGGGTTTTTAAGTGCTCTGGAGTAATTTTGCTGGAAGTGGGTTTATATGTGTCCTGGTATCCTTTCATTGGAAGCGGCTTTTTAAGTGCTCTGGATTCATTTCTTTGGTAGCAGGTTTTTAAGTGTTCTGGTGTCCTCTCGTTGGAATCGGGTTTTTAAGTGCTCTGGTGTCATTTTGTTTGAAGCAGGTTTTTAAGAGTTCTGGTGTCCTTTCGTTGGAAGCGGGTTTTTAAGTGCTTTGGAGTCATTTCGGTGGAAGCGGGTTTTTAAGTGCTCTGCAGTCATTTCGTTGGAAGCAGGTTTGAAAGTACCATGGATTCATTTCGTTGGAAATGGTTTTTTATGTGCTCTGAGGTCATTTTTTTGGAAATGTGTTTTTAAGTGTTCTGGTGTCCTTTCGCTGGTAGCGGGTTTTTAGGTGCTCTGGAGTCCTTTTTGTGGATGCGGGTGTTTAAGTCCTCTGGAGTCATTTTGCTGGAAGTGGGTTTTTATGTGTCATGGTATCCTTTCGTTGGAAGCAGGTTTTTAAGAGTTCTGGTGTCCTTTTGTTGGAAGCGGGTTTTTAAGTGCTCTGGAGTCATTTCTATGGAAGCGGGTTTTTAAGTGCTCTCTGAGTCATTTCTATGGAAGCGGGTTTGAAAGTACCATGGATTCATTTCGTTGGAAATGGTTTTTTATGTGCTCTGAGGTCATTTTTTTGGAAATGTGTTTTTAAATTTTCTGCTGTCCTTTTGTTGGTAGCGCGTTTTTAGGTGCTCTGGAGTCCTTTCCGTGGATGTGTATTTTTAAGTGCTCTGGCGTCATTTTACTGGAAGTGGTTTTTATGTGTCCTGGTATCCTTTTGTTGGAAGCGTGTTTTTAAGTTCTCTGGAGACATTCCGTTGGGCAGGTTTTTAAGTGCTCTGGGTTCATTTCGTTGGAAGTGGGTTTTCAAGTGCTCTGGGCTCATTTCGTTGGAAGCAGGTTTTCAAGTGCTCTGGGGTCATTTCATTGGAAGCGGGTTTTCAAGTGCTCTGGACTCATTTTGTTGGAAGAGGGTTTTTAAGTGCTCTGGGCTCATTTTGTTGGAAGCAGGTTTTTAAATGCTCTGGGGTCATTTTGTTGGAAGCAGGTTTCCAAGTGCTCTGGGCTCATTCGTTGGAAGCGGGTTTTGAAGTGCTCTGGGCTCATTTCCTTTGAATCGGTTTTTCAACTGCTCTGGGGTTATTTCGTTTTTTCAAGCGTGTTTTCAAGTGGGTTTCTGTGGTCATTTTGTTTGAAGCGGGTTTTCAAGTGCTCTGGGCTCATTTTGTTGGAAACGGGTTTTCAAGTGCTCTGGGCTCATTTCGTTGGAAACACGGTTTTCAAGTGCTCTGGGCTCATCTCGTTGGAATCCGGTTTTCAACTGCTCTGGGCTCATTTCTTTGGAAGCAGGATTTCAACTGCTCTGGATTCATTTCTTTTTAAGTGCGTGTTTTCAAGTGGTTTTTGGATTCATTTTTTGTTTTTAAGAGGGTTTTTAAGTGCTCTGGGCTCTTTTTTCTCTAGGTCGCGGTTTTTAAGTGCTCTGGGGACATTTGGTTGGAAGCGGTTTTAAGAGTTCTGTGTCCTTTCTGGGTTCATTTGGAGTCATTTCGTTAGAAGCAGGTTTTCAAGTGCTCTGGAGTCATTTCTTTGGAGCGGTTTTTAAAGTGTCTCTAGGTCATTTGAGTTGGAAGCGGGTTTTTCAAGTGTTCTTTCTCTCAGGGTTCATTTGGAGTCATTTTGTTGGCGGGTTTTTTAAGTGTTCTGGTGTTCTTTCGTTGGAAGGGGGTTTTTAAGTGCTCTGAGTCATTTCGGTGGAAGTGCTCTGGGTTTTTAAGTGCTCTGGGTTTTTAAAGTCTCGTGTCCTTTTCTTTTTAAGTTTCGGGTCTTTTTTAAGCGGGTTTTGGTGTCATTTCGTTGGAAGCGGGTTTTAGTCCTCTGGAGTCATTTGTTGGAAGTGGGTTTTCCGTTGGAAAGTGTTCTAAGTGTTCTTTCCTGGAAGCGGGTTTTTAGTGCTCTGGAGTCATTTTGTTGGAAGTGGGTTTTTAAGTGTTCTGGTGTTCTTTCAGTGGAAGGGGTTTTTTAGTGCTCTGAGTCATTTCGTTAGAAGCGGGTTTTAAGTGCTCTGGAGTCATTTTCCTGGAAGCGGTTTTTTATTTGTTCTGGTGTCCTTTCGTTTGAAGCGGGTTTTTAAGTTCTCTGAGTCATTTCTTTTCTTTAGGCGGGTCATTTTTTGAAATGTGCTCTGAGTCATTTCGTTGGAAGTGGGTTTTTAGTGCTCTGGAGTGATTTCGTTGGAAGCTGGTTTTAAGTGCTCTGGAGTCATTCCGTTGGAAGTGTTTTTTTAAGTGTTCTGGTGTCCTTTCGTTTTGGAAGCGGCTTTTTAAGTGCTCTGGAGTCATTTCTTTGAAGCGTGTTTTTAAGTGTTTTGGTGTCATTTCGTTTGAAGGCGGTTTTCAGTGCTCTGGAGTCATTTTGTTGGAAGCGGGTGTTTAAGTGCTCTGGAGTAATTTTGCTGGAAGTGGGTTTTTTATTTGTCCTGGTATCCTTTCATTGGGAAGAGGGTTTTTAAGTGCTCTGGAGTCATTTCTTTGGAAGTGGGTTTTTATATGTGTCCTGGAGTCATTTTTCTTTGGAAGTTGTTTTTAAGTGCTCTGGAGTCATTTCTTTGGAAGCAGGCTTTTTAAGTGCCCTGGTGTCATTTCTTTGAAATCGGGTTTTAAGTGCTCTGGAGTCATTTTGTTGGAAGCAGGTTTTAAATGTTCTCGTGTCCTTTTTCATTGGAAAGCGGGTTTTAAGTTCTCTGGAGTCTTTTCTTTGGAAGCGGGTTTTAAGTGCTCTGGAGTCATTTAGTTTGGAAGTGGGTTTTCTAGTGCTCTGGAGTCATTTCGTTGGAAGCTGGTTTTAAGTGCTCTGAGTCATTTTGTTGGAAATGGGTTTTTAAGTGTTCTGGTGCTCTTTCTAGCGGTTTTTTTTAGTGCTCTGAGTCATTTCGTTGGAAGAGGGTTTTTAAGTGCTCTGGAGTAATTTTGCTGGAAGTGGGTTTTTATGTGTCCTGGTATCCTTTCATTGGAAGCGGCTTTTTAAGTGCTCTGGATTCATTTCTGTTTTTTTAGTGTTCTGGTGTCCTTTCGTTGGAATCGGGTTTTTAAGTGCTCTGGTGTCATTTTTTTGAAAGGTTTTAAGAGTTCTGGTGTCCTTTGTTGGAAGGCGGGTTTTAAGTGCTTTGGAGTCATTTTTGGAAATGGTTTTTAAGTGCTCTGCAGTCATTTCGATTTGGAAGCAGGTTTTAAGTACCATGGATTCATTTCGTTGGAAATGGTTTTTATGTGCTCTGAGTCATTTTTTGAAATGTGTTTTTAAGTGTTCTGGTGTCCTTTTGCTGGTAGCGGGTTTTAGGTGCTCTGAGTCCTTTTTGTGGATGCGGGTTTTAAGTCCTCTGAGTCATTTTGCTGGAAGTGGGTTTTATGTGTCTTAGTATCCTTTCGTTGGAAGCAGGTTTTAAGAGGTTCTGTGTCCTTTCGTTGGAAGCGGGTTTTAAGTGCTTTGGAGTCATTTCGTTGGAAGCGGGTTTTTAAGTGCTCTGCAGTCATTTCTATGGAAGCGGGTTTGAAAGTACCATGGATTCATTTCGTTGAAATGGTTTTTTATGTGCTCTGGAGTCATTTTTTGGAAATGTGTTTTTAAATTTTCTGCTGTCCTTTTGTTGGTAGGCGTTTTAGGTGCTCTGGAGTCCTTTCCGTGGATGTGTATTTTTAAGTGCTCTGGTGTCATTTTACTGGAAGTGGTTTTATGTGTCCTGGTATCCTTTTGTTGGAAGCGTGTTTTAAGTTCTCTGGAGACATTCCGTTTGAAGCGGTTTTTAAGTGCTCTGGGCTCATTTCGTTGGAAGTGGGTTTCAAGTGCTCTGGGCTCATTTCGTTGGAAGCAGGTTTTCAAGTGCTCTGGGGTCATTTCATTGGAAGCGGGTTTTCAAGTGCTCTGGACTCATTTTGTTTGGAAGAGGGTTTTTAAGTGCTCTGGGCTCATTTCGTTGGAAACAGTTTTTAAATGCTCTGGGGTCATTTCGTTGGAAGCAGGTTTCCAAGTGCTCTGGGCTCATTTCGTTTTGGAAGCGGGTTTTGAAGTGCTCTGGGCTCATTTCGTTTGAATCGGTTTTTCAACTGCTCTGGGCTCATTTCGTTGGAAGCAGGATTTCAACTGCTCTGGACTCATTTCTTTGAAGCGGGTTTTCAAGTGCTCTGGGGTCATTTCGTTGGAGCGGGTTTTCAAGTGCTCTGGGCTCATTTCGTTGGAAAGCGGGTTTTCAAGTGCTCTGGGCTCATCTCGTTGGAATCCGGTTTTCAAGTGCTCTGGGCTCATTCGTTGGAAGCAGGATTTCAAGTGCTCTGGACTCATTTCTTTAGGCGGGTTTTCAAGTGCTCTGGATTCATTTTGTTGCAAGAGGGTTTTTAAGTGCTCTGGGCTCTTTCCTTGGAAAGCGAGTTTTTAAGTGCTCTGGGGACATTTCGTTGGGCGGGTTTTTAACTGCTCTGGGTTCATTTCGTTGGAAGCGGGTTTTCAAGTGCTCTGGGGTCATTCGTTGGAAAGCGGGTTTTAAAGTGCTCTAGGGTCATTTCGTTGGAGCGGGTTTTCAAGTGCTCTCAGCTCATTTGGTTTTAGCGGGTTTTAAGAGTTCTGGTGTCCTTTCGTTTAGGCGGGTTTTTAAGTGCTTTGGAGTCATTTCGGTGGAAGCAGGTTTTTAAGTGCTCTGGAGTCATTTCTTTGGAAGCGGGTTTTTAAGTGTTTTGGTGTCATTTCGTTGGAAGCGGTTTAAGTCCTCTGGAGTCATTTTGTTGGAAGTAGGTTTTTAAGTGTTCTGGTGTTCTTTCAGTGGAAGGGTTTTAGTGCTCTGGAGTCATTTCGTTAGAAGAGGTTTTTAAGTGCTCTGGAGTCATTTCCTTAAGCGGGTTTTTAAAATGTTCTCGTGTCCTTTAGTTGGAAGTGGGTTTTAAGTTCTCTGGAGTCTTTTCTTGGAAGCGGGTTTTAAGTGCTCTGGAGTCATTTCATTGGAAAGATTTTGGAAGTGTTTTCTGTAAGTCGTTGGAAGTTTTTAGTGCTCTGGGTGATTTCGTTGGAAGCTGGTTTTTAAGTGCTCTGGAGTCATTCCGTTGGAAGAGTGTTTTTAAGTGTTCTGTGTGTTTCGTTTTGGGTTTTAAGTGCTCTGGAGTCATTTCTTTGGAGCGTGTTTTTAAGTGTTTTGGTGTCATTTCGTTGGAAGTGGTTTTTCAGTGCTCTGGAGTCATTTCGTTGGATGCTGGGTGTTTAAGTGCTCTGGAGTAATTTTGTTGGAAGTGGGTTTTTATTTTTCTGGTATCCTTTCATTGAAGCGGCTTTTTAAGTGCTCTGGAGTCATTTCTTTGGAGCGGGTTTTTAACTGCGCTGGAGTCATTTTCTTTGGAAGTTGTTTTTAAGTGCTCTGGAGTCATTTCGTTGGGGCGGCTGTTTAAGTGCCTGGAGTCATTTAACAAGGTTTTAAGTGCTCTGAGTCATTTTGTTGGAAGCAGGTTTTAAATGTTCTCGTGTCCTTTTTGTTGGAAGCGGGTTTTTAAGTTCTCTGGAGTCTTTTCTTTGGAGCGGGTTTTTAAGTGCTCTGGAGTCATTTCGTTGGAAGTGGGTTTTTCTAGTGCTCTGGAGTGATTTCGTTGGAAGCTGGTTTTTAAGTGTTCTGGTGTCATTTTGTTGGAAGTGGGTTTTTAAGTGTTCTGGTGTTCTTTTTCATTGAAGCGGTTTTTAGTGCTCTGGAGTCATTTCGTTGGAAGAGGGTTTTAAGTGCTCTGGAGTAATTTTGCTGAAGTGGGTTTATATGTGTCCTGGTATCCTTTCATTGGAAAGCGGCTTTTTAAGTACTCTGGATTCATTTCTTTGGTAGCAGGTTTTTAAGTGTTCTGAGTGTCATTCGTTGGAAATGGGTTTTTAAGTGCTCTGGTGTCATTTTGTTTGAAGCAGGTTTTAAGAGTTCTGGTGTCCTTTCGTTGGAGCGGGTTTTAAGTGCTTTGGAGTCATTTTTGGAGGCGGGTTTTTAAGTGCTCTGCAGTCATTTCGTTGGAAGCAGGTTTGAAAGTACCATGGATTCATTTCGTTGGAAATGGTTTTTAAGTGCTCTGAGTCATTTTTTGGAAATGTGTTTTTAAGTGTTCTGGTGTCCTTTCGCTGGTAGCGGGTTTTTAGGTGCTCTGGAGTCCTTTCTGTGGGTCGGGTGTTTAAGTCCTCTGAGTCATTTGCTGGAAGTGGGTTTTATGTGTCATGGTATCCTTTTGTTGGAAGTGGGTTTTAAGTGTTCTGGTGTCCTTTGTTGTGGAGCGGGTTTTAAGTGCTCTGAGTCATTTCTATGGAAGGGTTTGAAAGTACCATGGATCCTTTTTGTTGGAAATGGTTTTTAAGTGCTCTGAGTCATTTTTGGAAATGTGTTTTTATGTTTTCTGCTGTCCTTTTGTTGGAAGCAGCGTTTTAGGTGCTCTGGAGTCCTTTTTTGGAAATGTGTTTTTAAGTGCTCTGGCGTCATTTTATTGGAAGTGGTTTTATGTGCTCTGGTATCCTTTTGTTGGAGCGTGTTTTTAAGTTCTCTGGAGACATTCCGTTGGAAAGTGGTTTTTAAGTACCCTGGTATTCATTTCGTTGGGGCGGTTTTTATGTGCTCAGAGGTAATTTTTTGGAAATGTGTTTTAAATGTTCTGGTGTCCTTTCATTGGAAGGCGGGTTTTTAGGTGCTCTGGAGTCATATCATTGGATGGGGGTTTTTAAGTCCTCTGGAGTCGTTTTGCTGGAAGTGGTTTTATGTGTCCTGGTATCCTTTTGTTGGAAGCGGGTTTTAAGTGCTCTGGAGTCATTCCGTTGGAAGAGGTTTTTAAGTGTTCTGGTGTCCTTTCGTTTTAAGCGGCTTTTTAAGTGCTCTGGAGTCATTTAGTTGGATGCGGGTTTTTAAGTGCTCTGGAGTCATTTTGTTGGAAGTGGGTTTTTATTTGTCCTAGAGTCCTTTCATTGGAAAGCGGTTTTTAAGTGCTCTGGAGTCATTTCTTTAGGCGGGTTTTTAACTGCGGAGTCATTTCTTTTGAAGTTGTTTTTAAGTGCTCTGAGTCATTAAGTTGGAGCGGGTTTAAGTGCCTAGTGAGTCATTTCTTTGGAAGCAAGGTTTTAAGTGCTCGAGTCATTTCGTTGGGCGGGTTTTAAATGTTCTGTGTCCTTTTCGTTGGAAGCGGGTTTTTAAGTTCTCTGGAGTCTTTTTTTCTTTGGCGGTTTTTTAAGTGCTCTGGAGTCATTTCGTTGGAAGTGGTTTTTTAGTGCTCTGGGTGATTTCGTTGGAAGCTGGTTTTTAGTGCTCTGGCAGTCATTTCATTGGAAGAGGTTTTTTAAGTGCTCTGGAGTAATTTTGCTGGAAGTGGGTTTTATGTGTCCTGGTATCCTTTCATTGGAGCGGCTTTTTAAGTGCTCTGGAGTCATTTCTTTGGAAGCGGGTTTTAAGTGTTTTGGTGTCATTCGTTGGAAGCAAGGTTTTAAGTGCTCTAGAGTCATTTAGATTTGGAAGTGGGTTTTTAAATGTTCTCGTGTCCTTTCGTTGGAAGCGGGTTTTAAGTGCTCTGGAGTCATTTTGTTAGTAGCAGGTTTTTAAGTGTTCTGGTATCCATTCGATGAAGAGGTTTTTAGTGCTCTAGTGTAATTTAGTTGGAGGCGGGTTTTTAAGTGTTCTGGTGTAATTTCGTTGGAAGGGTTTTTAAAGTGCTCTTGATTCATTTCGTTGGAAGCGGGTTTTTAAGTACCCTGGTTTCATTTCGTTGGAAATAGTTTTTATGTGCTCTGAAGTCATTTTTTGGAAATGAGTTTTTAAGTGTTCTGGTATCCTTTCGTTGTAAGCGGGTTTTAGGTGCTCTGGAGTCATTTCGTTGGATCTGGGTGTTTAAGCGCTCTGGAGTCATTTTGCTGGAATTGGTTTTTATGTGTCCTGGTATCCTTTCGTTGGAAGCGGGTTTTTAAGTGGTCTATAGTCATTTCGTTGGAGCGGGTTTTATGTTTTCTGGTGTCCTTTAGTTGAGCGGGTTTTTAAGTGCTCTGGAATCATTTCTTTGGAAGCAAGGTTTTAAGTGCTCTGGAGTCATTTATTTGGGCGGGTTTTTAAATGTTCTGGCGTCCTTTCGTTGGAAAGGGTTTTAAGTGCTCTTGACTCATTTCGTTTGAAGGCGTGTTTATAAGTACCCTGGATTCATTTGGTTGGAAATGGTTTTTATGTGCTCTGAGGTCATTTTTTGGAAATGTGTTTTTAAGTGTTCTGGTGTCCTTTATTGGAGGCGGTTTTTAAGTGCTCTGGAGTCATTCCGTTGGAAGAATGTTTTTAAGTATTCTGGTGTCCTTTCGTTTAAAGCGGCTTTTTAAGTGCTCTGGAGTCATTTCTTTGGAAGCGGGTTTTTAAGTGTTTTGGTGTCATTTCGTTGGAACAGGTTTTCAGTGCTCTGGAGTCATTTCTTTGGGCGGGTGTTTAAGTGCTCTGAGTCATTTTGCTGGAAGTGGTTTTATGTGTCCTGGTATCCTTTTGGTTTAAGCGGGTTTTTCAGTGCTCTGGAGTCATTCCGTTGGAAGAGTGTTTTTAAGTGTTCTGGTGTCCTTTCATTTTAAGCGGCTTTTTAAGTGCCCTGGAGACATTTCTTTGGAAGCTTGTTTTTAATTGTTTTGGTGTCTTTTCCTTTGAAGCGGTTTTTCAGTGCTCTGGAGTCATTTCGTTGGAAGCGGGTGTTTAAGTGCTCTGGAGTAATTTTGCTGGAAGTGGGTTTTTATTTGTCCTGGTATTCTTTCATTGGAAGCGGCTTTTTAAGTGCTCTGGAGTCATTTCGTTGGAAGCGGTTTTTAAGTTCTCTGATATAATTTCGTTGGAAGCGTGTCTTTAAGTGTTCTGGGATCCTTTCGTTGGAAGCGGGTTTTTAAGTGCTCTAGAGTCATTTCGTTGGAAGAATTTTTTAATTGCTGTGGAGTCATTTCGTTTTAAGCGGGTTTTTAAGTTCTCTGGAGTCATTTCGTTGGAAGCGGGTTTTTAAGTGCTCTGGAGTCATTTCGTTGGAAGCAGGATTTCAAGTGCTCTGGAGTCATTTCATTGGAAGCGGGTTTTTAAGTGCTCTGGAGTCATTGCTTTGGAAGCAAGGTCTTAATTGCTCTGGAGTCATTTTTTTGGACGCGGGTTTTTAAGTGCTCTGGTGTCCTTTCTTTGGGGTGGTTTTTAAGTGCTCTGGAGTCATTTCATTTGAAGCGAGTTTGTTAGTGTTTGCTATCCTTTTGTTGGAAATGGGTTTTTCAGTGCTCTGGAGTCATTTCGTTGGAAGCGTTTTTTTAAGTGCTCTGGATTCATTTCGTTGGAAGCAGGTTTTAGAGTACTCTGGAGTAATTTCGTTGGAAGCGGGTTTTTAATTGCTCTGGAGTCATTTCGTTGGAAGCGGATTTTTAAGTGTTCTAGTATCCTTTCGTTGGAAGCGGGTTTTTAAGTGCTCTGGAGTCATTTCATTGGAAGCGGGTTTTTAAGTGCTCTGGAGTCATTTCTTTGGAAGCAAGGTCTTAATTGCTCTGGAGTCATTTCGTTGGACGCGGGTTTTTAAGTGCTCTGGTGTCCTTTCTTAGGGGCGGGTTCTTAAGTGCTCTGGAGTCATTTCGTTTGAAGCGAGTTTGTTAGTGTTTGGTATCCTTTCGTTGGAAGTGGGTTTTTAAGTGCTCTGGAGTCATTTCGTTGGAAGTGGGTTTTTCAGTGCTCTGGAGTCATTTCGTTGGAAGCGTTTTTTTAAGTGCTCTGGAGTCATTTCGTTGGAAGCGGGTTTTTGAGTGTTCTGTAGTCATTTTGTTGGAAGCGGGTTTTTGAGTGCTCTGTATTCATTTCCTTGGAAGCGGGTTTTTAAGTGCTCTGGGGTCATTTCGTTGGAAGCGGGTTTTTATGTGCTCTGGAGTCTTTTTTTTGGAAGCAGGTTTTAGAGTGCTCTGGAATCATTTCATTGGAAGAGGTTTTTTAAGTGATCTGGAGTCATTTCGTTGGAAGTTGGTTTTAGAGTGCTCTGGAGTCATTTCTTTGGAAGGGCTTTTTTAAGTGCTCTGGAGTCATTTCGTTGGAAGCGCTTTTTTAAGTATTCTCCTGTCGTTTCGTTGGAAGCGGGTTTTTAAGTGCTCAGGGTTCATTTCGTTGGAGGCAGGTTTTTAAGTGCTCTGGAGTCATTTCGTTGGAAGCGGGTTTTAGAGTGCTCTGGAGTCATTTCGTTGGAAGCTGTTTTTTAAGTGCTCTGGAGTCATTTCGTTGGTGGCGGGTTGTTAAGTGTTCTAGTATCCTTTCGTTGGAAGCGGGTTTTTAAGTGCTCTGGAGTCATTTCATTGGAAGCGGTTTTTATGTGCTCTGGAGTCATTTCTTTGGAAGCAAGGTTTTAAGTGCTCTGGAGTCATTTCGTTGCAAGCGGGTTTTTACGTGCTGTGGATTCATTTCGTTGGAAGGGGTTTTTTAAGTGCTCCTGAGTAATTTTGTTTGAAGCAGGTTTTTAAATATTCTGTTGTCCATTTGTTGGAAGCGGGGTTTAAGTGCTCTAGGGTCGTTTCCTTGGAAGGAGGTTTTAATTGCTCTGTAGTCATTTCGTTGGAGGCGTGTTTTTAAGTGCTCTGGGGTTATTTCGTTTAGGCGTGTTTTAAGTGCTCTGGGTTCATTTCTTTGGAAACGGGTTTTATGTGCTCTGAGTCATTTCGTTTTGAGCGAGTTTGTTAGTGTTTGGTATCCTTTTTTGAAGCGGTTTTTAAGTGCTCTGGAGTCATTTCGTTGGAAGTGGGTTTTTCAGTGCTCTGGGGTCATTTTTCGAGGTTTTTAGGCGGGTTTTTGAGTGCTCTGAGTCATTTTTGTTTGGAAGCCTTTTTTGAGTGCT
>JAEOAE010004201.1:0-40224 GCA_036365155.1 Meriones psammophilus
TTTTAAAATGCAGTAGGGAATGGAGAGTCAGTTCAGTAGCTAAGAACACTGGCAGCACTTAGAGTTCAGTAGTTAAGAGCACCGGCAGCTCTTACAGAAGATCCACATGCAGGTCCAAACACCCACATCTGTAACTCCTCTTCCAGAGGATCTGATCCTTCTTCTGACCTCTGAGGGCATCAGGGAGGTATATAGTCCACATATATACTTGCAAATAAACACTCATACACGTAAAATAAAAATAAATATATATTTGGAAGAAAACCCAGTAAAATCACAGTGGACATCACTTGGCTTCTCCTTATGAATGGTATTTGTGTGGCTAGAAGCTGCCCTGGGTGAGTCGATGAGTGAGTAGGAATTGTGAAGTCCTGGGGTCTTTCTCCCTACTACTGTGGACTTCAAAATCACCATACACTTAGTTTATTGTTTAATGTCTTAAATAATTTACACACTTTAAATTGCTTCAACTTTTTTGGTGAAGGGTTTTGTTTGTGTGAAGTGTTGGAAAAGAATGTATATACAAAGAATTGAATCGTGAAAAAGCATGGTCTTCAACTATGGACTCTAAGGTAGTGTAGATTTGTGGAAGTTATTTTAGCCATTGGAATTACACCTGAAGTGATGTGTTTGTTAGGACATGAGACAGGTTTTCCAAAAAGCACCACCTTCTGCAGTAGTGCATGTACTTGTGAGCATCACAGAGGAGTTCTGTGCCTCCTTCAAATTTTTCATGTTTTTTATGTTGGTCCTACCCTCCCAGGACATTCATCTGCACAGGACAGCCATAGTTTCAGGGCAGGCACACACAAACCTCTGCATGTGGGAGATGCCCATGTATTATAACTTTACTTTTTCATAATCACTCTTAAAGAGACTGGTGTCAGAATGAGGTGTTTGATTTTTTTAACGTTTGAACTCTTTGTTAAACACTAGGACACACATAACCTCCCAAGCCTACAGAGTTTCAACATCACCAATACACTGTCTTGTTTTGTGGGAGAATGAGGCTAGGAAATAACTATAAAACTGCATATAAAACATGTTTAAGTGTTTTGCTTTTATATCTCTATTATTTGGTAACAGTTACAATGGACTACTTATCAGGCACATGGGATTTTACTTACATTTGGGCTTTTCATTTTTTTCTACACAGTAGCATCTTTGCACACTTGCAGCCTAAAGATGTCTTGTGCCAGTATAAATCTGGCCACACAGCCATCTCCTATAAGGACCTTATGAACTGTTCTGTCTTCCCTTCCATGTAGATGGAAAAACTGAAGACTACGTATGTTATTTAATTGCAGTGGTGATGGAATTCGCATTAGCTCAGAGAACAAGACCTGAGAACGTAGGGCTTTCTATATAATGGTGCAGTAATTGTTCCATACAGCACAACTATATTTCACCTGGTTATAATGTCTTAAATATATGTTCCTTCTTGCTTCTTTCTAATTCATTTTCTTCTGGGAAGCTTTGGTAATAAAGCAGACAGAGGGAAAGAAACAAATCATAACCCTATCACCCTTCATCTTAAAACTCTCTGCATTTATAATATTGTCCAAAAGTCTTGTTTTGGTTGGAGATAGGGTCTTATTATGTAACGCAAGCTTATCTGGAACTACATAGGTGAGGCTACCTCGGACTATCCTGCCTCAGCTTTCTAAGTGTTGTTTTTATAGTGTTCACTGCAATGTGATGCGTAACACTGAAACTTTTTACCATGCCTCATGGATCTGTGTATGAGTTTGACCTTACTGGCTCAAACCACTAATCCCAAAATCTTAGGAGGCTGAGGGAAGAGGATCAGTAGTTTTAGGGCTAGCTTGTGCTACAGTGTTTTTTCTAGGCCAGCTAGGACTATGACTCTGTCTCAAAATTAAAAGGAAACAGATAAATGGGATAATGACTTTGTGATAGGGTACTTTCTGATGTGTGCATGAGGTCTTTGGTGAAAGTCTCATTAAGAAACTTCTCTGTGTAGGGTTGGACCCTGTTTTAGGCTTCCATCCATGGGTACTCTTCTTCACCTTCTCTCATCCAGCACACAGCTGGCTTTTTCTGTTCTGAAGTACATGCCAGGCTTTCCACCTCAGAACCTGTAACTACAGAACCTCTGACTTCTGTAACTAATGCTTAGGAATGTGCACTTTAGAATCAGAGCTGTAGTTAGGTTTTACCTCTAGTTAATTATTTGAATGACTATTGATAGCTATTAATCATCTATAAAATGACAATAAAAATATAAACCTATAAGATGGCAAATACAATAGTGAGATAATACATGAATCACATGAAATTATCCCTTAAAGAGATGAATAAACCTCCTAGTACATGGTAGCATTAACTTCCTACTAGTATTGTAGGAGCTAGGTAAATTTTAACTTTTAATAGTACTTTCAACGTTGTTGCTATTGTTCACTTGGAACTTACTGAGACTGTCAATTAAGGATGGTCATGTGTTACTTCACTTTACAAAGGTTTCATTAATCTTATTTGTCTTTTATTAAAGAACTGGCTGCAGGTCTTTTATGTTACTTTATCATTAATTAATTAATTAATTGATTGATTAACTAATTCATCTGTTCCTTTGTGTTGTGTATGAGTGCGCCTGTGCACACAAACGTTCTTGCTGACACATGTTAATATCAGAGAGCCATTGTTGGGGAATGGTTCTCTGTGACAGTCTTATGGGATCCGCGAAACAAACTTAGATCCTCATGCTTGTGTGCAAGGGTTCCATCCTCTGAACCATTTCATTGTGTGTTACAGTTACAGCTGTGAGTCACCACTTCTGTTTTATGCAATTATGGGGAATGAACTCATGGCCTAGTGCATGCTTGGCAAGCCCTTTACAAACCGACCTACTTCTCCAGCCTGTGAATTATACTTCATAATTTTATGACAAGATGTATACTCATGAAAGGAAATGAGCACATTAGGACACAAGTCTCAGAAATGGGCAGCGATGAAGGATCTGGTTCAGCCTTTTTCACATTGAGTGAAGGTTTTCTCTAATAACCTTCTTATGACTATGGAGAGGTGCAAGAAATTCCTGGGCTCTCAAAAGTGTAGATGCAGAAATCCAGGAGTTGATGCACTTGAGGAACAATGACTACTTCTATTTGAGGTGCAGAAGCAGGCAGGTTGGGAGCTGGAGACACTGGTGGCTAGTCTTTCTGAGGAAGCCAAGAAAATGTGAGAAACCTGCATCATAAAAGCTGAAAGAGGGAATGGCAGAGTGGCCATGCTGCCTGAAGAAGAGATATCCCTAAGGATAGTATAGTAAGGTCCACACTAACAGAAGCAGATTGAACTCTGATCACAGTAGATTAGACCAGCCATTTTGTGTGAATGGTGGGAGGCATACACAGTATTATTTACTCATACTGTGGTGGTTTAAGTGAGAGATGTCCCACATAGGCACCTGTTCAAATACTTGATCCAGAGTTGGTGTTGCTGTCTTGTGAGATTATGGAACTTTTAGGACGTGAAGCATTACTGATGGAAATGGGTCACTTTGGATAGGCTTTGAGGGTTTAGAGCCTTGCCTACTTCCTGTTTATTCTCTATCTGTGTCTGTCTCTGTCTCTGTCTCTCTCTCCCCCGTCTTCTTCCCTCTCTCCCCTTCTTCCTCTCTCCCTCCTCCTTGTGTGTATAAAAGTGTGATCAGCCAGTTTCCTCTAGTGTCTGTAGCATGCCACAAATTCTCAACTATTAATGGACTCTATTCCATCCAACATTGTAAGCTAAAATAAAGCCTTTTCCCCTAACTTTCTTTTGGTCATTATATTGCATCTCAACAATAGGAAAATAAGGATTACACATATATAGCAGAAAAAAGTGGATGGGTCGAGGGATTAAAAGAATCTATCTTTCTGAGTTTGTTAATAAAACTAAGTTGTTCTAAAACCAATTGTGAACATGTAGAATACTTAAAAGTCTTTTCCAGGGTACTATGGAAAATCTAAGAAACACTTCACGTGTGTGTGTGTGTTTGTGTGTGTGTGTGTGTGCATATGTCTGTGATTTTACCCCAGTCTTTACATATTGTAAAGAGAAAGGCTAAAATAATCCTTATTTTGGCAATGTTTTTAATATTTCTTTCCTTAGAATATTGAATATAATATAAATAATTGATGGTGAATTAAAGAGAATTTGTAATTTCTGAGATTTTTCAAGGGACTTTATATAATCAGCTTGGAAGTTAAAACTCTGTGGTTAGATGCATGATGAACAGTGGACACATTGACCCTGTGTACTATTGCTACTGCTGCCATCACCATCACTATCATTGTTGGCCTCGTCATCACAGCTATCATCACTAGAGAATCTACTGGATGCTTAAGTTTCAGAGAACAGAGGAATACATGATTATCTTTTCAATTTAAGGAAGTGTCAAGCATAAACTTTCTTTTAAATTGAGGAACCATTAGAAAAACAGAACTTTGATTTTGACTCTAATGATTTGTGTAGAATATATTTTATCTCACACCAGTTTTCTGAAGTAGATAGTACAACCACACTGTACCTTTTCAATGGCTGTTTATTGTTCAAGTCAAGTGTTGCACCACAGTTGGATTGTTTAATTCCATTTACTATTAAGCCCATGAGGAGGAGTATATTCAGCCACTCTCTGTCCATTTCTCCTGGGAGGGTATTTGAAATGCTAAAATAGTTGATGCAGAAAATATCAACAAAGCAGCAGACATGTGTTTTGAGAAGCCAGGAAGAATCATATCTACATTACCAAAAAGATGCCTTTATTTTAGTTACTGTTCATGCCCAGTGTTGCTTGATGGCTCATCCAGTTTCAGCCAGTAATCAGGTATTAATGAGCACTTACCCTTCATTGTGTTTCTCTCTTAGAATGATGCCGCATTCAGAGCAAACATTTTGAAAATCTATGGCTCATAACAAATGAACTCATCCTCTGCCTTCAGGAATATTTTTAAAAACAAGGAGTCAAAGATTCTGCATGTTCTTTTTCTGGATTCATGCCACTTCAAGAATACTTTGAGTTGATTGATCATCATTTTGAGGTATGATATTAAACCAAAAAAACCTTTACTTTACATAGGAGTAAAATAGCAATAGATATAATGGAACTGAGTGTTCTAGGCACATGATGCTCAGCTGCATATGCTGGGTTGCTGTTCTATGCAGATAGTGGACTTTGCCCAGTTACTGATCAGCTGCAGACATTTACAAAGTGGTGGTCTGTAGCTAAGCATGTGCTCTCACCTTTGAACAGAGCTGATTGGATTCTTCCACATGTAGACTTAACCTCTGACTTCAGTAGCCCAGGGTTAAAATTGATTGAGCTTATCATCAGGCATTTGGCTAAAGCAATTCAAACAGGACGTAAGTGAGAGGTGACTATAAGGACATAAATGAGACATGACTATAAGCGGATTTTTTTTTCTTTCTTTGTTTTTATCATCTATAACAAGTACGGTAGAGGAATGAGGGCTACCTGCTTTGGACTGAGGGCTAACAGCATTAAATGCTCTTTTGTACCTGGCATAATGGGTGTTGAGTAAAAACTGGGTCATTACATATACAAGAATACGATTCCATGCATTCTGCCCAAGGTCTGGCTGTGAGTCTCAGCATCTGCTTCGATACCCTGATGGGTAGTGTCTTTTAGACGCAGGGAATCTTGTGGAAGAAGGGAGGTACAGAAAGACCTGGAGGGGACAGGAGCTTCAGAAGGAGACCAACAGAGGCAAGATATCTGGGCTCAGGGGGTCTTGCAGAGACAGATGAATCAACCAAGGACCATGCATGGAGAGGACCAAGGCCCTGTGCTCAGATGTAATCACATGGGAAGCTCGGTTGCCATATGGGTACCCATCTTCCTCTGCTGAGGTGGCCTAACTAGGCCACAGAAAAAGAGGATCCAAACAGTCCTAGTGAGATTTAATAGTTTAGGGTCGGATAGTAGGAGAGGCAGACCTCCCCTGTCAGTGGAATGGGGGAAGAGATAGGAGGGAAGAGGGAAGGAATGTGGGACCTGGAGGAGATGAGGAAGGGGGCTACAGCTGGAATACAAAGTGAATGAATTTTAATAAATCATAATAAAGAAAAAAATGTGGAAAAAAAACCCTACAAATCAATTGCCAACACCCACTACAGTGTCGCTGTAGTAGCATAAGCTACCGGGCGAGGGATATGCTTTCTCCGGAAATTCACCCCCTGGAAGGTCCCTGGCAAACTCATCCCACTTGGAAAAGAGACGTGTTCTGAGATTTCTACGCTTTTTCAGTTGTGGCTCTGGGGCTGGAATAATGAATTATTTGATCTTTCTCTGTGACTCCTGAAACAGCACAACTAACTTTATAAAGAAATTTATTATTAGTAGATTGTTAAAGGCTTTAATAAAAACAATAAGTTTAAGAAAAATAATGAATTAGATTTAGTATTAATAGGCATTAAGAATAGTGGAAAAATAATAGGCTCCTTTTTAAGAAATAATAGCATGAGAGGTGCAGCTGGTGGGAGTTTCCCCCTCCCTTCAGTGCCTTGTTCCTAAGGAAGATCATAAATCTTGGGCAGGACAAATAGGAGGATGGTTAACAAAGGTGTAGTTAGATTTTGATATAGAGAGGGACTTTGGCAGACATTTGACTTAGCTCCTGACTTTCCTCTTCACTGGTTAGCAGTAATGAAACTATATTTGAGGTTTCTTTTCCTTTCTTTGCTCTGATCAAAAAGTTTTTAGGCCAAAATTACTTGTGGGCACTGCTTTATGTTTGACTGCATTTTGAGTTAAAATGTAAACTTTATATTCTTGGTAAAAGTCTAAATGTTCAAATGAACAAAGTGTAATTAATAAAAAATTTAAAAAGTTAAAAAAAGTCTAAATGTTCTAGAAAGTATGCCAATTTTAAGGTGCTGTTTGTGAAATCAGTATAAAAATACTAGCTTGATATCAGTAATGTTACAGCAGAGTCAAAACCATCAAGGTGTCTCTGTCTGTCAATTCTTCACCAAAACCGTGTCTTCCTGTCCAAAGCCTTGTTTTCCCTCGGACGCCGGGACCCCGACTGGTCCGGTCTGTGGCAATCAATGAGCTCCTGCAGTGCCTTTGTTATTCTGAATTTTCTTATACTTCCCTGGAACTTCTGTGAGAATTGACACTGGGTTCTCTTGAGCGTCTCAGTAGTGTCATTTCTGCTTCCTTTGAAGATTAACTTGGTATTTGGAAAGTTCCATGTTTTCTGAATAAATTATGCTGTGACTATCACTATTCTAAATATTTTATGTGTTAAAGTCACTTACTGAATAGAGTCTGTGAACAAATTTTATAGGGACTTAAAAATGAATTTGAATATCTAGCTTTGGTTACTAGAGTGACTACTTACTTTTTATAAAGGATTTATTATTTATTTTTATTTTATGTGTACATATGTGGTCTTTCCTGTATGTATGTCCATTACATGCATGAAGGTACTTTTAGAGGCAGTAGCCGGTACAGGGTTTCCTGGAACTGGGGTCACATGCAGTTGTGATCATTGGTTCTGGGAACCCAACCTGGGTCCTCTATAAGAGCAGGAAGTAGTTTTAGCCTTGAGCCATTTCTCATTCCCCTAAAGTCATTGCTCTTTAACATGTCAGTAGTTTTTCAGCCACTTCTGAGGCTAAAATCAGGTGTCTTCTCTAATTTTTCTTTTAGAGAGAGTCTCTGACTTTTTCAGCTAGACTGGTTGGTAAGCTAAGCTCCAGGCTATGACTGTCTACATACCAGCCCCAACCCTCACTCAAGGGTTTTGACCTTTTATATGGGAGAGCTGAACTAAGGAGGTCAGTCTTATACAGCAAGAACTTTACCCATTAACCATCTCCCAAGTTCAGCTGATAGTTATTTTCTGGGTTAGTATGTTTCACTCAGTTGTGAAAAATAATTATAGTTTAGGAACATATATTGAGGTATTTTAAATGCAGACATTTTAAAAATATTTTCTAAATAATTTTACACATTCACTTGTATCCCAACTGTAGCCCTCTCCCTCTTTTCCTCCAAATCCTCCCCTCCCTCCCTCATCTCCTCCCTGTCCCCTTCCGAGTCCACTGAGAGGGGTGTCCTCCTCTCCTTCTCTCTAGCCCTAGCTTATCAGGTATCTTCAGGATGGTTGCAATGTCCTTATCTGTGGCCTAGCAGGGCTGCTCCTTCCTCAGGGATGAGAGGAAGCTCATGAATTCACATCAGAAACAATTCCTGTCTTCCTTACTAGGGAACCCACTTGGATACTGAGCTACCATGGGCTACATCTGTGCAGGGGTTGTAGGTTATATCCATGCATGGTCCTTGGTTGGATGAACAGTCTCATAGAAGACCACTGTGCTCAGATATATTTGGAACTTGTGGGGCTCCCTGTCTTCTCTAGGACATACTAATTCCTCCTTCCTTCATATGATTCCCTACACTCTGCCAAAGGCTTGGTTAGGGGTCTCAGCATCTGCTTTGATACAATGCTAGGTAGAGTCTTTTAAGTGCCTTCTGTGGTAGGCTACTGTCCTGTTACTTGTTTTCTCTTATTTCCAATGTCCATCCCCTTTGTCTTTCTAGATGATGATTGATCATCTTACCCCTGGACCTCTTTCTTGTTTATCTTTTTTAGGTATACATATTTTAGTACGTTTATCCTATCTTATAGGTCTATATAAGTGAGGATATACCATGTGTATGTTTCTGATTCTGGGATACCTCACTCAGTATAATTTTTTTTCTAGATCCTACCATTTGCCTGCAAAATTCATGATTTCCTTGTTTTTAATTGCTGAGTAATATTCCATTGTGTAAAAGTACCATAATTTCTGTATCCATTCCTCCGTTGATGGACATCTGGGTTGTTTCCAGGTTCTGCCTATTACAAATAAAGCTGTTACAAACATGGTTGAGCAAATGTCCTTGTTGTGTACTTGAACATCTTTTGGATATGTACCTAGCACTATTCCTAATTGTCTGAGAAAGTGCCAGATTGATTTCCATAGTGGTTGTACCAGCTGACATTCCCACCAGCAATGGAAGAGGGCTCCCTTTTCTCCGCAGCTTCTCTAGCATGTGTTATTTCTTGTGTTTTTGATCTTAGCCATTCTGATGGGTGTAAGGTGAAATCTCAGGGTCGTTTTGATTTGCATCTCTCTGATGGCTACGGATGTTGAACATCTCCTTATGTGTTTCTCTACAATTCTATATTCTTCTACAGAGAATTCTCTGTTTAGCTCCACACACCATTTTTTAATTGGGTTACTTGAATTATTGCCTTTTAACTTCTTTAGTTCTTTATATATTCCAGAAATCAGCCCTCTGTCAGATGTTGGGTTGGTGAAGATCCTTTCCCAATCTGTAGGCTGTCGTTTTGTTCTAACAACAGCGTCTTTTGCTTTACAGAAGCTTTTCAGTTTCATGAGGTCCTGTTTATTGATTGTTGCTCTTAAGGCCTGTGCTAATGGTGTTCTGTACAGGATGTTGTCTCCTGTTCCAATGAGTTCTAGAGTCTTCCCCACTTTTTCTTCTAACCGATTTAGAGTATCTGGTTTTATGTTGAGGTCTTTGATTCACATGGAATTCAGTTTTGTGCAGAGTGATAAATATGGATCTATTTTCATTTTCCTGCATGTAGACATCCACTTGGACCAGCACCATTTGTTGAAGATGCTGTCTTTTTTCCATTGAATGGTTTTGGCTTTTTTTTTTTTCAAAATCAAGTATTCGTAGGTGTGTGGCTTTATTTCTGGGTCTTTTATTCGGTTCCACTGATCCATCTTTCTGTTTCTATGCCAGTACCAAGCAGTTTTTACTATTATTGCTCTGTAGTACAACTTGAGATCAGGGATGGAGATACCTCCAGAGGATCTGTTGTGGTACAGGATTGTTTTGGAAATTCTGGGTTTTTTGTGTCTCCATATGAAGTTGAGAATTTTTCTTTCAAGGTCTGTAAAGAATTGTGTTGGTATTTTGATGGGAACTGCATTGAATTTGTAGATTGCTTTTAGCAGGATGGCCATTTTCACTGTTAATCCTACTGATCCATGAGCACGGGAGATCTTTCCATTTTCTGATGTCTTCTTCAATTTCCATCTTCTGATGTCTTCTTCAGAGACTTGAAGTTTGTTTCAAACAGGTCTTTCACCTGCTTGGTTAGAGTCACCCCAAGGTACTTTATATTATTAGTGGCTATTGTGAACAGTGTTGTTTCCCTGATTTCTTTCTCGGCCCTTTTGTCTTTTGTATACAGGAGGACTTCTGATTTTTTTGAGTTAATTTTATATCCAGCCACTTTGCTGAAGGTGTTTATCAGCTGAAGGAGTTCTCTGGTTGAGTTTTTAGTTTCACTTAGGTATACTATCATATCATCTGCAAATAGTGATACTTTGACTTCTTCCTTTCTGATTTGTATTCCCTTGATCTCCCTGACTTGTCTTATTGCTCTAGCTAGGACTTCAAGTACTATGTTGAAGAGATATGGAGACAGTGGGCAACCTTACCTTTTCCCTGATTTCAGGGAGATTGATTTAAGTTTCTCTCCATTCATTTTGATGTTGGCTATAGGCTTGCTGTAAATTGCCTTTACTATGTTTAGGTATGTGCCTTGTTTCCCTGATCTCTCCAAGACTTTAAAAATGAATGGATGTTGGATTTTTGTCAAGTGCTTTTTCGCCATCTAGGAAGATGACCATGTGGTTTTTCTCTTTCAGTTTTTTTATATAGTGGATTACATTGATGGATTTCTGTATATTGAAAAACAGTTGCAGGCCTGGGATGAAGCCTACTTGGTCATGTTGGATATCTTTGACATGTTCTTGGATTTGGTTTGCAAGTATTTTCTTGAGTATCTTTGCATCAATGTTCATAAGAGAGATCAGTCTGAAGTTTTTTTTTTTTTTTTTTTTTGTTGGATCTTTGCGTGGTTTAGGTATTAAGGTGATTCTGGCTTCATAGAATGAGTTTGGTAGTGTTTCTTCTGTTTCTATTTTGTGGAATAGTTTGGATAGAATTCGATTTAGCATTTTCAGTTGTGCCATTTAGTTGTTTGTATGAGATATCACAAATTTCTTCTTAAAGGCACTTAGTGCTATGAGTGTTCCTCTAAGTACTGCTTTCATTGTGTCCCATAAATTTGGGTATGTGGTCCCTTGATTTTCATTGAATTCCAGGAAGTCTTTAATTTCTTTCTTTATTTCATCCTTAACCCAGCTGTCATTGAGAAGTAAGCTGTTAAGTTTCCATGTGCGTGTAGGCTTTTTGCTATTTCCATTGTTGTTGATGTCTCAGTTTTGGTCCATGGTGGTCATATATTATACAGGGGATTATTTCAATCTTCTTGTATCTGTTGAGGCTTGCTTTGTGACCAAATATATGGTCTATTTTGGAGAACGTTCCATGAGGTGCTGAAAAGAATGTATACTCTTTTGAGTTTGGGTGAAAAGTCTTGTGGACATCTATTAGGTCCGTTTGAATTAGAACATTTGTAAGTGCCTTTATTTCCATGTTTGGCTTCTGTCTAGATGATCTGTTCCTTGGTGATAGTGGGGTATTGAAGTCTCCCACTATTAAGGTGTAGGGGTTTGATGTGTGATTTAAGCTTTAATAATGTTTTACTTATGAATGTAGGTGCTCTTGTATTTGGGGCATATATGTTCAAAATTGTGATGTCTTCTTGGTGGATTTTTCCTTTGATGAGAATGTACTGCCCCTATACTTCTTTTTTGATTGGTTTTGGTTGAAAGTCTATTTTATTAGATATTAGGATAGCCACTCCTGTTTGTTTTTTTGGGTCCATTTGCTTGAAAAACAGTTTTCCAGCCTTTTACTCTGAGGTAGTGTTTATCTTTGTTGCGTAGGTGTGTTTTTTAGATGCAGCAGAATTTTGGATCCTATTTCTGCACCCATTCTGTTAGTCTTTGTCTTTTTATTGGAGAGTTGAGTCCATTGATGTTGATAGATAATAATGACCATTGAATGTTATTTCCTATTATTGTGGAGTTGGTGGTTTTACTGTGATTCATTGCTTGTTTTCTTTTGATTTTTATTGGGAAATTATAAGCTATGTTTTCTTGGGTGTAGTTGTTTTCGTTGGATTGAAATTTTTCTTCTAGTATCTTCTGTAGGGCTGGTTCGCTGTTCAAATATTGCTTAAATTTAGTTTTGCTGTGGAATATTTTGTTTTCTTCATCTATATTGATTGAAAGCTTTGCAGCGTATAGCAGTCCAGGTTGGCATCTGTGGTCCCTTAGAGCCTGCATGATATCTGCCCAGGCCCTTCTGGCTTTCTTAGTTTCTGATGAGAAGTCCAGTGTGATTCTGATAGGTCTACCTTTATATGTTACTTAGCATTTTCCCTTGTTGCTTTTAGTATTTTTTCGTTGTTCTGTAGACTAAGTTTTGACTATGATGTGGTGTGAGGAGTTTCTTTTCTGGTCTAGTCTATTTGGTCTTCTGTAGGCCTCTTGTATGTTTGTGGACATCTCTTTCTTTAGGGTGGGGAAATTTTCTTTTATGATTTTCTTGAAAATATTTTCTGGACCTTGGAGCCTGGAATCCTCTTCTTCATCAATTGCTTTTATTCTTAGATTTTGCCTTTTCATGGTGTCCTTGATTTCTTGGATGTTTTGTGTTTGGGATTTTTCCAATTTTACTTTTTCTTTGACAGAAGTATCAATTTCGGTGAGTGTATCTTCAGCACCCGAGATTCTCTCTTCTATCTCCTGTATTCTATTAGTGATGCTTACCTTTGTGGTTCCTTCTCTTTTCTCTAAGTTCTCCAGTTCCAGGGTTTTCTCAGTTTGTGTTTTCTTTATTGATTCTAATTCTGTTTTTATGCCTTGCAACAGTTCCTTTATCTGTTTGAACGTAGATTCCTGTGTCTCCAAGATGGTCTGTATTTTTTGTTTCCTCTCTTAATGTCACTACTTCTGCCTCCATTTGTTTGACCATATTTGCCTGTGTTTCTTTTTCTTAAATTTTTTATTTAACTTTTATTAATTACACTTTATTCCTTTTGTATCCCCCCATAAGCCCCTCCCGCCTCCCCTCCTGGTCCCACTCTCTCCCGCTTTCTGCATGGATGCCTCTCCCCAAGTACACTGATAGAGGAGGTCCTACTCTCCTTCTTTCTGATTTTTTTTTGTTCTTCTCAATGCAGTTGATTCAGGAACTTTGAACAATCTTCTGACCCTGGGGAAAGTCAGCCCACAGCTTAAACTAGCCTCTGGGTAGCCAACCCCAGCGTGCCTCGTGGGCAATGCAGATAGGTCCACATACACGGAAGCAAGCCAGATCATCAGCCTTAGCCAAATGTGGAGTTGTTTGTGACAGAGAGCACTCACCATCGGGAAGGTGGAAGGCAGAAACCAGCTCCATCTTTAAGGCTCAGCATTACACAGCTCTCTATAGTTCCCCCTTTTTGTTTTAGACACATCAGGCAAGAGTAGAGGTCTGATCTCTGATATTAGAAATAAATTGGGACTTTGTACCAATGTTCATTTAGGTGTCATCCACCCAAAGAGCATCAGACCAGTCCAATCCCTTTTTCTCAGAGGCGGGACCTGGGCCATCAAACCACATGCAATCAGACATGCTCTCTGGGTCAAAAGCGGCTGACCCCGAGTCCAGTGCTTAACCTCGCTTCTTGAGTGTAACATTTTAGCTTTTTATGGTAGCCAACCATGCTTGGGGAGACTGTCCTACTTCAATGGCTGTAAAGGCCTGAATGATCATGGCTGCATTACACTGTTGTGAGACTCTAATCTTGCATATACACCACAGGCAAACCAAGGAGACCAACACCAGAAGGCCTGCTAATGCTCCCATGCCCACCCATTTCTTCAGATGATTCATGGCTGCAGCAATCCATGATGATAATCCTGTGGCTAGTCCTGTGTCCACTCTGGTAAAATTTGCCATAACAATAGCCACTCTCAGCTGCTCCATCATAGTATCGAATTCTTCAATCCAGTTACCTAAAATATAGCTAAACAATTGTTTAGACAGATTTGCAGCACGGGAAAAATTCTCATATTGTATGCTAGTGACACAAAGTCCAGCATACTTTCATTGACAGCCAAGTTGAGCGATTTGCCGTAGGGTATCAATTTGCTCCTGCATGAGCTCAATCCTCTGATTGAACACCATCAGGCCTCCTTTTAGTTGACCATTAATTCCTTTTGGTACATCTAAAGCATGAGATACATTGGCTAAAAGATTATTTAGGGTCTGAGCAGTCTGCATAGTATGTCTCATGGCTAATGCCATGGTTGTAGCTCCAACAGCCGCCAATGAAATGGCAGTAACAATGGCGGCTGTAATTCCAAGATCCCTTTTCTGTCTGAAGAGAGTCATAGCGTGAGGGGCATCAATGGGCACAGGCACCCAACGAGGCATGCGAGTAACCAGGGCATACCTAAATTCAGTAGCATTCTGGCATTGGGCAAAAAAGCAAGTATCATTACCACAATTACTTGGCTCTATCTGGCTAACAATGAATAAAAATGGGGGTTATAAACAAACAGGTGTGGGCTTATAGGAAATATTATGAGAAGCCTTAACCCCCTCGTTGGAACATCCTGCATCAGTTCTAGAACTAGCAGTGGTGGTGTCCGAGGTCTGAGTAGGTTCAGGAGACCATTGCCCCCAGGGGCGAGACGTGCTCCATGTAAATTGACTAACTCCATGTTTTCCTCCACTTTTGAAAGCCATTTAAGGTTCTTAAATTATCTTTTCTTTTTTTTTAATTTTTCATCAATTACACTTTATTCATTCTGCATCCCCCCATAAGCCCCTCCCTCTTCCCCTCCCGATCCCACCCTCCCTCTCCTTTCTGCATGCATGCCACTCCCGAATTCCACTGATAGGGGAGGGTCTCCTCTCCTTTCTGATCTTAGTCCATCAGTTCACATCAAAAGTGGCTGCAATGTCCTCGACTATGGCCTGGTAAGGCTGCTCCCCACCAGGGGGAGGTGATCAAAGAGCAGGCCAGTCAGATTATGTCAGAGGCAGTCCCTCTTCACATTACTATGTAACTCACTTGGAGACTGAGCTGCCCTGGGCTACATCTGTGCAGGGGTTCTAGGCTATCTCCATGAATAGTCCTTGGTTGGAGTATGAGTCTCTGGGAAGTTCCCTGTGTTCAAATTTTCTTGTTCTGTTGCTCTCTTTGTGGAGGCCTTGTCCTTTCCAGCTCTTAATATTTCCCAGTTATTGCATAATATTCCATTCACTCTGCCCAACAGTTGCCCATCAGGCTCAGCATCTGCTTTGATAGTCTGTAGGGCAGAGGCTTTCAGAGGCCCTCTATGGTAGGTTCCAAGGTTGTTTCCTGTTTTCTTCTTTTTCTGACGTCCATCCTCTTTGCCTTTCAGGATGGGGATTGACTGTTTTAGGTAGGGTCCGCTCTCTTGCTTAGTTTCTTTAGATGCACAGGTTTTAGTGGGTTTGTCCTATATTGTATGTCTATATGAGTGAGTATATACTGTGTGTGTCTTTTTGCTACTGGGACAACTCACTCAGGATGATTCTTTCCAGGTCCTACCATTTACCTGCAAATTTCATGATTTCCTTATTTTTCATTGCTGAGTTATATTCCATTGTATAGATGTACCAGAATTTCTGCATCCATTCTTCAGTTGAGGGGCATCTAGGTTGTTTCCAGCTTCTGGCTATTACAAATAAAGCTGCTAAAAACATGGTTGAGCAAATATCCTTTTTGTGTACTTGAGCCTCTTTTGGATATATGCCTAGGAGTGGTATGGCTGGATCTTGGGGAAGCATTATTCTTAGTTGTCTTAGAAAGCGCCAGATTGTTTTCCAGAGTGGTTGTTCAAGTTTACATTCCCACCAGCAGTGCAGAAGGGTTCCCCTTTCTCCACAACCTCTCCAGCATGTGTTGTCTCTTGAGTTTTTGATCTTGGCCATTCTGATGGGTTGTTTTGATTTGCATTTCTCTAATGGCTAATGAGGTTGAGCATTTCTTTAAGTGCTTCTCTGCCATTCGATATTCCTTTGCCGAGAATTCTTTGTTTAGCTCTGTTCCCCATTTTTTAAGTGGATTACTTGGTTTGCTGCTTTTCAGCTTCTTTAGTTCTTTATATATACTAGATATGAGTCCTCTGTCAGATAAAGGGTTGGTGAAGATTCTTTCCCAATCTGTAGGCAGTTGCTTTGTTTTGATGACAGTATCCTTTGCTTTGCAGAAGCTTTTCAGTTTCATGAGGTCCCATTTATTGATTGTTGCTCTTAGAGCCTTTGCTCTTGTGTGGTTCAGGAAGTTTTCTCCTGTACCAATGAGTTCTAGGATATTCCCCACTTTTTTTCTAGCCGATTTAATGTGTCTGGTTTTATGTTGAGTTCTTTGATCCTCTTGGACTTCAGTTTTGTGCAGGGTGATAAGTATGCATCTATTTTCATTTTTCTACATGTAGATCTCCAGTTGGACCATTACCATTTGTTGAAGATGCTATCTTTTTTTCCATTGTATGGTTTTGGCATCTTTGTCAAATATCAGGTGTCCATAAGTGTGTGGGTTTATTTCTGGGTCCTCTCTTCGGTTCCATTGATCCACCATTCTGTTTCTATGCCAGTACCATGCAGTTTTTAAAACTGTTGCTCTATAGTACAACTTAAGATCAGGGATGGAGATACCTCCAGAAGAACTTTTATTGTAGAAGATTGTTTTAGCAATTCTGGGTTTCTTGTTATTCCATATGAACTTGAGAATTTTTCTTTCCATGTTTGTAAAGAATTGTGTTGGTAATTTGATGGGCATTGCATTGAATCTGTAGATTGCTTTTGGTAAGATGGCCATTTTTACTCTGTTAATCCTGCCAAGCCATGAGCATGGGAGATCTTTCCATCTTTTCATATCTTCTTCTAATTCTTCAGAGACTGGAAATTTTTTTCATACAATTCTTTGACTTCCTTGGTTAGGTTTACTCCGAGGTACCTTATGTCATTTGTGGTTTTGTGACGGGTGTTGTTTCCCTAATTTCTTTCTCAGCCCTTTTGTCTTTTGTATATAGGAATGCTACTGATTTTTTTGAGTTAATTTTGTATCTCGCCACTTTGCTGAAGGTGTTTATCAGCTGTAGGAGTTCCCTGGTAGAGTTTTTGGGGTCACTCATGTATACTATCATATCATCTGCAAATAGTGATAATTTGACTTCTTCCTTTCCAATTTGTATCCCCTTGATCTCCTTCAACTGTCTTATTGCTCTAGCAAGGACTTCCAGAACTATGTTGAAGAGATATGGAGAGAGTGGGCAGCCTTGTCTTGTCCCTGATTTCATTGGGATTGCTTTAAGTTTCTCTCCATTCAGTTTGATGTTGGGTATAGGTTTGTTGTATATCGCCTTTACTATGTTTAGATATGTGCCTTTTATCCCTGATCTCTCCAATACTTTAACAATGAATGGATGTTGGATTTTGTCAAATGCTTTTTCTGCATCTAGGGAGATTATCATGCTTTTTTTTCTTTCAGTTTGTTAATATGGTGGATCACATTGATGGATTTCCGTATATTGAACCACCCCTGCATACCTGGCATGAAGCCTACTTGGTCATAGTGGATCATATCTTTGATGTGTTCTTGGATTTGGTTTGTAAGTATTTTGTTAAGTATTTTTGCATCAATGTTCATAAGGGAGAATGGCCTGAAATTCTCTTTCTTTGTTGAGTCTTTGTGAGGTTTAGGTACCAAGGTGACTTTGGCTTCATAGAATGAGTTTGGTAATGTTCCTTCTATTTCTATTTTGTGGAATAGTTTGAAGAGAATTGGTGTTAGCTCTTCTTTGAAGATCTGGTAGAATTCTGCGCTGAAACCATCAGGTCCTGTGCTTTTTTTGGATGGGAGACTTTTGATGACTGCTTCTATTTCCTTGGGGGATATAGGACTATTTAATTGATTGACCTGGTTCTGATTTAGCTTTGGTAAGTGGAATCGATCAAGAAAATTGTCCATTTCATTTAAATTTTCAAATTTTGTTGCATATAGACTTTTGAAGTAAGTCCTAATGATTGCTTGGATTTCCTCAGTGTCTGTAGTTATGTCCCCCTTTTCATTTCTGATTTTGTTGATTTGGATGGTGTCTCTCTGCCTTTTAGTTAGCTTGGCTAAGGGTTTGTCTATCTTGTTGATTTTCTCAAAGAACCAGCTCTTGGTTTCATTGATTCTTTGAATTGTTTTATTTGTTTCCAATTGATTGATTTCAGCCCTGAGTTTTATTATTTCCAGCCATCTGCTCCTTCTTGGTGTGTCTGCTTCTTCTTTTTCTAGGGTTTTTAAGTGAGCCATTAAGTTGCTTCAATGCGCTGTCTCAAATTTCTTCTGAAGGCACTTAGTGCTATGAACTTTCCTCTTAGCAATGCCTTCATTGTGTTCCACAAGTTTGGGTATGTTGTGTCTTCATTTTCATTGAGTTCTAGGAAGATTTTAATTTCTTTCTTTATTTCTTCCCTGACCCAGCTTTCATTTAGTAGCAAGTTGTTCAGTTTCCATGTACTTGTAGGCTTTTTGCTATTTCTGTTGTTACTGAGGTCCAGCTTTATTCCATGGTGATCAGACAGGATACAAGGGATTATTGCAATCTTCTTGTATCTGTTGAGGCTTGCTTTGTGACCAACTATTTGGTCTATTTTGGAGAAGGTTCCATGAGGTGCTGAGAAGAAGGTAAATTCTTTTGTGTTTGGGTGTAAGGTTTTGAAAATGTCTGTTAGGTCCATTTGATTCATGACCTCTGTTAGAGATATTGTTTCTTTGTTTAATTTCTGTTTTGTTGATCTGTCTTTTGTTGAGAGTGGGGTGTTGAAGTCTCCCACTATAAATGTGTGGGATCTATATGTGGTTTAAGTTTTATCAATGTTTCTTTCACAAATGTGGGTGCCCTTGTATTTGGGGCATAGATGTTCAGGATTGTGATGTCTTCTTGGTGGAATTTTCCCTTGATGTGTATGAAGTGTCTTTCCCCATCTCTTTTGATTAATTTTGGGTGAAAGTTTAATTTATCAGATATTAGAATGGATACTCCTGCTTGCTTCTTGCATCCATTTGCTTGAAAAGCCGTCTTCCATCCCTTTACCCTCAGGAAATGTCTATCTTTGTGATTTAGGTGTGTTTCTTGTATACAACAGATTGTTGTGTTTTGTTTACACATCCATTCTGTTAGTCTGTGTCTTTTTATTGGAGAATTAAGTCCATTGATATTGAGAGAGATTAATGACCAGTGGGTGTTAGATGTCTTGATTTTGATGTTGCCTGTGGTCATCAGGTTGTGTGCTTGGTTGCTTTTTGTTTTACTGTAGTGGGGTTATTTATTTCCTGTGTTTTCTTGAATGTAGCTAGTTTTCTTGGGTTGTATTTTCCCTTCCAGTGTCTTCTGTAATGCTGGATTTGTTTGTAGGTATTGTTGAAATTTGTTTTTTTTTTTATTGAATATCTTGTTTTCTCTGTCTATGAGGACTGAGAGTTTTGCAAGGTATAGTAGCCTGGGCTGACATCTGTGTTCTCTTAGGGTCTGCATGATATCCGTCCAGGCCCTTCTGGCTTTCATAGTCTCTGTTGAAAAGTCAGGTGTAATTCTCATGGGTTTGCCACTATATGTTACTTGGCCTTTTTCTCTTGCAGCTTTTAGTATTTTTTCTTTATTCTGTATACTTACGGTTTTGATTATTATGTGGCAGGAGGATTTTCTTTTCTGGTCTAATTTATTGGGTGTTCTATAGGCCTCTTGTATTCTTATTGGCCTCTCCTTTAAGTTGGGGAAATTTTCTTCATTGATTTTGCTGAAAATATTTTCTCGGCCTTGGTGCAGGGAATCTTCTTTTTCCTCTATTCCTATTATTCTTAGGTTTTGTCTTTTTATGTTGTCTTGAATTTCTTGGATGGTCTGTGTCAAGAATTTTTTAGATTTAACATTTTCTTTGACAGATACATCTATTTCTTCCACTGTATCTTCCACATCTGAGATTCTTTCTTCCATTTCTTGTAGCCTATTTGTTATGCTAACCTCTGTAGTTCCTGCTTTCTTCCCTAAGTTCTTTCTCTCCACAATTTCTTTCATTTGTGTTTTTTTTTTTTTTTTTTTTTAATTTTTCCAATTCTATCTTCAGGTCTTGAGCTATTCTGTTGGTTTTCTTCCCCTGTCTGACTGTATTTTCATGTTTTTCCGTCAATTCCTTCAGCTGTTTGTTTGAACAATCCACTGTTTCTTTTATTTCATTCAGTGATTTAAGCATTTCCTCTCTAAAGGCCACAAACTGTTTGGCTGCAGCTTCTTCTATTTCTTTTCGTATTTTATGTGTTTCCTCTGTTATCATCTTCTTGAGCATAGATGTTAGGTCATCTCCTTGAATTTTATTTATGCTGAGGTGTCTAGGGCTATTTGCCCCTTGATAACTGGGTTCTGGAGATGCCATAATGCTCTGGCTTCTGTTGGTTGAACTTTTACGCTGTCCTCTACCCATTGGGCTATCTTAGTTGTTTGAATTCAGTTTCTGGTTGTTCCTGGACTCTTGTAGTGGAGAGAATCCCTTTGGCAGGAAGATGGTTTTTCCTGAAGGAAGCCTTCCCAGGTTTTTGGGTATAGTCCTTGGTTGTCCGGTGTTTTTCAGGAGTTGCTACAGCTCACCTCAGGCATAGAGACCTGGGTGGTAACTGTGGTCCTGATTAGTCAAGAGGGCTCTCCTCTTACTGGGAGAAGTCCTGTAGACAGATGCCCTCCTTCTGGGTTTCTTGCTGTAAATTTAGTGATCAGCTGCTGTAACCTGTGTGTCCCCTGGATTGGTCGGTTTTGTTAGGGATAGCTGGTTGCCCCTTGGAGCAGTGTTTGGGGGTTGATCTCAGGGTTCCCGGTCTTTTGTAGGTCTGAGGTTGGGGCTCTTTGCCCCAGAACCCAAGAGGTAATCTGTGGCGGGTGAGTAGTGCTCTGGTGTCCTGGGGCACACAGTTCTCTCTGTAAGGAGTAGTTGGTACAAAGCAGGCCTCTGGGCTGGCAGAGTGTGCACCCACCTGCTAGTCTGGGGGAGCTGAGTTTCCAATCACTCTGTGCTCCCTGTTTGGGCCCAGATCTGTGATGGCTTGCCGTACTCACCTGTTTGCGATCTGCAGTCTGCTAGACTTTCCCTAGGTGACCCCAGCAGCATGGTTTCTTCCTCCTCTGTGGGGTCCTCTCCGGACAGGGGTTCCCAATCCCTGTTGTACTGGGGCGCGCAGCTTGTCTGTACCGCTGAGCTAAGTGCGCAGCTCTCAGCTAGCGGCAAGAGCTCAGCTGTGACTGTGGCAGGCAACCGCCGTCCCAGAGACCTTCCGGGGAAAGACTGGGTGACCCGCGATCAGACTCGCAACCTTGCTTCCCCATGGGGTCCCCCCGCGACTGGGACTCCCAGTCTCAGGCACCCTTGTGCCCATGGATCAGCCTGGGAAAGTGATGGGGACATGCAGGCTTAATGCAGCAGCCCGGAGACCCAAAGCCTGTGCCACCCGGGATCTCTTCCGGGTTCTGGCTGGGCAGCCGAGAGTTGACCAGATCGATTCCCATGCCGTGGGAGCCTCCCCTCATCTGGGAAACATGACCGCTGTGGTTTCAGGGCCCAGAGTTCAGTCTCCTGCTGCACAGAGAGTGCTGTCCTGCTTCTCAGACACAGTGCTCTACCGGCGCCGCCATCTTGGCTCCATGTTGCCTGTGTTTCTTTAAGAGCTTCATTCACTTCATTTTTCTTTGTTTCCATTTGGGAGGCTAAATCTTTGAGAGATTTATTTGTTTCCTCTTTAACTGTTTGAATCTGTATGAGAGATTTCTTGGTTTTCTCTTTATGTTCCTCAAATAACTGGATAATCATAGCTTTAAAATCATTTTCTTGTGTTTCTGATGAGTTGGAGTATCGATTAATTTTGGGGTTTGCTGGTATATAATATATATATGAAATTTGGGGGAATATAATGGAGGGACTCAATCTCTAAGATTCTACCTAGATGATTTGTAAACAGTTAAGCAAAATGAATATTCATTTTGACTGCCTGCATACCAGGATCTGAAAACCAATACAGAGGCTGGGTGTCTCTAGGGGAAGCATGCTCATGCACAGTCAAGGCTGAGGTGCATGTATGATGTGTGCCTTAACAGACTGTGGATAAGGACACTGGACAGAGGAGGCAGGTGTATCTGTGGGGCATACCTCAGTGAGCTATAGCCTCACTTCCCTGAGTCCTGGCTTTCAGCTCTGTGGCACTTGGTGCTGGTTCCCAGTGCATAGGAATCAGCAGAGGTACTGCATCTCTAGAACAGCATCCAGATTAGTATGCTGGCAAGAGTGCCCCTTTAGGATTCTAGTCAAGAGATTTCTTGAAAACCCACAAAATAATTTGTTCATTTTGAATTACACTGAGGAAAACACAGAAGTAAATTTCATAACTTCAGAATACCTCAGGAGATGTTGAACTCAGTTGTTAAGCTCCTGGCTCCTTTACCTCTCCCCCACTGTCCCCCAAGGGAGGAGCAGCCTTGCTAGGCCACAGAGGAGGACATTGCAGCCAGTCCTGAAGATATCTGATAGGCTGGGATCAGATGGAAGGGGAGGAGAAGAAGGAGGGATCGTGGAATTGGGAGGATATGAGGGAGGGGCTACAGCTGAGATACAAAGTGAATAAACTGTAATTAACAAATAAAAAAATTTAAAAATTAAATAAATTTGAAATACAATTTTTTAAATTTACTTTAATAGCTTTATGGCACAGTAGGCTTTAGTGTCAGTTGTGACAGTGTAATGTCCCCTTTAGCAGCTTGTTAGAGGCTTTTTCTTTGATATGAGGATGGGCTTAGTGGCTGGTTGGTTTGGAGCCAAATGTCTGGACAATCCTGGTGACCAAATGTGTATCTAAGCATTCTAATCTCTAACAGTCCTGGTTAGCATACTACTTATCTGTGGGATGTTTTAGAGGCAGTCTTCCCTCAGCAAAATTCTACTTGGTGTCACTATTTCCTAAGCATTACTAAATCCTTTTTGTCATCTAGTCTAGTCTTGTACATCACAGCTTAATAATGGAGTGCTACCTAACACATGAGATTCCTTTCACAGCCTCCAGAGAATTAACTCCAAATGTGTCTTACACATGAATGTTAAATGAATGCTAAGGGTAGAATCTGTAGAAGATAGTAGAAATACTAGGGTTCTCTGAGTTTGGCTTTCTGCTAAGGATGTTTCTACACACAAATTCCTACTGCAAATGCTTTGCTTAGATCCAGCCCCCAAAGTTTAGTTATGCAGAGCCTTCCAGGTCCAGGGACTGACTAGGATTAAAAGGGACCTTACTACCCAGCCCCAGGGATGACCCACCATACCATCTCCTGTTGTTCAACCACATGCTCCTCCCTGTTGTGGGCAGTGACCCTGGGCTCACCATGTTGCAGCTTCAGAGCTTGCCTGAGTTCCCCTCACAGTACCCAGCAGCAACATGCAGAGAACACCACAAGGAATCATTCAGACCTGCTCAGCGACAGCACTGAAACTGCAGCATGGCACCCAGAACACTCCTCCTCCACAGGACTTTGGCTGAGTAGAAAGGTCACCTGGGTTCTTTCTCTGCCTCTCTGAGCTAGTAGGCTTTCATTCAGCGTCTGGCTCCTGAGTCTTTATTGGTAAAATTGAATTTATGGGATTTTTCTTAAATACAACCAATCCAGTAATGTTTTAATCCATGTGTCTGGATGTTTCAAGTGGCTTTATATGCCAGAATGAAAAAAAACAAAACAAAAACAACAACAACAACAAAAAAAAACTGTGGCACCGAGACTAAAGGTGAATCTTATCACCTCAAAAGATCTAGATTAAAGAAGGGGTTTTCCCTTCAAAAGTTATAATCAAGATAAATCCCCCACAATTCCCAACTGTTAGTGTTTTAGTTAATTCTAGAGGTAGCTAATTTGACTACCAAGAATAACCATCACGACAGCCAATACAGAAGACCTGAGAAAGATATTTTCCCCCTGTGTTGGGCAAGAAGAAAATGGGAGTTATTTCCAAAGAAATGATGTTTTTCAACCAAGGAAACATTGGGATCTTACTTAGGGCGTCTGGATATCTTTACATATAGGTTTGCCTACTCTTAAGCATGCTAAGTAAAATCCTCTTCTGAAAGTGGTCACTTTGTAAAAGCAGAGATATTTAAGGGTATTCTTAGGACAATGTCACACAGAAACATATGTAAATTATAAAAATGACGGACAGAAATGCCTCTGGAATGTTCATCTTGTACTATAAGGTCATAGCTGAAAATTTGTAAAAGACACTGTGATTTCTAAGAAGCCAGTGCTACCTGTCAGTCATGATGCTTGATGTAACAAATAAATGCATTAATGCCACAATTCTCACATATACAAAGGACAGAGAACAGAAATTCAGAAAACACCAAAGAAGTCAGCTCTTAGCTCTGTGGACACTGTTCTTAGAGGAATAGCTTTGCTGAGCTATTCTAACACCATGCTGATGCTGTTTTTGCCTCTGATGGGGCTGTCTCAGAGGAAGGCCACAGCTGCTTCCAAACAGGACCAAAAGGAGTGCATTTTAACTAGCCCTAGTTGCTGCCTGTCTCAGGGCTATGCCATTATTGTAGAGATAACATTTTAAAGCTTTATTTTTATTTTATCTATAAAGGTGTTTCCCGGCATGTTTCTGTGTGCAGTAACAACAGAGGCCAGAGATGTTTGTAATTGGAATGACAGTAAATGCCTAGCTACCATGTGGTTGATGGAGATGGAACCTATGTCTTCAGTAGCAACATCCATTGCTACTAACTGCTGAGCTATCTCTCTAGCTCCTTTTTAATTTAAATTTTATTTTTATTCATTTTAATTATAATATATTACATTGCTTTCCCCCTTTCTTCTCCTCTCTCTATCCCTCCTTATTCTTCCAAGGCAATTTCTTCCATATTAAGTATGTTTGAGTAAGTATGCTAAAAAATATTAAGAAAAATTGTTGGGGCTGTAGAGATGGCTCAGAGATTAAGAGGACTGGCTGTTCTTTGAAAGGTCCTGAGTTCAATTCACAACAACCACAGGTAGGCTCATAACTTTCTATAGTGAGAGCTGGTACCCTCTTCTGGCCTGCAGGGACACATGGAGGCAGAATACTGTATACAAAATAAATAGATAGATAGATAGATAGATAGATAGATAGATAGATAGATAGATGTTTTAAAAATCTTGTGAAGTTCTTTTTTGTTGGTTGTGTGAATATGTTTTCAGGACTGACCACAGTGGGCTCAATAATCAGTTAGGAAGCTAATCCTTGCCTGAGGATAATTCTCCCACTTGAAGGAGAGTTCCACTCTTTAACAGGCAACCCAATGCTGAGGGCACAAAGGTCCTTACACCCCCAGATCACTAGGCAAAACATGAATATTAAGCACACAGGGGACTCTACTCAATCAAAGAGATAAAATAACTGCATTCGAAACCAAAAGGCTGGACATGGATTTTGCTAATGTCCTGGTGACCTCTTAGCTATCTGTGGAGGCAGACCTCAGCAACCTCTTGCTTGAAAGGCAGATTTTACACCAAATTTCCAGAATGATTATCCCAGACTCTTTCTTCCCTAGACTGTTACCACTCCTTAGAAGAAATGCCCTATGTACTTTATAACCAGCTGACCTCTAAGCTATTGTTCAGAGACCACACTGAATTCTAAGCCTATTAGCTACATAACCCAACCTCATGGTCACATGTACTTTTCAAATGAGTTTCTTTGTAGATACACTTTAGGCTTTATTGTGCACCTGCAATTGGACTGATTGTTGCCTGGAATTTTTATTCATAATTGTACTGTTTTAAATATGTTAAAACTGCTTATCTTGTTAACAAAAATAGCTTGAGTCATAGATAACTACTAACTTATTTACCTCACTTGAAAACAAACAGTTTAAAGGCTAGCTGATAATACTTAGCCTAGTTAGTCAAAATGTATTATAATGTATTAGTGCTCCCCCTTGTCTTCTGAACTTGATTTTCCTATAATAAGACTGCCCCAAGAAGAGATTGATATCACAGTTTGTCTACTGAGTTCATTCTGTGTCTCACATCATGATTAGTCTTGGGGTGTGTGTTTAATAAACCACCCATATCTAACTGAGATTGGTGTCTGAGTGGTTTGTGCAGTTATTCTCTAGAACAAGTATTTGTAAGTGATGAACAGGTTCTAGTAACTGAGGATGATTTCAAAAGCAACCAAACAAACAAACAAAAATTCTAGGGGCTAAAGCGATGGCTCATTAGAATTAACTTCTTCTGCTAAGACATAAATTTCATTCCCAGAATCCACATCACTCACAATTACCTGTAACTCCAGCTCCAAAAGTTTAAAAGCCTCTGTCCTTCTTGAGCACCTGTTTTCATACACAAACACACACACATATTCGTATATAGAGATAGTATGTAGGTATGTATTGTATAGAGCTAGTGTGAGAGTCAACCAGAGAGTTATTTCCATCATCCAAAGAGAGAGAGCTCTCACAAAACCATTTAAGGTGTAGTGGTGAGACCTGGACAGACAGAGAGAGACAGTTGATCAGAACAGAGCACCCTTCCCAGAAATTGCCAAGATCCAAAGGTTTTTTTATTCCAATGTTATTGATATGGAGCATCACCACACTGCCATTTAATTAGCCCCATGCTGTATGTTTACCACTGCATCCCCCACAGTACCTGACTTTTTCTGGTTTGTGCCCTGCACAGTAACCGATATCAAGATAGGCCTTGCTTTAATTTCACAGCTATTTTTCTTTAATATTTGTGTGCATTCTGGGGTGGGCTCTCACTGCATCCCCCACAGTACCTGACTCTTTCTGGTTTGTGCCCTGCACAGTAACCGATATCAAGATAGGCCTTGTTTCCCAACTTCATATGTTCTTCCCCTCCATGAACTGTTGTTGAGATCTGGGTCACCTTGAGTGAGAGTGAGATAGACTTAGAGGAAGTCTGTGTATGGAAAAAACCTTGTCTGTGGAAGTCTTTACCATGGCATGCCTATGGATGCCAGAGGACAACTTGTGAAGTTGGTTCTCTTCTTCCACAATGTGAGTGGTAGAAATCAAACTAACTTATTGGGCTTGGCAGTAAGCCCTTTACCTACTAAGCCATCTTGTAAATTTCTGTAATCAAAGACTCAAAGGCTCTCAAAGACTGCACAGGTTAGCCCTGTGGTAGATGCAGAACTCTCAAAGTACCAAATGTGTCGATTCACGAGGGACCCAGGGCTTCTATTGCCTCTGTGATGTGCAATATTCAGGATCCTCACCTGGTCTCCTCTCAGATATTCTGTATTTGCCCTGTGTCATGAAGAAACTACAGCTTTGGATCTGTAGGACCAGCTCCTTCATGTGCTTCATCATATTGTACATGATGTAGATCTTGGAGAGGCCCAAGTCACAGCCTGGGATCTCAGCCTGGGTGGAAGCTGAGTTGGACAGCCTACCATCACTCCTGCTGTCCTGCCATGAGGGCCAGCTCTCCTGCTTTGCCAAGGTGAGGGACAAGGCCAAATCTCTCACTCTCATACCCTGGAGTCAGCTCATTCTTGCCCACACCACCAGGGCCAGTTCTACCTTGCTGCTAAGGGGAGGTACAGGACCCACTCTGTTGACTGCTGCAGTTGGCCCGGGGTGGGGCCAGCTCTCCCACCTGTTACAGGCAGTGAGGTAGCCATCTCTCCTGTGGCCATGCCATGGCAAGCAGACAAATGGCAGAGCTAGATATCCTTAGTTGCCACAGCCAGCAAAGGGCAGGGCCAGCCTTTCTAATGAATGTGAGAACTGGGGCCAGCTCTTGAGCTGCACCATACCAACTTTGATTCTGTATGGTTCTTTTCTTTGGTTTATAACATTGAATAGTCCCTTTACTTTATGTTGTTGTTTGGAGATAGGGTCTTCTATACAGGCCTATGGATCCTGAGTTCCAGGCCAGCCTTGCCTACAAAGCAAGACTGTCCCAAAATTCAAATCAACCAGAGAGTCAGGCATTCTAGACACAAGGTATGTATATAGGTGTTTGACTGCCACTGAACTGAGAGCATTGGTTGTTTCTGTCTAGCCAAATAATCACACCAGGCAACTTTTGCCTGTGAGGCTGTGGCCTTCCTTGGCATAACCTGCACTGCTGGCTACACTGAGCCGCCTTGACCCTCTCTCTGCATAGATAAACCTTTTCTGAATTTTGTTTTGATGTTTTAAAAATATTCTTGTCACTGCCTGAAGAGTTCTGTTCAAAGTATACACATACATACATATTGTTAGGACCAACGCACCAATGTTGGGAAACATAGGAATGTTGGGAAACGTGCACCTGTGCGCCTGTGGAGGTTACACGCGGGTTCATAAATCACACCACGAGATCGGTTCCACGTGAGAGGTTTATTAGGGAAGAGGGAAAGGGAAAGGGGGCGCCCCAGAGAGAGAGCGAGAGAGAGAGGACAAGAGAGTAAGAGTAAGAGTGGGGTGGGGGCTCCAGGAGTTCTTATAGGGTGACCCAGGGCATGCGCAGGTAATTCCAGATGGTCTGGGTGTCTTCACAAATGCCTGATAACCAGTAACCAGTTTGTCAGGTCCCTTGCAGCTGATCATAGAGGTGCCTGCTTACTGATCCCAACACACACACACACACACACACACACACACACACACACACACATATATATATATATATATATATATATATATATACATATATACATATAGACTGATATATATATATATATATATATATATATATATATATATATATATATATACATATATACATATAGACTGAAAGATGGAAGAGAACCAGATTAACAGACTGTTTTTTTCGATCTGTGGGGAAGAAAACAGCCACAGGAAGACTTAATTAGAAAATGTTTGAAATTACTCATTTGATAGTCCTCCAAACAAGCAGCTTTGACTGCTCTTTGAAGCCATATTTCCATGATCTGTTAGTACCCATGACAAATAACCCACTGTCATGTACCAGCTACCTATTTCTAAAGGAACATAATGTGTAAAGATCATGGGCTGAGAGTGCCATTGAGACCCAGAAGACCAACCATCATGCACCACAGAAAATTTCATGGTCAGTGTTGTCAGAATGAAGGAGATGTGGGGTGACATCACTGTGTGCTTCTTGCCCTTATACATGTTGATCACCCAGGCCCCACAGATGGGCAGAATCCTGTAAAGGATACATGAGGAACAGGCCTTATAGGTCCAGTGAAAAGAATGAAAGTGGTGAGCTGGTGTTAGGTAGTTCCCTTAGGTGTACTCATCATTGTAGGAACTAACTCATTATGCCATTGGGTTGTCTGTGAGAGAAGCATGGAGATCTGAAATTAAGTCTGTTGATCTGAGACAAGCAAACAAAATAAGCCTTCTCTCTATTACTTCTTTGCTTCATTTTATTTTTGGTTAGTCATTATACCAGATAACCCAGTCACTGTGTAGACTTATCCACAGCCAAAAGTAACCCCATGTGTATAGTGCTCAAACCCTGCTTCACAGGTATACACTGAGTTTGTTATATATAAGCAGAGATACATCTGCCTCTGTCTCCCTAGTGCTAAAGGAATTCACTGCAACACCTAGCACATTTTGTTTTTACAATTTTTCAAAATTATATTTATTCATATGTATATGTGTGAATGTATGCTACATGTATAATCCCAAAGAAGTCTGAAGAAAGCTTCACATCTCTATGAGCTGAAATTAGAGGGTGTTGTGAAGCTACCTTATATGGATGACAGTAAAGGTACTTAGGCACTCTCTGTTAATGGTGTTTGCTCTTAGTTGCTTGGAATAATGTGTGCACCACTACCACCCAGCTGCAAGTTTGATTCTTAACTCATAGTAGATTCTTAACTACTGCCTGGTTCAGGGGATCTGATATTCCTTTCTGGCCTCTGTGGGCACCTGAACACACATGGTGAATATAATCTCTTGCAGAAACACACACATGTACATAAAATAAAAATAATGATAAGCATGTTAAAACTCTCCACTTTGATGCAAGTTTTCCTTCAAATAACAGTGAATTCATAGGTGAATTTTCCTTTTTATAAAATAATAGATTATTGAAACAGGGTTTTTCTCTGTAGCCCTGGATGTCCTGAAACAGATTCTGTAGACCATGCATAGTCCACTACAACTCTTGACCAATGTCAGGGCTGGGGCACTCTCTCTGTGTCTCCTAACCACTCTAACTCCCATTGTTTTTAAGAAATTTATAGCCCTGTGTGCATAACTGGGCCAATTGAGTCTCAGTTCAATTTTAAGAATGCTAGTGTATGTGTGCAGGTGTATTCATACATGCATTTTCAGATATGTGTGATGTGTGAGCATATGTGTTTGTGTGCACAGGTGAAAATACATATAGAAGCCAGAGAAAACTGTTCCTCAAGAGTTGTGCACCCTGTCTTTTGGCACCAAATATGTTAAACTACCTAGAGAATGAGTCCCAGTGATCCAACTGTCTCTGTATCTGCAGTGCCCAGGTTTTTTGTAAGGGATCTAGGAATCAAACTAAGTTCCTCATGCTTGTTCAGCTAGCACTTTACAGACTGAGTCATCTTCCCAGACTGTTGTGGTCATTCGTTCTCTCTCTCTCTCTCTCTCTCTCTCTCTCTCTCTCTCCCTTTACACACACACACACACACACACACACACACACACACACACACACTCCTTCTCCTCCCCAAACCTAAGTCAGAGACTGATAATGAAGAGGAACCTGATGATGGAGCACATACTAAAAATGGAGCTTCACAGGAATGTTTTCTGTGCCCAGTTTCTACAGACTAAGGCCTTAATGGCTTCTGGATTTAAAATAAGCATCCATGAATATAACCCTAACACTTGGGAGGTGGAGCCAGGAGGAACAAGAATTCAAGGTAATAATTTGAGGCCAGCCTGGAGTCCCTGAGACTCTGTCTCAAACAACAACAAAAACTATGGCTGTGGAATAAGTATGAGGACAAATTTTGATCTCTAGCCAGTATTGTGGCGCTTGCTTGTAGTTCCAGCTCTAGGGCAGTAGAGACAGATTGATCCCTGGAATTTGCTAGTCAGACGTTCCCGCCAAATCAATGAACTCCTGGTTCAGTAAGAAATACCATTTCAAAAGAGATGGAGAGATTAAAAAGACAGTCAACATTGTCAACATTAACTTCTGGTTTCCCCTTGTAGAAGTATAACACAGACATACATATACAAAAATGAAACAAAAACATAAACCAGGTATGGTGATGCATGATTTTATTCCCAGCACTTAGAAGAGAAGACATGAGCAGAGCATCTTGAATTCAAAACCAGCCTTGTTTACCAAGTGAGTTTGAGAACATTCAGGGTTATATAGCAAGGCCCTGTTTCATGAATATAAAATAAGACCACAATAGTTTGGGGTAAGGTGCAGGCATGAAGCCCAGGGTTCCATCCCCAAGATCACACAAACCAGATATGGTGGTATCTTTCTAAAGACTTATCACAGAGTAGGTAAAGAGGAGAGGATCTGAAGTTCAATATCATTCTTTGTAGTGAGTTTGAAGCCAACCTGGGCTAAGAATCCTGCCACAATATCACTGATTATCAAATTGTAACACATTTGTTGCCTCTCAGCAAGAATGAAAATTCAGATTAGGCCTGTCTAATGGTCTGATGAAATGCCAAATTGAGAAAACCATCCAGAATGGAGGTGAGGTAAGGAGTCCCTCTTGATGATCCAGGTAAGCAACATTCGGAGGAGTCTTAAAATTAGCTGGAGTACAAGGAGCCTGCATCAGGGTCCACATGTATCTGCTGGAGAGTGTGTTTGTGCAAGGCTAGGAAGAAAGGGATAGTTGATGCTGCTGTTTTACCACAGCAGATCTCAGAATATTTTACCACAACAGATCTCAGAATATACTGAGGAAATGTTTCTTCCTGGTGACTACTTTATTCTTGTGAAGATCTCTGGGTCAGATCTGACTTCTGGCACAGTGAGTCAGAAAGTAATGTATGGAGGAGTAATTGTTCAGGTCTCCAGGGTGGTGAGGTTAAATCAAGGGTAAAAAGAATCTGCTGACTTCTGATCTTCATTTGGGTCTAGTTTCAGGTCTTGACACACAGAAGCTAAGACATTTGGTTTTTCATTCCTCATTTAAATGGGAATCTTTCTATCTGTCACACACTTGTAATTATATTACTGTGCTCCATTTAAGAAAGTTTAGGTTATTGTTATTTTACTTTCATGTCCAGAAGCTATAGAAACCAAGAAGACCAGCATCAAACTATCACCTGAAAAACAGGTTAAGGAAATGTGGTCATCTGGAATTTATAACTGAGCTGTGATTGTTGTGAGACCCAAAATGCCCTAAAGGTTGTGTATACATAACTGGTGTGTTAGTCAAGATTATATTGGAATATAGAAATAACGGAATCAATTCCTTTCTATATAGAAATGGTATTTTTTTTAAATTACATAGAGGTTAAGGTCCAGTCATTTGAACTACTGTCATCTATGATGACAAGGTCCTAGAATCAAGTAGTTGCTCAGTCCACAGGCTCGAATTCTCAGGTCATTTTAGTCTAGGCTGGAATCTCAAAGAAGTAGTCTTCTAAGGCCAGTGAAGGAAAAGGTTTGCTAGCAAGGTAATAGCAAGTAACTAAAGAACAAAATCTTCTTCCATGTCATTATATAGGCTTCCAGAAGAAGGTGTGGCCCAGATTAGAGGTGGGTTTTTTTAGCTCAAAACATTGGATCACAGGTGTATCTTCCCTTATCGGGTTCAGATTAAGGTCATGAATTGCTACCTCAAATTCTAGATTGCAGGTAGATCTTCCCACTACCACAGAGGGCCTCTGAAAGACTCTTCCCAGCAGGGTATCAAAGCAGATGTTGAGGCTCATAACCAAACTTTACAGTGCAGGGAATCTTACGAGAAAGGGGGGAGATAAAAAAAAAAAAAACACTAAAGGGGTAGGAGCTCCACAAGGAGAGCAACAGAACCAACAAATCTGGGCCCAGGGGTCTATTCTGAGACTGAAACTCCAACCATGGACTGTGCATGGAAATAACCTAGAACCCCTGCACAGATGTAGCCTGTGGCATCTCAGTATCCATGTGGGTTCCTAGTAAGGGGAACAGGGACTGTCTCTGCAGTGCCTGGCTCTTTGATTACCTCCCCTGAGTGGGGAGCAGCCTTACTAGGTCACAGAGAAAGACAATGCAGCCAGTCCTGATGAGACCTGATAGGCCAGGTCAGATGTAAGGGTAGGAAGCCCTCCCCCATCAGTGGAGTGGTGGAGGAACATGGGCTGAGATGAGGGAGGAGGGGTATGATTGGGAGGGAATGAAGGAGAGGGCTACAGCTGGGATACAAAGTGAATAAACTGTAATTAATATAAAAAATAAAATTACAGTTAAGAACAAGAAAAAATCCTCTCAGATATATCTCTCCCCATTTTGGGGTTTTAGTTAATTCCAATGTAATAATTTTGGCAACCAAGAGTAGCCATCACAACTCCAATGTATGTCAACTTGACACAGAGTCATATTTATGACATAATTAATTTCCAAATATAAACAATAACCAGGTCATTATAATGCCCACACATGATATAACTAAGTAGTCCAAGTACAAGGTAAACGCATTATATGTTAGACAGATCATCATTGTGCCTAAGGTGAATTAACTACCTTTTATACAGCTTAGGGTTAGGATGTGCTAAGGGACATAGCATAATGTTTTCTGGTTCAGGTGTTTAGTCCCTCATGCACCCCAGCCATCTCTTGCCATTGTTTCTCATGACCTCATCAAAAATATAGATTGTCTCCTATTTGAATTTGTCTGATACCTGTTTCATAGGTAGGCCTGGAATATGAGGTTTGGATATGTATCCCACAGAAGGCATTGGATGCTCCTCATTATATCCTCTCTGGAGTGTGTGATGATATTGGTGAGGGTCATACCTACTAGGTATCTAGGTGTTCACTACCTAGAGCGTCACATCTGTGAGAGGAAGAGCTTACATGTATTATTAGCCCTCACTTTTTGGCTTCCAAGTCATCCCATGGAGGCTCTTTTGATAAAGGTTATACTTACATCGGACTACTTACAGCTTCCATGGGTGAATGATTTTCTGTTTAACAGTAAAATGTTAGTGTCCTCTTCAGTTCTGCTGTATCTCTCATATCTGAAGAGAGAGAGAGAGAGAGAGAGAGAGAGAGAGAGAGAATGTATGTGTATGGGGCAAGGAGTTATAACAGAGATAAATTTTACTCAAAGATAACAACTTTCATTCAAATTCCCAGGCTGCCTAAATCATGTAATAAATATAAGAAGCAGTGCATCGAGGGTGGTAATTAGAGGCAGGATTAGTTTTTGTCATTTGGAGATACTCCTGACTGGGACCCATGACTCTTCATCTATCGTCGGATAGATAAAGAACTGAACTCAACAAAGGAACAACTTTGGGCTAAACAGCTTTGCAGACTGGGAAAGATTCTTAGGTTAACATAGTACAGCAACAGCTAAAGAAAACCACCCCTACCCCTTGGCTAAACTAACACTTTATCTCAAATCCCATACAATAGCGGTGCACATGAAAGCTGTTTTGTGATTGGAGGAGAGTCCAAATAGTCTTTACACCTGCTTATCACAAGTAGCCTGTGGTCAGAAGAGGCTTTAGGTACCTTCAGTTTGGATTAACAAACATGGTGAGTGTTTGTCCAAGGAAGGCCCTAGTTGTCTTCTCAAAAGACAACCTTCTGTATGTAGACCCTTAGAACTTCCTTTGAATTGTGAAGGAGATGCTTTAGAACTGTCAGTCTCTCATCTCACCCCAGCTTCTGAGGATGAATATGAATTAGAGAGCAGTACAGTCTTGTGATGTTAATGAAGTTAGTGATATTGGGGGAGATCTTTCTTCCCATCAGGAGCATTTTAAGAGGATAGAGATGTAAAAGGTGTGAGGTCTAGAATCTGGAATCAGCACTCTGATTTTCTTCTAGAACCAGTTCCCACCAAGCACACAAAATAGTTCCAATAGTAGGGAAGATAAACTGTTCTATTATGTATGCACGCTCCTGGAAATTTATCCACTTTTAGTTGAATGAAACAATGGATTTTCTGATGGCTGTTCTGTCAGAAATTACTGTAAGCTGTTTGGCATTTCCTTCCTTCTCTGTATCCAGTAAAACTGCCAGCATGTTCTTGTGCTTGTAAGCCCTGAGCCTCCGTGCACTTAATTCATATTTTGGGGCATGCCTCCTAAACTGAGGCTTTTCCTCCCACCCTAGAAAGGAGAAAACACATGTCCTAGCTCTTTTACTTCAAAATTTAGGATGAGCATTGAACTGAGTCACAGACAGAGATCTGAACCTAGTACTGCCAGCTTAAAGAACTATTTTTAGCAAAGTAATGGCATTGCATGTGGAGTCCCTAAACTTTCTTGGACATCAGATACTTTGCAATTCTAGGAACAGTGTCAGAAAATAGACTACAGTTTGGATCCTGTCTTGTGGGTATGTGTCTAAGGATTTAGATTTGTTTCTGTAAATCTCCCTTGGGGACTCAAATGGGGGAGTCGTTATCAGGTCACCCATGTGATTCTCTCTCAACTTGAAGGAAGTCTGTGGGACCCAAATATCACTGTTTGTTAAAAGAAAGAGAAGATGGTTGAAGTGAATTTTACAAAAATTCCCATTGGAAATACATACACAGTTCTCATTCAACAGAATGTGTTGTTGGGGATTTCTAGAGTGTTGGAGGTATTCTTCCCCTCCATTCCTTTATCACCACTACACCCCCAAACTCTAGCTGTGGTATCTTGAAAAAATATATACTTCAGTATCCTTTAAATAGGATTTCCTTCAAGAGAGCCCAGAGCTAACTGCTGTCTAAGCATGCTAGGTTATCTTGATCAATGTGGCAGAAAGAAGACCCTGTAGACATCTTGAGCACAATAAGTCTAGAATGAACTAAAGGTAGAAACTCTAGGCTTCTGAAGGTAGCCTTTTTTTTCATACAGTCTGATGCATCAGAAGTCAGTCATGAAGACTGACAGGCTTCCTCACTGACTGTGTAATCACTCGCACCCTATAGCTCTAGACTGTTTTTCACTAGAATAAACTGACAGGGACATCTCTGACATTTCAGTGGGTGAAGAAAATGAATGTGCTGTTGTTCAGGTGATTTACACAGTGATCTGGAAAGGTAAGGACACTAGAGACCTGGTTGCTCCTGCATGGATGCTTTCTGAATGTGTATGTGTGGAGGAATGCTAGGGACAGAACCTAGGACTTCTTGAGTTCTAGGTAAGTATTCAACAACTGATACACACTAGCCCGCTGATTCATCTTTTAAAGGATGACAAGTGTCTTTTCAACAACCCCAGTCAAGCATGCTATCAGGGACACTTTAGTGGTCTTTACAGTGGGAAGATCAGAAGGCTGACTTGGAAGATCTGGTGTCTTTTCGTGTACAAGTGGATGCTGACTTTCCAAAGTGATTTTACTTCATTTTCTTTTCTTAATTCTTTTTAAAAATTTTTATTAATTAGTTTATACCCTTTGTATCCCACCTGTGGCTCCTTCCCTCTCCCTCTCCCAAACTCACCCTTCCTCCTTCTTCTCCCATGCCCCACCCCCACTACACTGATAGGAGAGGTTTTCCTCCCCTTTTATCTGATCCTAGTCTATTAGGTCTCATCAGGACTGGCTGCACTGTCTTCCTCTGTGGCCTGGTAAGGCTGAACCCCCTTGACAGGGAGGTGATCAAAGAGCATGCCAATCAGTTTAAGTCAGAGACAGTCCCTTTGCCCATTACTAAGGAACTGTCTTGGACACTGAGTTGCCATGGGCTACATCTGAGCAAGGGTTCTAGGTTATCTCCATGAATGGTACTTGGTTGGAGTCTCAGTCTCAGAAAAGAACCCTGTGTCCAGATTTTTTGGTTCTATTGCTCTCCATGTGGAGCTCCTGTCCCCTCCAGGTCTTTCTATCTCCCTCTTCTTTCATAAGATTCCCTGCACTCTGCCCAAAGAGGATGAGACTCTTACTTCTAACTTCTACCATGGATCTTCAAAGTGATTCTGAGGGAGGACAGCCATTTTATTTCTCCAAGGAAGGCCTCAGTTTTAATTGAAAAGTGAAGCTGCAAAAGTTTGAAGCTAGAAGGCTGGAATCCAGGTCAATGTCTGATCTTCAAAGAGCAATTATTTGTCCTCTGGGGCCTCAGGTGGCCAAGGTGGAAACAGAAAGTGAGATACTTGTAGTATTCAGAGGGTCACAGTGCAACACCGTGACTCACAAATCATTCTGCACACCCTGGAATATGAACTGCTCTGGGTGGCCAAGAGAGCAGACCCTGGCACCATGGTAACTGCATCTTTCAGGACGTCATAGACTAGTAAGAGGCAACTCACCTACTATTGGCCAGCGGGAAGATTTGTATGCTTATTAGGATGTAGCCACCCTTTTAGATAAAGAAAATAGCATGTCATTATCATGCACAAAGTTTAAGGGCATTGCAGGTTTTTGGTCTTGGGCCTGATTGGATTTATGAACTATAAAACTGGAACGAAGTGGAAAATTGTTGACCATGCCAAGAGGTGAAAACAAACAAATAAAGAGCGGTGATTTGTGCTGGAAATGAGAACAATGCAGAACATCTCCCAATGCATTTTCTGACCTCTTCTTTTCCTTAGCTGACTACATAATTACGCACTTGTGGCAATGACTTCATCTTTCATGAAGGAACAGTTGTGTTATGCTCAGAGACAAGTGCTCCCTTCCCTCCAGATAACAGTATGTCCCTGCCATTACCACAGGAAGGTCAGAGGATTAGGACCCATAAGGCCCTTTTAATAGTAAGATTATGCTGTGTCTGTGAGGATCATTAAGGTGTCCCTGCATGTCTTCCCTGATCTGGTGTGACAGAACAATATCTATGCTACTCCAGAGATCTCATAACTAAGTAAAAAAGGCTTTTCTAAAAATATGAAGACAGTATCTTTTCAAACACAGGATATACAGAAGGGGGAAAAAAGTGAAGAATGGTTATTCAAAGTGCCACAAGGCTATGGAATGGGAATCAAGGACTGGTGTGAGAGCAGGGGTCCATAAGGGAGTGTGCACTTCAAGGTATTCCAATTCTCTTTGAATCTTATTTGCTTAAGAAGTCAGGTATACTGGCATGAAAAGACACCTTGCTGGTGCCAGTATGTTCTAGAAAATGTCCCTGGATTTAAAGATGTGTCAGTTCTTTGACTAACAATAAACAGATAAGATGTTCTGAAACTAGCCCAGGGGTAGGGCCAACAGATAAGAAACAGCCTTACAAGCTTTAGATAACTATCCCAGTGCCTTGACTTCTATGTGGGCACACAGCTGTTTGTGAATTATGTATCTAAGTTCATCCCGAGGAACAAAAATTACTCAATCAACAAAAAACATGATTCATATTCTATTTACCACAGTGAAAATGCTGGTGTGCTTAAGAGAGAGAAAACAGAGTTTACAGAATGGCCTCTAATTCAGGGTGTAGAATCACTTATTATATGAACCTTACAACTTGAAACCCATGGTGAAAGAAGAGAACAAATGCCCTAAAGCCATCCTCTGTCCTCCACACATACACTGTGGCACATGTGTGCCTGAATTCATACATATTCTTTTCTTATTGTTGTTGTGAGCCTACCTATAATAGCTGAACCATCACTCCAGCCCACATTAATAAATTTTTGTAAGTGAACTGGATACTGGGAAAGACCCCTTAATTAGGAGACCCCTGAAAGACATTTTAACCCTTGGTTTGGAAATGTCTAAACTTCCATGAAGAAGAGTAAAAGAATCTGTTTACAAATAGAGGACAAATGTATCTTTGCTTAATAGGATGTCTGAGTTGTTTCCTGCAGACAGAGGCATGCCGGGAGGCTGGCTGCCTCTCCTCCTGGCGCTGCTGGTGGCTACATGGGTGCTGTCAGATGGGATCTACCTATTTTGGAGGCAAGGTAAGGATGGTGACTCTCTGAAGATAATCTAATGATATCCTTCCAATCTGCATATGTGAAAAAGAAACATAGCAGGGTATGGCAGCAGAAAACTGTACTTTCAACCCTTGGGAAAATGTGGTTCAAGAAATCCTCAAGTACTGTTCAAGGCTAGCATGAGGTACATGATGACTTGTTTCAAAAAACCAAAAAGGAGTTCCTAGTGTACCATGTGAGTTACTCCTATGTCACTGTAGAAGATTAACTTTACACTTTAAGCAAAGCCACATGAACTTTCACCTGAAGAGGTCCTCCCCCATCAGTGGACTTGGAAAGGGGCAGGGAGGAGATGAGGGAAGGAGGGTGGTATTAGGAGGGAATGAGGGAGTGGGATACAGCTGGGATACAGAGTTAATAAAATGTAACTAATAATAAAAATTAAAAAAAGAGTATTTGCATTTAGAGAATGCTGTTGCCTCTGCTTTACCTACATGGTTACAGCAACTTTGTGCGTGGTCCTGTTGCAAAGCAGTGTGGAGCTTAACTTTAAAGAAGTATAAAGAACTATACCATCTTCAGGTAGAAAATGGTACAAATTAGAGTTGACTCAACTCCTGATATGATGTGTAGAGGTCACATCTGTGTGAAAGTACAGAAGGTTTAACAGCTTACTTCAAACCCTCTGCCCTCAAACTTAAAGAGCTGCTATGGATTTGTCTGGAAAAACAAAAACAAAGCAATCACCATCTCCATATAAAAACAGAGTTTGCCTATAAAGACAGATTTAATGATAGGGATTTAGAAAAGCATATTTTAAAACAATTTTAAGATTTAAGCATCAGTGTTTCAGGCATTCAAATGGACAATTGAGCTATTTTTCCTCCAGCAGGAACAAAGGCCTGCTCCTTACTGACATTCTTTGGTGGAGATCACTAATTAGTGATCGTTTAGACTACTGAAAAGGCCTGTTATTTGTCATTACTAATGTTACTCCCATAGGAAGGAGCACGAAGACTTCTTTTCCAGTGACCACCTTGCTCCAGCCCATCGTTAAGGTACTGGTATTTTACCCATCTGAGGTCTGTTTCCATAACACAGTCTGTCACTGCACTGACTTTTTTCAAAACTACGGCAGAAGTGAGGTCATCTTTGAAAAATGACAGGAAAGGAAAAAAGCTGAGATGAGTCCACTGCAGTGGCTTACCAGTAGGGAGAAATCAAGAGATAAAGTGGTCTTCCTTCTTTC
>JAEOAE010001836.1:0-40584 GCA_036365155.1 Meriones psammophilus
GAACTAAAGTTATTGACAGTTGTGAGTAGCTATGTGAGTGCTGGGAATCGAATCCAGGTCCTCTGGAAGAGCAACAAATACCCTTAACCACTGAGCCATCTCTCTGGCTCCCTCCTGTCTCTCTTGTCATGTGCTCAGTGGCAATGCAAATCAGACCTGTGGCCACCAGATCATCTCTGTTTGTGAGCATTGTCTGCTTTTCTTGGATGACAATCTGAAAATTACTGGGAACTTGAAAAATTCAATTTAGTAGTTTATGAATAAAAGGTCTAGGATGCACCATGTATTTCTTATCTTTTAAAAATTTAAGTATGACAAAAAGAAGTGTCAGAATACCATTTTATTGAGAAAAATGAGATTAAATGAAAGGATTCTGTTGGAAACAAAGATCTTTCGATGATTTTTGAGAAGAAATATAAAGACTGAAAAAATATGAATGTATCTTTATTTCCTCCATTCTTTTGTTTCTCTTTCATTATTTCTCGTTTTTATTTATTTGGTCTTTTTTTTCCCTACTACCAGGGATTAAATGCAGGGACTCCCACTCATTAGGTCACCACCTTACCACTGAGCTACACATCCAGACCTTTTGGGGACCAGGGGCAGTCAGGGTCTTACTAAGATGTCATGCTGGAAGTGAGCTCTGCATCGCACACTGGCTGTGGCAAATTCACAGGTCTCCTGCATAGCTCTTAAATACAATCCTTTGTTGCCTGTTTTTATTAGCAATGAGAACATCTCTCTTGGCTTCTTGTAGTCTTCTTTTTGTGATTTACTGCCCAGACTGGGGCTCCTACCTTCCCCACCCCAGTTCCTGGCAAGGGAGACACAGTCCTCAGCACTGGCTGAGCCCCATTACAACTTCTCTGCATCATGAGAGAAGACAACAAGATGATGTCAGAGTTCTGCGGATGTCAGTGTGAACAGGGAAATCGCTGTTGGGTGTGCATTTGGCCTGTGCTGCGTCGACTTTCAGAGGCAGTGGGTATTTGGACTGGGTTTCCTGGTCGAGTCACTGTGACTGAACAGTGTACAGTTCAATCTCTGGGGTGTAGTGTCAGTACTAGACCTATTGAGAGAACGCCTGTCGGTTCCTCAGCTGTTCATGTTGTCTTCAGTCAGCTTTCTCCTAGCACCGGAAATGAAGAGGATCATCTAGATCACACGCCACTTAGCTGTCATGGAGTCTTCCTGGTAGAGTTTTACAAGAAAAGTGAGTCTTTAGCTAGCTACAAAGTCATGTTCTTCAAGGATTTAGTCAATTAAAAGTTATATCAGGAATTAGCCGGAGGGGGGAGGGGCAAGATGGCGGTGCCGGGAGGACTCTCATTCTGAGCAGCAGCAGCAGGATCAGCACAGTGACCAGTAATCAGAACTCGTGGCCATAAAACACAGTCATTGTGTTTCCCAGATGAGAGGATACCCCACGGTGGGGGATTCAATCAGCTTTTAACTCACCCGGCTAAACCACGGAAGAGATCCCGGTTCCGCCAGACACTTGGCTGCCCGCTGCCGGCCGCCAGCCCCAGCCCCAGCCCAGAGCCACAAGCCAGTGTCTCTGGTCAGGGTCCCAGACTGAACCGTGCGCACCACACTATCAGAGACTGGAATTTTCAGTCGAGAGATAACCCCAGGGTACAGGAAACGACTGAGAGTGGCCTTAGGTCACCCAGATATCCCCTGGAAAAGACTAGGGTTCCACGGGCACCCCAGAAGCCAGCCCGGAGCCAGAGCCGGGGACCCAGGTTCCAGCACTGAGCCCTGCCTGCCTGCGTGCCTGACTCACCGCCTGAGATAGAACTGTGGGCACCAGGGCACCAGCGAATGAGTTTCACTGTCCGGTGCAAACACACAGGGAGGGAAACAGCTGGTCTGATCTCAGAGCACTCAGCCAACACCCCCAGCCTGAAAAGGCCCCCGGAAAATTACCCAGCTTAGGGAGGCACCCAGACTCCCAAAGGCTGCAAAGGCAGACACAGGCAGTTTCTGCGCACCAGACAGCTGGCAGAGACTGAGCCACCAGCACTCAGCTGTGCTCCAGGCACAGGCAGTTTCTGCGGCCAGCCAGCTGGCAGACACTGAGCAGTGTGCACCAGGGCAAAAAAAGACACTGGGAGTCCCTGTCTCCAGAGAATCCACAGGGAAGGAAGGAAACTGTACTGACATAAATCACATAATCCTTCCCTAGAAAAAGTCTAGCAGACTAGTGGGGCCAAGGCGCCATCACTCAGCTGTGCTCCAGACACTGGCACAAACAGTTGCTGCGCGCCTGATGTCCAACTGGGCCACAGCAGCTGATCATTAAATATACAACGAGAAACCCAGAAACAGGGCAGCTGCCCTCAGGACTTCCCTTGGTGAGAGGAGAACCCTCTCGACTAACAAAGACCACAGTTACCACTCAGGTCTATATCCCTGAGGTGAGCAACTCCTGAAAAAACACCAGCCATCCAGGGACTATACCCAAAAAGCTGAGAAGACATCCTTCAGGAAAAACCAGCTTTCTGCAAAGGGGATTCTCTCCACCACAGGATCCCCAGGAACCACCAGAAAATAACCCCAAACACCTAAGAAAGCACAATGGGTAGAGGCCAGCGTAAAAGCTCAAGCAACAAAAGACAGAGCAATGTGGCATCTCCAGAACCCAGTTACCCAGGGGCAAGTAGCCCTGGACACCCCAGCATAACTGAAATCCAAGAAGATGACCTAACAACTTTGCTCATGAAGATGATAACAGAGGAAACAAATAAGATATGTAAAGACATAGAGGAAGATAAACTCAAAAAGAATATTGCCATCCGTAAAGAAATAGAGGAAGCTGCAGCCAAACAGTTTATGGCCATTAGAAAGGAAATGCTTAAAGCACTGAATGAAATAAAAGAAACAGAGCTGAAGGAACTAAAAGAAAAACAGGAAAGTACAATCAGACAGGTGAAGGAAGTAAACAAAACAACTCAAAACCTGGAGATAGAAATGGAAAAATTAAAGAAAACACAAATGGAAGAAATAATGGAAAGGAAGAATCTAGGGAAGAAAACAGGAACTACAGAGGTAAGCATAACCAACAGACTACAAGAGATGGAAGAAAGAATCTCAGGTGTAGAAGATACAATGGAAGAAATCGATGTATCTGTCAAAGAAAATGTTAAATCCGAAAAATTCCTGTCACAGACCGTCCAGGAAATGCAAGACAATATGAAAAGACAAAACCTAAGAATAACAGGTATAGAGGAAAAAGAAGACTCCCTTCTCCAAGGCCCAGAAAATATTTTCAACAAAATCATTGAAGAAAATTTCCCCAAGCTAAAGGAGAGGCCAATTAGAATACAGGAGGCCTACAGAACACCCAACAAATTTGACGAGAAAAGAAAATCCTCCCACCACATAATAATCAAAACAGTAAGTATACAGAACAAAGAAAAAATACTAAAAGCTGCAAGAGAAAAAGGCCAAGTAACATATAATGGCAAACCCATTAGAATCACACCTGACTTTTCAACAGAGACTATGAAAGCCAGAAGGGCCTGGACAGATATCATGCAGACCTTAAGAGAACACAGATGTCAGCCCAGGCTACAATACCCTGCAAAATTCTCAGTCCTCATAGATGGAGAAAACAAGATATTCAATGAGAAAAATAAATTTCAACAATACCTACAAACAAATCCAGCATTACAGAAGATACTAGAAGGGAAAATACAACCGAGGAAAACTAGCTACATCCAAAAAAACACAGGAAATAAATAACCTCACTTCAGTAAAACAAAAAGCAACCAAGCACACAACCGTATGACCACAGCCAACATCAAAATCAAGGGATCTAACAGCCACTGGTCATTAATCTCTCTCAACATAGATGGACTCAACTCTCCAATAAAAAGACACAGATTAACAGAATGGATACGTAAACAAAACCCAGCAATCTGTTGCATACAAGAAACACACCTAAGACACAAAGATAGACATTACCTGAGGGTAAAGGGTTGGAAGACATCTTTCCAAGCAAATGGACCCAAGAAGCAAGCAGGAGTAGCCATTCTAATATCCGATAAAATAGACTTTCAACCAAAATTAATCAAAAGAGATGGGGAAGGACACTTTATACTCATCAAGGGAAAATTCCACCAGGAAGACATCACAATCCTGAACATCTATGCCCCAAATACAAGGGCACCCACATTTGTTAAAGAAACATTGATAAAATTTAAACCACATATAGATCCCCACACATTAATAGTGGGAGACTTCAACACCCCACTCTCAACAAAGGACAGGTCAACTAAACAGAAATTAAATAAAGAAACAATGTCTCTGACAGAGGTCATGAATCAAATAGACCTAACAGACATTTACAGAACTTTACATCCAAACACAAAAGAATTTACCTTCTTCTCATCACCTCATGGAACCTTCTCCAAAATAGACCATATAGTGGGTCACAAAGCAAGCCTCAACAGATACAAGAAGATTGAAATAATCCCTTGTATCTTGTCTGATCACCACGGAATAAAGCTGGACCTCAACAATAACAGAAACAACAGAAAGCCTACACACATATGGAAACTGAACAACTTGTTACTAAATGACAGCTGGGTCAGGGAAGAAATAAAGAAAGAAATTAAAGTCTTTCTAGAAATCAATGAAAATGAAGACACAACATACCCAAACTTGTGGGACACAATGAAGGCAGTGCTAAGAGGAAAGTTCATAGCACTAAGTGCCTTCAAGAAGAAATTCGAGACAGCTCATTCAAGCAACTTAATGAGTCACTTAAAAACCCTAGAAAAAGAAGAAGCAGACACACCAAAAAGGAGTAGACGGCTGGAAATAATCAAACTCAGGGCTGAAATCAATCAATTGGAAACAAATAAAACAATTCAAAGAATCAATGAAACCAAGAGCTGGTTCTTTGAGAAAATCAACAAGATAGACAAACCCTTAGCCTAAAAGGCAGCGAGACACCATCCAAATCAACAAAATCAGAAATGAAAAGGGGGACATAACTACAGACACTGAGGAAATCCAAACAATCATTAGGACTTACTTCAAAAGTCTATATGCAACAAAATTTGAAAATCTAAATGAAATGGACAATTTTCTTGATCGACTTGACTTACCAAAGCTGAACCAGGACCAGGTAAATCAATTAAATAGACCTATATCCCCCAAAGAAATAGAAGCGGTCATCAAAAGTCTCCCATCCAAAAAAAGCCCAGATGGCTTCAGCGCAGAATTCTACCAGACCTTCAAAGAAGAGCTAACACCAATTCTCTTCAAACTATTCCACAAAATAGAAACAGAAGGAACATTACCAAACTCATTCTATGAAGTCACCTTGGTACCTAAACCTCACAAAGACTCAACAAAGAAAGAGAATTTCCGGCCAATCTCCCTTATGAACATTGATGCAAAAATACTTAATAAAATACTTGCAAACCGAATCCAAGAACACATCAAAGATATTATCCACTATGACCAAGTAGGCTTCATCCCAGGTATGCAGGGGTGGTTCAATATACGGAAATCCATCAATGTGATCCACCATATTAACAAATTGAAAGAAAAAAAACACATGATAATCTCCCTAGATGCTGAAAAAGCATTTGACAAAATCCAACATCCACTCATGTTCAAAGTATTGGAGAGATCAGGGATACAAGGCACATATCTAAACATAGTAAAGGCGATATGCAGCAAGCCTATAGCCAACATCAAACTGAACGGAGAGAAACTTAAAGCAATCCCACTGACATCAGGGACAAGACAAGGCTGCCCACTCTCTCCATATCTCTTCAACATAGTTCTGGAAGTCCTTGCTAGAGCAATAAGACAGTTGAAGGAGATCAAGGGGATACAAATTGGAAAGGAAGAAGTCAAATTATCACTATTTGCAGATGATATGATAGTATACGTGAGTGACCCCAAAAACTCTACCAGGGAACTCCTACAGCTGATAAACACCTTCAGCAAAGTGGCCGGATACAAAATTAACTCAAAAAAATCAGTAGCCCTCCTGTATACAAAAGACAAAAGGGCTGAGAAAGAAATTAGGGAAACAACACCCTTCACAATAGCCACAAATGACATAAGGTACCTCGGAGTAACCCTAAACAAGGAAGTCAAAGACTTGTATGAAAAAAATTTCAAATCGCTGAAGAAAGAATTAGAAGAAGATATGAGAAGATGGAAAGATCTCCCATGCTCATGGCTTGACAAGATTAACATAGTAAAAATGGCCATCTTACCAAAAGCAATCTACAGATTCAATGCAATTGCCATCAAAATACCAACACAATTCTTTACAGACCTGGAAAGAAAAATTCTCAACTTCATATGGAATAACAAGAAACCTAGAATTGCTAAAACAATCCTCTACAATAAAAGATCTTCTGGAGGTATCTCCATCCCTGATCTTAAGTTGTACTATAGAGCAACAGTTTTGAAAACTGTATGGTACTGGCATAGAAACAGAATGGTGGATCAATGGAACCGAACAGAGGACCCAGAAATAAACCCACACACTTATGGACACCTGATCTTTGACAAAGACGCCAAAACCATTCAATGGAAAAAAAGATAGCATCTTCAACAAATGGTGCTGGTCCAACTGGATGTCTACATGTAGAAAAATGAAAATAGATCCATACTTATCACCCTGCACAAAACTGAAGTCTAAGTGGATCAAAGACCTCAACATAAAACCAGACACATTAAATCGGCTTGAAAAAAAAGTGGGTAATACCCTAGAACTCATTGGTACAGGGGAAAACTTCCTGAACAGAACTCCAACAGCACAGGTTCTAAGAGCAACAATCAATAAATGGGACCTCATGAAACTGAAAAGCTTCTGTAAAGCAAAGGACACCATCATCAAAACAAAGCAACCGCCTACAGATTGGGAAAGAATCTTCACCAACCCTTTATCTGACAGAGGACTCCTATCCATTACATATAAAGAACTAAAGAAGCTGAAAAGCAGCAAACCAAGTAATCCACTTAAAAATGGGGAACAGATCTAAACAGAGAATTCTCTGTAGAGGAATACCGAATGGCAGAGAAGCACTTAAAGAAATGCTCAACCTCACTAGCCATTAGGGAAATGCAAATCAAAACAACCCTGAGATTTCACCTTACACCCATGAGAATGGCCAAGATCAAAAACTCAAGTGACAACACATGCTGGAGAGGTTGTGGAGAAAGGGGAACCCTTCTCCACTGCTGGTTGGAATGCAAACTTGTACAACCACTCTGGAAATCAATCTGGCGCTTTCTCAGACAACTAGGAATAGTGCTTCCCCATGATCCAGCCATACCACTCCTAGGCATATATCCAAAAGAGGCTCAAGTACACAAAAAGGACATTTGCTCAACCATGTTTGTAGCAGCTTTATTTGTAATAGCCAGAAGCTGGAAACAACCCAGATGCCCCTCAACTGAAGAATGGATGCAGAAATTGTGGTACATCTACACAATGGAATATTACTCAGCAATGAAAAATAAGGAAATCATGAAATTTGCAGGTAAATGGTGGGATCTGGAAAGGATCATCCTGAGTGAGTTGTCCCAGAAGCAAAAAGACACACATGGTATATACTCACTCATATAGACATACAACATAGGACAAACCCATTAAAACCTGTGCATATAAAGAAACTAAGCAAGAGAGAGGACCCTAACTAAAATGTCAAATCCCCATCTGGAAAGGCAAAGAGGATGGACATCAGAAGAAGAAGAAAACAGGAAACAACCTAGGAACCTACCACAGAGGGCCTCTGAAAGCCTCTGCCCTACAGACTATCAAAGCAGATGCTGGGCCTGATGGGCAACTGTTGGGCAGAGTGAATGGAATTTTAGGTAAGAACTGGGAAAGAGTAAGAGCTGGAGAGGACAGGGTCTCCACAAGGAGAGCAACAGAACAAGAAAATTTGAACACAGGGAACTTCCCAGAGACTCATACTCCAACCAAGGTCTATTCTTGGAGATAACCCAGAATCCCTTGCACAGATGTAGCCCAGGGCAGTTCAGAGTCCAATTGGGTTACATAGTAATGTGAAGAGAGACAGCCTCTGACATAATCTGATTGGCCTGCTCTTTGATCACCTCCCCCTGGAGGGGAACAGCCTTACCAGGCCATAGTAGAAGACAATGCAGCCACTTTTGATGTGAACTGATAGACTAAGATCAGAAAGGAGAGGAGAAGCTCCCCTGTCAGTGGACTTGGGGAGTGGCATGCATGCAGAGGGAGGAGGGAGGGTGGGATTAGGAGGGGAGGAGGGAGGGGCTTATGGGGGGATGCAGAATGAATAAAGTGTAATTGATGAAAAATTTTTTTAAAAAAAGGGAAAAATAATTTAAGAACCTTAAAGGTCTTTCAAAAGTGGAGGAAAACATGGAGTTAGTCAATTTACAGGGAGCATGTCTCGCCCCTGGGGGCAATGGTCTCCTGAACCTACTCAGACCTCGGACACTACCACTGCTAGTTCTAGAACTGACGCAGGATGTTCCAACGAGGGGGTTAAGGCTTCTCATAATACTTCCTATAAGCCCACACCTGTTTGTTTATATCCCCCATTTTTATTCATTATTAGCCAGATAGAACCAAGTAATTGTGGTGATGATACTTGCTTTTTTGCCCAATGCTGGAATGCTAGTGAATTTAGGTATGCCCTAGTTACTCGCATGCCTCACTGTGTCCCTGTGCCTTTTGATGCCCCTCATGCTATGACTCTCTTCAGACAGAAAAGGGATCTTGGAACTACAGCCACCATTGTTACTGCCATCTCATTGGTGGCTGTTGGAGCTACTACCGTGGCATTAGCCATGAATCATACTGTGCAGACTGCTCAGACCCTGAATAATCTTTTAGCCAATGTAGCTCATGCCTTAGATGTACAAAAAGGAATTAATGCTCAACTAAAAGGAGGCTTGATGGTGTTCAATCAGAGGATTGACCTCGTGCAGGAGCAAATTGATACCCTATGGCAAATCGCTCAACTTGGCTGTCAATGGAAGTATGCTGGACTTTGTGTCACTAGCATACAATATGAGAATTTTTCCTGTGCTGCAAATCTGTCTAAACAATTGTCTAGCTATATTTTAGGTAATTGGACTGGAGAATTCGATACTACGATGGACCAGCTGTGAGTGGCCATTGTCACGGTAAATTCTACCAGAGTGGACGCAGGACTAGCCACAGGATTGTCATCATGGATTGCTGCAGCCATGAATCATCTGAAGGAATGGGTGGGCATGGGAGCGTTAGCAGGCCTTCTGGTGTTGGTCTCCTTGGTTTGCCTGTGGTATATATGCAAGATTAGAGTCTCACAACAGCGTAATGCAGCCATGACCATTCAGGCCTTTACAGCCATTGAAGCAGGACAGTCTCCCCAAGCATGGTTGGCTACCATAAAAAGCTAAAATGTTACGCTCAGGATGCGAGGCTAAGCACTGCACTCAGGGTCAGCTGCTTTGGACCCAGAGAAGAGCATGTCTGATTGCATGCGGGTTGATGCCCCAGGTCCCGCCTCTGAGAAAAAGGTATTGGACGGGTCGGATGCTCTTGGGTGGATGACACCTAAATGAACATCAGTACAAAGTCCTAATTTATTTCTAATATCAGAGATCAGACCTCTACTTTTGCCTGATGTGTCTAAAACAAAAAGGGAGAACTGTAGAGAGCTGCGTAATGCCGTGCCTTAAAGATGGAGCTGGTTTCTGCCTTCCACCTTCCCGATGGTGAGTGCTTTCTGTCACAAACAACTCCACATTTGGCTAAGGCTGAGGATCTGGCTTGCTTCCATGTATGTGGACCTATCTGCATTGTCCACATGGCATGCTGGGGTTGGCTACCCAGAGGCTATTTAAGCTGTGGGCTGGCTTTCAACCTGGGTCCAATGATTGTTCAAGGTTCCTGAATAAACTGCATTGAAAAAAAAAAGTTATATCATTATATGCCAAAAACTATGTTTAAGAAGTATGTGGTAACAATGTGGGTGACATAGGTGGGTAGAAGGAAAAATAACTCAGAAGTCCAGCCAGCAAAAGTGAGGGAAAGCAGTTTGCTTTGCACTGAAAGACTTGAAATTCTAATCTCATCACCAGACTGAGTCAGCATGAGCTGCTCTGTGCCTGCCTCTGCGGCTTGCACCCTGTGAGGCCTGAAGTGGACGTGAAATAAAGACACAGATCCTTGGACCATAACTGTCATTGTCAGTGCTGTTGCTTGATCGTGTTTGGGGCAGTTTTCAGCCTCACCACACACCTCATCTGACCCCTACCACATAAGGTATTGTTTTACATACGTGAGTTTGTGGCCCAACCAGCTAAATGACATGCTCAGGGGATCAAGTGAGTATATGACAGAAGAGGGACTACTACACCTGATGACCTGAGCTTGACCTCCAGGATTCACATGACGGGAGAGAAACAGCTCCCACAAATTGTCTCTGACCTCCACAGGCATACTGTGGCTTGTATATACACAGTAAATGAATACATTTAATTAGAAAAAAAAATAAAGAACAAGAATTAAAACTTACACCTTTAACCTCAAAACCCATATCTTTTGCTCACCACCAACCACCCTTCTTGACTCTTAGTATTTCTGAATTCTGTGTTTTCACCAGAAACCAAAATCCTCCTCAATGATGTTCCCTCTCTGAGCATCAGTTTCTTTGCTGTAACATGAGATAAGTAGGTCACAGACTCAGGGAGGTTAGCTAAAAGGTGGGTGTGGGGATTCTTGATAAATTGCACAGGATTACAAAGATTCTTGAGTTCCATTCATTTCACTTATATGTGGCATGGTGTGCCATAGTGAACAAAGCAGGAACTTCAAGTTCCCTGTGACTGGAATTCAACTCTGCCCTCAGCTCATACTCTGTCCAGTCTTGAAGAAATTATCTCATTTCCCTAAGCCTTGGTACCCTGTCTGTGTAGTGAGGTGCGCTATTCTTTCCCCGCAGGGTTGTCATGGGGATTAAATGACACAGTGTACAGAAAACATTTAGCAGGTGCCAGGACGTTGAACGGTGACGAAGCGAGAGTAACTCTTAGGCTTGGGGTCATAGAGATGCATTGCACAGCAGGTCACGCTGGTAAGGGCAGGTAGCCAAGAAAGAATAGGCTGTACCACTCCCTGCTGCCCTCATCCCCCTCCCACTCCTGTGGACCCTTTCTCCCAACAAGTCTTCTTCTGCTTTCTCTCTCTATCTCTCTTTCTCTTTCTTTCTTTCTTTCTTTCTTTCTTTCTTTCTTTCTTTCTTTTTTTTTTTTTGGTTTCAGTATATTTACATCCCAAGGGTGCCCATCCCTCCTCTCCTCCCAGCCCCACCTTCCCTCCTTTCCCTTTCCCCTCTCCCTTCCCTTCAAAAAAGGGGAGCCCCTTCCTCCACATCAATACTCCCAGCACACCAGTCCTCTTCTTGTTTGTGACCCACTTGAGCTTCTTGGGATTATTTATAGGCATGTGAAGGTTACTTACTAGATTATGAGCACTTACCACTGTCTGCATCACTGAAGACATCACTGTCCCTCCTTCAGCAACCATTAACTTCAGAAAACCATTCAGGGAGCAGTGGGGCCTCGTGAGCACCCCACATCTGTGATGGGCAGTTGATGGTGCCTGGCTTTTTTTAGTGTAGGTTCTGGGGATTGAACTCTGGTCCTCAAGCTTGTAAGGCTGATGGGACCATCTCCCCAAATCCTAATTTTTTATTAAAAAAATCTTTGCAGAGTTTGTATAAACTGTGTTGGAAAGAAAGTGTTGGCTGATTCTACTCACTTGAGTCTCAGCTGCCAGTTTCAGTACCCATTTCCACACCGTCAGAAACTGCCTGGGCCCTTTTCAGTCAAGGCTTATGTATATTTTAAGCAAGAGATGTGTATTAGGGTTCTCTAAAGGAATAGAACTAATAAAATAAATGTGTGTATGTGTGTGTAGAGATAAAATGAATAAACATGTGTATTTTCATTTTAGTATTTAACAAATGATTTCAACTTAATATTTAATGAATATGGTCATTTTAATATATATAATTTCTTAGAGTGTCTTAAACTCTAAGACCCAGCTAGTTCCATAATGGCCATCTCCTGACAGGAAGGCTGAGAATACAGGGATTGTTCAGCCCCCAAGGCTGTTTGTCTTGGCAGTCCGATCTGGTGCTGGAGTCCTAGAGGAGTCCTACAAGTATTCCTAAGGAGTTGCGGGTCTTCAGTCTCTGCTGGAACCCAGATGAGCTAGGTTCTAACACAGTGGAGGAGTGCCTGCCTCAGCAACAGGCAGATGAACTCGCCACAGAGGGTAGGATGAGCATGCAAACAAGCAAAGCTTTCTTTTTTCCATGTCCTTTACGTGGGCTGTCACCAGAAGGTGTGACCTAGGTCGGCAGTCCCACCTCAAATGATCCCTCAGGAATGTCCCTCACAGAGCTGATTCCAGATGTGGTCTCATGGACAGGTGACAGGTTGAAATAGTGAAGTGCATCTTTATGCAAAAGAGAAAACATAAACTATTCTGAATTGATGGAGGAGCGTGAATAATAAATTTGAGGTATTTTCTCCTCTTTTAATTACTAAATTTTCTCCTTTTCAGATTTATTTTTATTATTTTTTATTATGTGCCTGTGACGGTGTGTGTGCACATGAGTGCAGGTGTCCCCTGGGACTCACAGGTGTCATTACCCCCTGGATCTTAGTCACATGGGGTTATGATCCACCCAATCTGGGTGCTCGGAAAGGAGGGTCCTTCCTAGGAGCGGTGTTTGCTCACTACCAACTGCTGAGCTGTTTCCTCTTTTGGTTCTTCTAGTCAGGTCTTCTCATTGTGCTGGTGAGGACTCCTAGTGAGCTGGGAGTGAGCTGTGTCCCTCCGTTTCCCTGGGCAGCCAGGAAGGCCTGGCTTTCTCAAGCCCCTCCCGACCCCCTCCACTTACCCCAGGGTACTGCGTAAACAGAGCCCCTTTCCTCTCTATAAAAAAGGCAGGAGGCCTAGCTGTGGATGCTGGGTGAGTCTGATTGTTTCCTGATCCCACGGTGGGGATACAAGTTAGCGGACATTCTCATAGGCTGTTTCCTGATTGAGTTTGACTTTGACAGTGAAGACACACGGCAGATAAACTAACATCAAATCAGGATGCCCGGCCTACCCAAAGTTCCGAATGGAAAGATGTTTTCAAGCTTCAGCAGCAGAAGCTTTAAACCACGTACCAGGGCTGAGGACGAGACCCTGTGGGCAGGGGCCAACCCATAGAATGTGGCTGATCTTGGGCTAAGCATGCCTAGGCCCAGGGCTCAGTCCCAGCACCCAAAAACAAAGTCAGGGAGAAGGAAAATCCACTGAAAGTTCTGCCTAGTCTAACTGCCTGTTAGCTGGGGAGAGAGACTTCTTGGTTATGTTGCGGTTATTCCCAAGTGAACTTTGAATTACCTGATGTGAAGCTTTGGTTTTCTTTGAAAACAGAGTTATTTAAAGTTTGATCATATTTACCCCCAACTCTTCCCAGATTCCATTCCCACTACCATTCAAGTTAATGTCCTTTAAAAAATGTTCACACACACACACACACACACACACACACACACACAAACACACACACTGCAATAAATATAAAACTCTCCAAATCCAATTTGTGCCATCTGTAACTCATAGGTGTGGGGTGATCCAATGGAACGTGGTTTACCTACCAGGAGCCATATCCTTAAAGAAAACCAATTCTCCCTTCCCCAGAAGCCGGCAACTGCCTTTGCTAAGGGTGGAGGCTCATAATCACCCCCTCCCCATTTGACTTAGCTTAATCTAATCATTGACAACCTTAAGCTACAAAAACATCTTTAAATGCTTCAGAATCTTTGTAAACTAATGAGGACTAAGACAAGGACCAGGTTATTGTACTAAGTGAATATCACTGTTGAAATACAGTTTTTAATATTTTGAAAAATGGATCCAACTCACTTTTAATCCATGGCACCTGCTCACACGTAATTTGTACTGGGCTTCGATATCCTTTTATTACCAATTTCTCTTTGAATACAATCAAATCTTCCTTTTGCATAACTTTATGATGATGGAAAATGCTACCCTTAAAGAAATAAGCAACTGGCCTGGAAAATTGGAGCTATGTTTTCTATTATTTCATGCACTGTCACACATCTCCAGGGGCAGGGGAATATTGGCAAATCCATGCCCCATTACTCAAACAAAGTCACTGCTCACCATACCACACCCTGCCTTTACTGCTTTCTCCTTCGACAAAATTGTTCACATTAATTTCACATTTCCTTCTGGTATTCTTTAGTTGTAATCATCCTCAAGGTCTGAATTTGGCTGTGAGAGCAAGCATATTGGAGTCTTCAGAAGAATTAGGCCATCACTTTTACCCATTTGCATTATGGTTTTCTTTGTGCTTCTGAGTATGTGCTCTGCTTACCTCATAAATTTAAGGTGTTTGCTGGTTATGCATGGCAAATGCACCACTCTAATGTCACTTCTGCTTAATTCATTTTGCAGCTTGCCACAGAGGCTGTACTTGCTGGTGCCATGGCTGCTGAGATGCACCTGCTACTAAACTCTATTCAAGCAAGATTAAGCTTGAATGACCAGAAGTTACATTGATCTAGAAAAGACAGAAAATGGTTTTCTTTGCACTTGCCTTTAATGAGGTCAGTACATTTCCAGGACCTGCAATTCAGACATTTTTAAGTGTGTGACTACCTATATGTGGGGGCCAAAGGCAACAGGGTGTTTCTGCTTGGCCAGGCCTGGTTAGCAGAGGGGCAGGTGCTAGGGTTCATCTGTGCATCCCACATGCTCATGTGCTTGACCACTTGCTCCCAGATCGTGGTGATAACTGTAGAACCTTATGGACATGGTTCCTACCTGGCAAGCTAAGCCACTGCAGGGGGCTCTAAAGGCATTCGCTTCTGGTTTCTGCCTGAGATCTTTATTTCTAATTGGCCTCCATGAAGTGACCAGTCACCAGCTCCACCACCACAGATTGAGCCGCTCCACCATGACGGGCCGTCCCTTTGAACCATGAGCCAAAATAAATCCTGCTCAAGTTGCCTCTGTCAAATATTCTGCCACCACTATGAAAACAGTAACTAATGCTGTAAGTCTGATACTGCCTTAGCTGTCCTCAGCTCAGGTGTGAGGGACAAGAGAAGCACGGAACCTTGTTTGACCTACTTACAGACACTTGGAAACCTTTCTTTCTTCCTTCATTCCTTCCTTCCTTTCTTCCTTCCCTTTTTGATTGACGGCTTGATTGATTTATTCTAGTGCTGTGCCCTATCTGATGGCATTTGCTGTAACATGAGGACTGGAGACATCCATGGGAGTTCAGGCAGACTCTTATTAGCATCTAGAAGGAACAGGAAGCATTTTTGAGCTCTCTGGTGTGACAGTGATGAGGTGGGCTCACATGATGATCTCTGAGTAAGCCCACCCAGACATACCAGAGGTGCCCTAAAAATAACGCTGGTTTGTCCTGGTTGCACCCACAGCTTGTCCTTCAGATGTTGGAGCCTTCACTTGGATGCATTCTAATTACTTTGTGGCTATACATTCAGCATGGATTCCTTTAGATTTTACTTTCTCTGAATATGGAATAAAAATAGCAACCAGAGAGTACACAAACAAACAGAAAGATGTGTGCGCACACACACACACACACGCACACACACCATCCTCCCTAAGTCTCTACTCTGATTTCTTCCAGTCCCTGTGCTGACAAAGGAGAGTGCAAAGCATTCTGCCTCTGCCACTGACCCTCGGCTACCTAACCTTAGGCTAATACTTAAATCTTTACTCTGATTCTTTAATATGGAGATTCTCTTTCACACAATATTTCAATGATCTACTGAAAAAATAGTGTGAACATTCTGTAAATTTATACAAGAAGGTACTATATTTCACTTGAGTTTGTTACGCAGGGCACTGATAGGCATGTGCTCTGAGTCAGTCAATGTTGGTGGTAAGAATGAGTGTATTTAAAACATCAGCTGGTTTGATTGTAAAAGTAGTATTCTCTGTTTTACTAAGAATTTTTATAAGCTGAACAGAAGGCTGAGAAGCAAAAAAGAACAAATCAAATGAAAACTGAGCAAACTGAGTTATAAGTCAATCAATAGGTTTTTATTGAGTAACTACTTTGTTCTGAATCTTGTCCATCAGTATTGGGATTGTGGGGACTGTGAACAAAACAAAACCAAATCTGTGACTTCATGAAGCCTCCATTTTAGTAGAGAAAGATAAGCAATAAACATAATAAAGCTGTTAGTGTGCTGGAGGTTGAAAGTACTAAGGCAGACAGTAAAGTACTCAAGGAAGATCTGGCGTTAGGATTTTAACCAGGGATCTGAGGAGAAACACCGCTGGAAAGGTGATATTGGGGTTATCGTGAAAGAGGCGAGGCATGGGTGGTGAAGATGGGTTCTCTTCTAGCTGCTTTGAACTGAGAGCAAACTCACGATGGGACATGTAACCAATATCGAGTCTCCTCGGAGAAGACTGTAAAGGATAAGATTAGAAACACTATGTATTTTTCTTGTCATGTGAGTAGAAGAGCTGTGGTGTGGTCCTGCCTGTACAGTGTTGGTTCCTGAAGCAGAGTTCCTTGTTAGTGTGGACTGGGTTCTTCAAGGAATGCATCTCTTGTTCCGTAGCTATGTAAGAACAGAGTACTGTATGCCTTTGTCCAGGTGGGCAAAGAGCCCAACCTTGAGTGGAATAAGGGAGCCACAGCAGAAGAAATGCCTGTCCGTGACAGCAGATACCTCCTAAGCAGGCATCATCTTCTTGTCTCTTCAAAGAAAGACTTCAGCTGAGAGACACATGGTTTAAGCAAAGTAAATTACACAAGTGAGTTCTCCAGTGTGGACATTTAAGAAGTTTCTTATAGGCCCCTACCACCTTTGACATCAGTGCTTAGTTCTTCCTCTTGGGTACCACCTTCATTTGACCCCATTGCACTCAGCATGCTCTGGAGCTAAGATGTTGCTCGCTGTGGCTTTTCCTCCCTTGGTTGTTGGGATCTTCTCTGGTGGGCCTATGTGGGCCACAAGAAAGTGCCCTATCGTTTCCATTTCTAAGATGGTGGCACAAAACTACTTCACCTCAAGATGTCAAGCCACAAAGCAGTATTTTACCTACCAGGAGACAGTAGTTTCCCTGGTTACCTTGTGTGTTATTCTCTGCCCGCCTAGTCAGGATGTACTGAACAACAAAAAGGACCTATCTACATGACACTCCTTCCCTCCTGCTCATCATGCCTGCCTCACTACTTCCTCTCACAGTATGAGAAATAAAACACAAAACAAGACAGACTCTCCTGCAATTGGTTTAACATCTGGCTGGAGAAGCTGATCTGGAACAAAATGTAAATAACTAATTCCAGATGTAGCTAAATGCAAGATGTGACTGCAGTGTGTAAAGGAAGCCCTCTGGATGACCAGAGGTCTCTGAAGAAAGAGCTGTTCTATTTGGGTTGAGTATGTGTGAGTTGGGTCAGTGGGCATTTAGAAAATGGAGGCGACTAGGTAGAAAGAGCAGCCTTTTGGGGTACAGAACATGGCTACCATATATAAAGGAGATCTGATGGAACAGGAGCATCCAGGAAAGCCAGTGGGGGGCACCACTGGTGTCAGGGAGCTAAAGGCTCTGCCTGCAGAAGGTATTCAGCACCACTTTTGCTCTGTAACTCCAGAGTCACATGGCTAAAGTCATTGTTTTGTGGCACTCATCCAGCATCCATGGTATCTTGCTACAGAGCCATAGCCTCCCCAGAACCAGAGGGGAGGGAAGGATGAAATCCAGAGCCCTTCTCATCAGCTACAACTCCCAGGGGACCCGTGCGCTTCATTTCTGGTTGTAATAATGACCACCACATGGAAAACATTGACCTAGGGGCTAGCCTCCTGGAGTACAGACCCACAAAGATTTTTCATAGCTGGGTAATGACCCAAATGGGAGTCAGGCTAGAGAGAAATGGCTCCTGCTCCTTTTCTTTGTGCATCACCTTCCTGGACACTGGGCAAGAGGGAGAATGCCTTCATACCCTTGGAGCACTTGTTTCTATAAGTATGCCAATGGGACAGTACCCTTATCTTACTTAGGTTAATGGTGTTTGTTGAACATCTGCTGGAGCCAGGCATGATGTTGATTTTTTTTTCCATCGCTCAGCAGCAGGAGGTTCTCTTTCTCTCATTCAGTCCTCTGGACAGCATGAGGACATAGGTGTCAATTGTGCCTAATTACTCTATAGTAACTAAGAGGAGGAGACATCTCCCCAGGGCCACATGATACACTGCTATAATAGTGACTCTGATTTAGTTGTCACCTACCCTGCAGGAGCATCACACAAGGCACTCCATAACTTCTCCTATCTGGTCAATGGGTGTCTCGTGCTCTACATCCAAAACACAACTGTTGCACGTGTTTTGTAGATAGATAGCATATCGTGCCATGCTAGTCAGGATGAGGAATCCCAGGATACATTTTAGCATAATCAGCCATTCAAACAACAGAAACCTCCCAGCCAGGGGAAACAGCAGGGGTGGAGGTGGGAGGAGATAGGTCACCCTCCCCTGGGACCACAGCTGCATGTCACGGCTGTTCATTGCTTCATAACTCTCATCCTTGGAGTGAAATCACAGACTTTCAAAGAAAAATATTAATAAAACTTCTATGAACTATGTCCCAAACCGCAGACTCTTGCTACTTCCTTACCCCATGTAGGAGTATTTTTATAGAACTATCCCTTCTAAGCCCGGAAGCCATATGCCAAATAAATTTTAAAAATTATGAACTATTCTTGGACTCTATGGGGCCTGGAGCCATTTACTAAATGCATTTGTGGCCCCCAGAGGAAGTCTAAAATTGGGGACATGAGCCTCTGGTCCTCCAGCTGCTGGTAAGCAAATTGGCCTGGATGGCTGAAACTGATCTGTTTGCTCCCCTGGTCTAGGAAGCTCCATGCCCTGTCTGCTGTCACAGTGATTACTGTTAAGCCATAGTTTGTGATTAAAAATAAGAATATTTAGTGCCTTAAGCTGAGCAGACATTGCTTGAGATCAGAATTCCAAGCAACTCCATCTGGTTGGACTGCGGCAACCCTGAGAGACTATTGAGGCCACAGTGTACCCCCAGCCTTACCCCATAATGTGGCTGTAGTCAAGTCTGCCACAGCAGTCAAGTGGCCATGGACATAGGGACTTTCTCCAAAGCTCTTGACTTCTGACACTCACACGGTCTCTGTGCTGGGTCAGCTGTATAGTACGAATAGGCCTGGACAGTGACCATCTCATGGGGCCTGTCCACTAACTCATGGCTCATTTACATGGACGGGGTAAATGAGCCTCCAAATGCTGACCATGGATTAGGCAGGAAGGGTAGAACCAGACATGAGCTGGATGACCAGCTGACGGCAGAAGGGATGCCTGAGAAGCTGGCTGTTTTCTCTAACGTGCTTTCAGACTAGTTGGTTTCTCATTTTTTACAGCCTCTTATTCCTTAGATTTTTTTTTCAAAGAAAGTTATTCACCATATGACTCCAGCTGGCAGAGAATGCACTAGTCTGAGCTTGCAGAGCCCTCCCCCCCACACCTCCTGAGTGCTGGTTAAGGCGTGAGCCACCAAGCACAGGTTGTGAAATGTTTTACAGCCAGTCACATTGTTCCTCCACCTCACCTGCTGGCAGTGTCTGTTACCCATGCCCACCTACATCCAAAACTGCTTCATGGAAAACTCTAGCAACAAACAATTCAATGGCCTTTATTGCAGTACAATTGCCTTATTTTCTTGTAAGTTTTTATTAATCTCTTGTTTCCAACTTATAAATTAAACTTTATCATTGATATATATGTATATGAAAACCAGCATAGCTATGAATAGGATTGGTACTCTCTTTGGATTTAGGCATCCACACAGGATCTCAGAATGTATCCCATGCAGATAGCAAGAAACTACCAAAATGATGCAGTCTTTGGTGATGAGCTTAGTTAAAAGTAATGTTTCTATATTTTAAGAGGAGGTTAGAATATTGTTAGACAATGCTTTATTTAGATTTTTTTTTATCAAAATACATGTTTTATTGACATTAATGTAAAAAACAAAACTTTGGAAAGAGCTAAAGGCCAATCCTTGCCTAGCCTAAAATGCAAGGTCTCCAATGCCTTAGAAACTGTTACCCCTGAGCTCACCCAGAGCAAACCTGGGCCTCATCTCATGCCTCAGGGGACATAAAAAAAAACAACTATCAATCAAGCCTCCAGGGCAAGAGCATTTTCTGTGCCAGTTCAGCTGATGTCCTTTTGCAGGGAAAGTGGGCGCAGGCGTGTGACATCACTCAAGACATATGGGCCATTCTCCTGGGAAAGAGACTTCACTGTAAGCAGTGGCTTTGTACATTTGTTCAAATGACTTCAGCAAGCCACATAAGTTTTCTTTTTCTTTATCATTTTTGTGTGCCAGCCTGTGTGAATTTATGTGTATCACCTGTGTGCACGGGTCCAAAAAGGCCAGAAGAGGTCCCCTAAAACTGTAGCTGTGAGCTGCCATTTGGGTGTGGAAATGGAATGGTCCTCTTTTCAGTGAAAACTGAAATGGTCCTCTGCAAGAGCAGCAAGCTCATTTAACTGTGGTGCCATCTCACCAACCTCTTCAGCAAGCTGCGATTCCTATGCCCATACCACAGGCTGGAGGAGAAAAATGTGGTCGAGGGCTATCACACAGCTCCCCAGTCCTCCTTTCATACCTCACCTCTTCCTTGAGGTGAAAGACTCCCGATGGGTGTCTTCTGTCAGGGAGACCCCCTCCCAAGGATCAACGAGACCAGATGTTCGGCTGCAAACAGCAAGAGGCTTTATTTTGATACACGGGTACCCGGGGCGACAAAGTCTCTCGGAGGACTTTGCGCGCCCCCTGAGGGGAAAGCTGGGCTTTTTATAGGGTCTCAGAGCAAAAGCGCGGGTGCAGAAGCGAGAAGCATAGTTACAGGGAGCTGATTGGTACATTTACATGAAACTGCAATTTGAGTCAGAGTTTGGCAGGGACACCATAATATCAGGAACTGGGTGGTCAGAAAGGTCATGATGCCTCTCAATCTTGGGACCGCCACCTGTTGTTTGTCTTAGGGCTCCTATCTCAGCTGGAACAGTCTTACTATTTGTCTTAGGGCCCCTATCTCAGCTGGAACAGTCTCACAAACTTCTCATATGCGTGGTCAGCACAAATTGATTTTTGGCTCAACTGGGGCAGCCTGACCGCAGATATCCAGCAGCTGGGTCTCTTCAGCTAGTTCCCTCCCTAGCCCACAGAGTTTCTCAAAACAGTGGTAGCCTTCAGAGTTTCTCAAAACAGTGGTGCACAAAATGACATTAACTATTAGCTGCTTCTAACTTTTGGTGAGGCGGGGGTCTTTCAGAGGCATCACTGTTTAATTTCCTAATCTGCCTGTGTCCTTGTGTTGGTTTGGGTGGCCTTCTGTCACACTCCGCTGAGTTTATTGAAGGGAAGTTCTGAGGGAACAGAGGTCCCTCAGCTTCTTGCCCAGTCATGCTTTTCTCCACTGAGAACCATAGACAGACAGCCTAGAAATGAATTTGAGGATTTTAACCATCAGTCAGATGGCATCTAAAACAAGTCATGAAAAACAGCACACCTCTCCATTCATCCATAGCGTTTATAATTTTCCTGACATTTTTCTAGTTGTGTTTTTGTAGTGGAAACAGAAGAGTCAAAACCATGCTTAGTGGACAGGATGAAGCTTCCACAGGGGACGGATGTTTTAATCACCCTGCTCTTTTCTGGGGATTTTTTGTTTTTGATGCAGCAGACTTGACTTCAGCCACTAGCACCTTACAAATACCATTTTAGGAGACCACAGTGCAGCTTACATTGAGACTTCCCCTCCAAAGTTAGCCAGGCTGTCTACGGTAAGTTATGGGCTTTTCCCTGGAAAATCTAATTCTGGGAGCTGAGGAATGAAGCTACAGAGTTTTCAAAACCTTTTGGGGAATCACAGAAGTGCAAGGCTTCCTCCTTCCCTGCACAGATGCAGAAGGGAAGAAGGGAGGTCTTGCCCTTGAAAGAACATCGGCTAGTTGCCATTGCCTTTAGTGGAGGAGGGGTGGGGTTTTTGTTTATTTTGTTTGGGTTGTGATTTCTTTTCTTCTTTGATGGAAACACTGGCTTCACATGTTCTTCTTTTCCATCTCTGACCAAACTCTACACTTTTTTCTTTCTTCCTTCTTCTTCCTTCCCTCCCTTCCTTCCTTCCTCCCTCCTTCCTTCCTTCTTTCTTTCTTCCTCTCTTTCTCTTCCCCCTGGAAGATTGGGTGTAGCCCAAAATAAGTTAAGAAATTCCACACTACCCTTCTTGGAGGAAACTATTGAAAATAGGATGTGAGTGTTTAATGAAGCACCTTCGGGACATGGACCCACCTGGGGAAAAGCGGAACTGAAACAAAGATCATTAAGTGAGCCAGGCGTCTGCAGTGGAAAGACTGCAGGTGTCTACTCAGGATCTGCACAGCTTGTGGGCAAGCAGAGGGAGTACAGACCACACAATCTGAGGGTAATGGGGAGCCCTGTAGGATTTTGAGAAGACAGGCATGTGGCACAGAGAACATTTCAAATTTGAAGCCAACTTCTGCTCCTACACCCTATCTCAAAATCCAAAGCAAGCAAGAGAACGTAGCAGTGGTATGACATAGTATGGCTTGTGTTTTTAGAAAGTCATCGTAGGCGCTGGGTGGAAAATAGATGAGAACTGGGATAAGAAGAAAGGAAATTAGATGAAAAGAGCTCAGGCAAGGAAGGTCTTAGAGGACCAGTGAGGACCACTGTTGTCTTCACTGGGGTGGTGATGAAGATGGTAGGCAAGGTGGATTTGAAATTTTGATTAGAAAAATCAATGTCCCAGGAGCAGTCCTGTTAGGCCACAGAGGAGGGCTTTGCAGCCAGTCCTGAAGATACCTGATAAAACAGGATCAGATGAATGGGGAGGAGGTCCCCCCTAGCAGTGGACTCGGAAAGGGGCACGGTGGAGATGAGGGAGGGAGGGAGGGACTGGGAGGGAATGAGGGATTGGGACACGGCTGGGATACAGAGTTAATAAAATGTAACTGATAATAAAAAAATAAAAAGAAAGAAAAAAAAAAAGAAAATCAATGTCCCATGCCAATGGAATTAAAGTGAAAGAAGTCACAGGCGATCCTTGAGTCCTGGGGTGAGCAACTGGAGGCAAGGGGGAGGCCTTTACTGAGATGGAGCAGATGGGAATCTGGGAAAGCTGACAAGATTCAGTAGGAAGCCAGGAGCTTTCAGGGCAGCCTTGAACTAGGGTTGATGGGCAGAACTGGGTGTGAAGCATGCCCACTGAGGGGTAGGACTCTGACTCTTTGTATGTTCCCACTAGCTCTGCCTCCTCACTCTCCTTTGCCGGTTCCATCCCATTGTTTAAGGTCCGAATGTCACAGTGATAAGGACCCAGTCTTCAGGAGAATTGGCTTCCGAGACTGAGTGTGTTGTAAGCTCTGTCTGCTGCTGGCTCCATGGACTCCTGACTCCAGACTTCTGGGCTCTCAGCAGCTCGTCTTCTGCAGCTGTACTTTTTTTTTTTTCAATGCAGTTTATTCAGGAACCTTGAACAATCCTCGGACCCTGGGGAAAGCCAGCCCACAGCTTAAATAGCCTCTGGGTAGCCAACCCAGGCGTGCCACGTGGGCAATGCAGATAGGTCCACATACATGGGAGCAAGCCAGATCCTCAGCCTTAGCCAAATGTGGAATTGTTCGTGACAGAGAGCACTCACCATCGGGAAGGTAGAAGGTGGAAACCAGCTCCATCTTTAAGGCATAGCATTCCGCAGCTCTCTACAGTTCCCCCTTTTTGTTTTAGACGCATCAGGCAAGAGTAGAGGTCTGATCTGTGATATTAGAAATAAATTGGGACTTTGTACCAATGTTCATTTAGGTGTCATCCACCCAAAGAGCATCAGACCCATCCGATACCTTTTTCTCAGAGGCGGGACCTGGGGCATCAACCCGCATGCAATCAGACATGCTCTTCTCTGGGTCTAAAGCGGCTGACTCTGAGTGCAGTGCTTCGCCTCGCATCCTGAGCGTAACATTTTAGCTTTTTATGGTAGCCAACCATGCTTGAGGAGAATGTCCTGCTTCAATGGCTGTAAAGGCCTGAATGATCATGGCTGCATCACACTGTTGTGAGACTCTAATCTTGCATATAATACCACAGGCAAACCAAGGAGACCAACACCAGAAGGCCTGCTAACGCTCCCATGCCCGCCCATTCCTTCAGATGATTCATGGCTGCAGCAATCCATGATGATAATCCTGTAGCTAGTCCTGCGTCCACTCTGGTAGAATTTACTGTGACAATGGCCACTCTCAGCTGCTCCATCGTAGTATCGAATTCTCCAGTCCAATTACCTAAAATATAGCTCGACAAAACGAAATTTGCAGGTAAATGGTGGGATCTGGAAAGGATCATCCTGAGTGAGTTGTCCCAGAAGCAAAAAGACACACATGGTATATACTCACTCATATAGACATACAACATAGGACAAACCCACTAAAACCTGTGCATATAAAGAAACTAAGCAAGAGAGAGGACCCTAACTAAAATGTCCAATCCCCATCCGGAAAGGCAAAGAGGATGGACATCAGAAGAAGAAGAAACAGGAAACAACCTAGGAACCTACCACAGAGGGCCTCTGAAAGCCTCTGCCCTTCAGACTATCAAAGCAGATGCTGAGCCTGATGGGCAACTGTTGGGCAGAGTGAATGGAATTTTAGGTAAGAACTGGGAAAGAGTAAGAGCTGGAGAGGACAGGGTCTCCACAAGGAGAGCAACAGAACAAGAAAATTTGAACACAGGGAACTTCCCAGAGACTCATACTCCAACCAAGGACTATTCATGGAGATAACCCAGAACCCCTGCACAGATGTAGCCCATGGCAGTTCAGAGTCCAATTGGGTTACATAGTAATGTGAAGACGGACTGCCTCTGACATAATCTGATTGGCCTGCTCTTTGATCACCTCCCTCTAGGGGGGAGCAGCCTTACCAGGCCATAGTAGAGGACAATGCAGCCACTTTTGATGTGAACTGACAGACTAAGATCAGAAAGGAGAGGAGAACCTCCCCTATTAGTGGACTGGGGGAGTGGCATGCATGCAGAGGGAGGAGGTAGGGTGGTATTGGGAGGGGAGGAGGGAGGGGCTTATGGGGGGATGCAAAATGAATAAAGTGTAATTGATGAAAAATTTAAAAAAAAAGGGAAAAAAATAATTTAAGAACCTTAAATGACTTTCAAAAGTGGAGGAAAACATGGAGTTAGTCAATTTACAGGGAGCATGTCTCGCCCCTGGGGGCAATGGTCTGCTGAACCTACTCAGACCTCGGACACCACCACTGCTAGTTCTAGAACTGACGCAGGATGTTCCAACGAGGGGGTTAAGGCTTCTCATAATATTTCCTATAAGCCCACACCTGTTTGTCTATATCCCCCATTTTTATTCATTATTTTTTGCCCAATGCTGGAATGCTAGTAAATTTAGGTATGCCCTGGTTACTCGCATGCCTCACTGGGTGCCTGTGCCCATTGATGCCCCTCACGCTATGACTCTATTCAGACAGAAAAGGGATCTTGGAACTACAGCCACCATTGTTACTACCATCTCATTGGCGGCTGTTGGAGCTACCACCGGGGCATTAGCCATGAGTCATACTGGGCAGACTGCTCAGACACTGAATAATCATTTAGCCAATGTAGCTCATGCCTTAGTTGTACATAAAGGAATTAATGCTCAACTAAAAGGAAGCTTGATGGTGTTCAATCAGAGGATTGACCTTGTGCAGGAGCAAATTGATAACCTATGGCAAAACGCTAAATTTGGCTGTCAATGAAAATATGCTGGACTTTGAGTCACTAGCATATAACATGAGAATTTTTCCTGTGCTGCAAATCTGCAGCTGCACTTTTAGTAGACATCTCGGGATTACCATGTGCCCTGACTCACCGAAAAGCCCTGTTTCTGTATTTTCCCCAACTTTGTGTCAATCCTTGGAGCTACTGAGGCCAGACACTCAGCATCCAGCTGAAGTTCTGTTTGTTGCTATTGTTCTCTACCTTACAACCCAAGGCCTCTGCCTGGAATCCAGCTACATGTCCCTTCTCCTGCTGTAACCACCCTTCCAGCCAGCACAGCCTGTGTCTAGGTCACTGAAGGGCTATAGGACTTCCTCCAACCCACCAGCGGTAAATAATGACACAGAGACTTTTATAAGTCTAAAGTTGAGGACTTCACCTGGGCAGATTCTCAGCTACCGTCTAGACTTGACCCAACTATTCTTGCCTATGACCTCTGCTCCGCTCTGCCCTTCTGCTCTCTTCTGTGTCTGTTCCAAAACCTTCATATTTGCCTTCTTATCCCAGACTTCCTCTCTCTCTCTCTAGAAGCTCTGTCCTCTACTTCCTGCTCCAGATATTGGTCATTAGCTCTTTATTATAACCAAACAGCAGTAAGAGAACACTTGAATATCTTTTAGAGTGCCTCTAGGTAAATGAGGAAAGGCAAACATTCACAAACTAGAACACCCAGTGGTGGGACACAGAATTGACAATAGCAGTATCCTGCCAGCACTGAGTTCTCTGTCAGAACTGTCCAGAGACGTTTCCTCACACAATGTGAAGGAAGGTTACTCCAACACAGGGCCTTCCTCACTGGCCCCCCTCGGTTTTTCTCTTTTTAGTCTGTCTCAGCACAATGTCCACAGCACTGGCCCAATGGCCCCACTGTTCTCAATTCTCATGTTTCCACTCTGCCACATTCTGGGTCATGCTAAGACCCTGTTCAGAACAATTTAGCTAGCTGCTCTCACTACCCACGTGACCTTCTCACTGCTCTGCTCTGGCCATGGCACATTCTCAGTGAGGTCTTCTCCTACTTCTTATTTGAAATTCTAACCCTCCAGGCACTCCCCCCTCTACTCTTTACCTTCTCCACTGCACATGTACACCCAACACTTCTCTTACTGTTTTTTCTTTCTGTATGTCTCTTGCTGCCAACTATAAACTCCATAAAAGGCTCTTTGCCTACCTGTCCCCTGTCTTGTGTCTCTCCCGACAGATACTCAGTACCTATTTGTGGTGTAAAGGGGTTACAACAGGAGACTGTCTGCTCCTTTTCATCTGCTTCCTTCTAACTTTTTATTAAACTGTTGTAATTTCTGCATGTTCATATAGGATATAGGGCAGAATGAAAGCCAATGGAAAGCAGTCTAGGCTCATGGCTTCTCCACAAGCTGTTTGACCTAGGTCATGTCAATTAGTTTTTCTGAGTTTTGATCTCTTTGCTAATAAAATGGAGAAAGCCTGCCCTGCCTATCACAGGTGGCTAAGATGCTACAGAGTAATGTGTGAGGGACCATTGTCTTAGTCTCTTATTTTGCGAAAACAAATATCTGGGGCTGTATTCACACAGAAAGGACATTTACTTCATAGTTTTAGAGGTTGGAAGACTACGATTAGGTGGTAAATAATGACACAGAGACTTTTATAAGTCTAGAGTTGAGGACTTCACCTGGGCAGATTCTCAGATTCTGTCTGTTTGACCTCTGGTTAGAGCCTTCAGATCATATCACAACATGGTAGAAACACATATGACAGAGAGGAGGTCACATGGCAAGGTGAGAAACCGGGATCTGGGAAAGAGGCCAGGCCAGCTCTTTTGTAATAACCCATTGTCTCAGGAAGTAATCCATGGGATTCACCCTCTCTCCTTCAAAGGAGCATTACATCATTTGTGATGGAGGAATACCATTACCTACCTACCTTCTACTGGACCTCACTTTTAACAGCTCTTTCATTTCAATACCACTGGGGACCAAACTCACAACACACCAGTCTTTATGGTTACGATGAAAACCATTCCTAATTCAATACTATAACTTTATATGTGTGACCACCTCGTTGAATTCTCATATCAAGTCAGTGAAATTGCAGTATTGAATTCATTTCACTGAGATGCACCCCCAAATTAAATGGTTTGTTCAACCATTAAACAACAGAACTAGCCTTTGAACCTAAATGTTTTCTTTTTAAAAGAATCTTATTTTGTTTATGTCTATATATGTGCATGTGTGTGCCATTGTTCATGGCAGATATCCTAGGAATGGAGGTACAGGCAATTGTGAGCCTCCTAATGTGGACTGTGGATGGTGGGAACGGAACTCACGTCCTCTGAAAGGGGAGTGCTTCTTCCTAATGAACTCTCTCCAGTCCCTGAACACAAGCACTTCACTTCTATGTCCTGAGCAGTTGTCCCATTATGCTCAAAATCAGTTAATGACTGTGCGCAGAGATGAAGAGGATTTGACCCAAGGTGAAACTGTTGCTTCTGCAGTTTTTTTCCCCGACTGTTATTTAATGTAGTATTTCCCTGACAGTATTCTCTGTGCCCTTCTTTGGATTCAAATAGGCACACAGTCCTGTTTCCCACAGGCAAACAACCTTCAGGCCTCTCTACCCAGTGAACGAAAGCCTGTCATGGGTCTCTCAGGCTTTTGTCGTGTGTCCGACTAAGCAAGGGTAGATGGCTTCCTCAGGTTGAGACACCAGTCCTCAGTCAAGTATTTGTTGACAACTACAGAGATGAAGACTGGACTAAGCTGCAAACACCTGCTTCCCAAACAGCCAAGCTATGCTCTTTTCTTTGTGTTACGGTCTTTCTGTGTTAATGAGTTTGTTAATGTGCTTTAATTAGTGTTTACTGAAAAATAGCTGCACACAGATTAGTCTTGTGAGAGACTTAGCCAAAATGTTGAGGCAATTTGTTCCTTGTATAAAGCAGCTAATAAGTGAGAAGTACTCTGTAAAGGTTGGAAAAGGACATTAAGTTGGTTTTTAAGAAATAGAACTTTGTTTCTACAGGAAAAGAAATGATTTATTTAAATAGGTAGATTGAAATATTAAAATAGCAATCCCCTCCTAACTCAGGTACCGGATGATTTGCATATAACAAAACTGGATAGTGGCAATCTGATTGGAAGCCATGGCATCCACCAAGAGGGGAGGTCTACAGAGATCCTGAAAGAACTTGAAATCACTTGTAAATTTTATTAAGTGTTTTGGTTCCCTTCAAACCTATGCATTATGTATCAACTTTTGTTTCTGAATTCTGGCCTCAGGCAAATTGCCAATGTCACAACCAAATGAGGGTTTTAAAATTCTCATAAACCACTCCCTCTTCATTTGGGAGGATTTTCACTTCCAGAGGAGGAAAGTGAACGTTATTGGATTGTTATTCGATCTGGGCTTCATCTGTAAGTTAATTTTTCTCTGTATAAATGTAGGGACCTCTGGATGAGGTCTCCTTGCAGCTGTTGTAGGTTGAAGGAACATCCTCTTCAACCTACCCCTCAGAGGTAGCCTGTATGTAAGCTGAGTCGGGTTCCCACCTCAATGCAGAACTCAGATTCTAGAAAGGAGTGAGATAGGGTGTGCCACAGCTCGATGGGGGGCTTAGGCTCCGGTGTTCTGCAAAGTAGGGGGTATCATTAATGTATTGTGTTTTCAAATAGCTAAGAAGGAAGATGAATGCTCTCATCACAATGACATGGTGAGTGTTTGCGAGGCTGAATATGCGTATGCCCAATTTAATCATCACATTAGGCATGTCTCTATAAAAACTTCACATTGGAAGCCACATATGTTCAATTTTATGTATCAGTTACAAGTACCTAAAGTCAAAACTAACTAATCAGGTGATTAATAAGGATCCCTATTTCCTGATCTATGGATTTTACAAATGAAATTTGAGCCCTGTGAGCCACACAAATGCTGCCCGGTAGGAATTTCGTGAATGAGGGCCTCAGAAACATTTTGGTATCAGAGGCCCTGAGACCAAGGTGTAACTCCAAGCACCTGGTGCTTTCCAGCATGATGAATAGCACCAGAAAGCCAGCCTGCTTCTGGGAGACTAGTCTTCCAAGTCTAGCATCTGTGTCCATCTAGTAATTAGTCATCCTTCTGATTATCCATGATGCTTTTCCTACTTGTTCTTTAGTTTTGTTTTTTGTTTGTTTGTTTGTTTGCCTTTAGTTCACAGTGTGTTTTGTGATGGACCTTGGAGAGGCAAAGCCTAACAGCCATTAAGATCTGCCTGCAGAGTAGACAGCAGCAGGAGAGACATATACAAATGACAAGTATCCCAAAACGAAAAATCAGAGGTCAGGTTGTTGTCCTTCAGGTCGTCTGAAGTGAAAGGGCAGAGCCGCTTCTGTGTGAAGGGGTATATAGAGACTACAAATCCTACTGAGCACTGCCTGTCACCCAAGCATCCTAGAGGCAATTGGGAGAGGAATTGCCTAGAGCAGACTGGCTTATGGGTATATTTTTGGAGAATTGTCTTGATTGCTAATTGATATAGAAGGCCTTACACCACTGTGGGCAGCACCATTCTCTAAGATGGTTTGAGCCTTCAAGGAAGCCAGCAAGCAGCAGTCTGTCACAGTCCCTGCCTCAAGTTCCTGCTTATGTTCCTTCCCTGGCTTCCCTCAGTGGAGGAGTGTGGCCTGCAAGCTGAAACAAACCCTTCTTCCACTAAGTTGATTTTCGTTAGAGAATTTTATCATTCACAGAAAGGAAACTAGAACACTACACAACAGTCCGAAAGCTCGTGACTAAAGTCAGGCATTACCCCCTCTGAGCAATGTCCTGTGATGGCACCTCTGCCCCTTTCTAGCCTCCCCCAGAGTGTCCCTCCTCCATGTACCACCACACTGTACCCAGTCTTCTGCCTCCATGGGTCCCCTCACTGCCACCACCACCCCCTGTGTACCGACGGCTGAGTGTCCTAAGGGAAAGGTCACATCTCACTCTTGGCGTCCACATCTCCGGAAGTCTGAGAAAGGCTGAATGAACACTAACTGGATATGTGAGTGGAAGCCAGTATTGAGAGCGACACCTCCACCCCCATGGAAGGCACTTCCTCCCCCACACCGTGCCAAGAACGAGTAACATGGGAGTGTATACTTCTACTTTACAAATGGAAACATGGTGCGAGGGAGACAGCTCAGCAGTTAAGCCCTTGCTGTATACCCATGAGGTTCCCAGCTCAGATCCAAGCACCACGCAATCAGTGGACATACAGTACAGATCTGTAACCCCATCTCTGGGAGAGGCGGAGACAGGAGGATTGCTGGAACTTGCTGGCTGGTTTCCAGCCTAGCCTAAAAAAAACCTGCCCCCACCCTTTCTTAAAGAAATAGGTGAAGGGTAGCAGCAAAGACCATGTGATAACCTCATTTGGCCTCTGTATATTCAAACATATACATACACATAAGTGAATAAACCTTTTTCTATGAAAAAATATTTAAAAATACAAACACTCCTTAATGTACAGTGGAGATAAATCCTGCTAAACCCATGCATGCTGTGAGACTGTGATTTGTGTGGAAAATGCATCAAATACATCTCACCTGCCCAGCATCCCGGCCTCCCGGGCCACTGTTGGGCAAAGCTCTCTGCTGTAGGTCAGGACTCCACGGAAGATCCCACCAGGGAATATGGAGGATGTGAGCAATTGGCAATATTAATTCCAGGTCTGGAGAGGTGGCTCAGGGCTTAAGAGTACTTGCTGCTCTTCCAGAGGACCCCAGTTCAGTTCCCTGGATAGTCTGCTCACAACTATCCATAATTCCACTTCTAGGGGATCCCTCTTCTAACCTAAGGCACTAACCACAGGAGGATGAAATCATACACATTATGCAGGCTAAACTCTCAAGCACATCAACAAGTAAATCTAAAAATAGTTTTCAATTAACTCAAAATCAAACACATAGTGAATCTGAGATGTTCCTGGTGGAGCTTGCTTGAGTTGCATCATGGGACTTCACTGTAGCATTGGCTCCGGAGGCGCCATGTGCGCACTTTGCACCACACAGGCTGCCACACACACACACACACACACACACACACATGCTGCCACACACACACACATGCTGCCACACACACACACATGCTGCCTCTCACACACACACACATGCTGCCACACACACACATGCTGCCACACACACACACACACACACACACACACACACACACACACACACACACACACACACACACATGCTGACACACACACACATGCTGACACACACACACACATACACATACACACATGCTGCCACACACACACACATGCTGCCCCCACACACATGCACACACACACATGCTGACACACACACACATGCTGACACACACACACACACATGCTGCCACACACACACACACACACTGCCCCCACATGCTGCCACACACACACACACACACAAACACACACTGCCCCCACACATGCTGACACACACATACATGCTGACACACACACACACACACAACCCCCACAGATGCTGCCCCACACACACGCTGCCCCACACACACACAGATGCTGCCACACACACACACACACACACACATGCTGCCACACACACACACACACACACATGCTGCCATACACACACACACACACACACACACACACACACACATACATGCTGCCACACACACACACACACACACACACACACATGCTGCCTCACCGCACACAGTCAGGGAAGGCTGCATGAAAACGCTCTTTTCCCTCTTCCCAAGGAACAACACCTGATAATCACGTAGGACAGCTCTACAAACTATGATGTGTATTTTCTTTTCTCTCTGCAGTTGAATTTTCCTGGCCAGAATGGGGAAGCAGAACAGCAAGCTGCGCCCTGAAGTCATGAAGGACTTACTGGAGAGCACGGACTTCACGGAGCATGAGATCCAGGAGTGGTACAAAGGCTTCTTGAGAGACTGCCCCAGTGGACACTTATCAATGGAAGAGTTTAAGAAAATATATGGGAACTTTTTCCCTTATGGGGATGCTTCCAAATTTGCAGAGCATGTCTTTCGTACCTTTGATGCAAATGGAGACGGGACAATAGACTTTAGAGAGTTCATCATAGCCCTGAGTGTGACCTCGAGGGGCAAGCTGGAACAGAAGCTGAAGTGGGCCTTCAGCATGTACGACCTGGACGGTAACGGCTACATCAGCAAGGCAGAAATGCTGGAGATCGTGCAGGTAGGGGCCCTGGCATGTTAGAGGGAGAAGCATGTGTCACAAGAAAGACCCAAGAGGCACCGGGAGAATTGGGACTGAGTGTGTAATCTATCTGGTGTGTTTCTGAGGCAATTAACTTTTTGAAAAATTTGAATTTGCATGCCCAAAAATGGCATAAAAATCTCCACTGGTCAGAATTTCCTGCAAACCCAGGAGCTGCAACTCTGCTGCCTGCACATGCTCTCCTGTCAGCAGTCACCTGGGCTTTGGGGTGGCTCCCACACTGCAGAGAGACAGGGCTCTACCTGGTGGCCACCCTTGTTATAGTCTTCCCATTGGTCAATATAACGACCTGCTCAGTCGTAGAGTTTGCGGTCATGTCTTCTGAAGTTGCGTGAGTAACAAAGCCCTGGCTTGGGTCCCCACCTGTGTTTTTCAGGGACCACCTCTGTGGCTTTGATCAGCAGTCAACGTAAGCAGTGTCTCCACCTGTGAAGTGGGACTGCCTGTCATGGGGCTCGTTTAAGTTTAGATTTACCTCCCCATGTGAAATGCTGTCTTAGTTACCGTTCTGTTGTGAAGAGATACTGTGACCAAGACAACTCTCATAAAAGAAAGCATTTAATTGGGGGCTTGCAAACAGTTCTGGAAGGTTAGTCCGTGATCATCAAAGTAGGAAGCAAGCAGACAGGCATGGCGCTAGAGCAGTAGCTGAGAGCTTTGCATCCTGATCCATAGGCATCAGGGAGAGAGAGACTGGACCTTGTGTGGGCTTTTGTACCCTCAGAGCCCAACAAGACCACACCTCTTAAACCTCTCTAAACAGTTCCACTGTGGACCAAGATTTCAAACATATGAACCTATGGGTGCCATTCTTATTCAAACCACCACAAATGCCCAGGACCAAACACATAGTCAAGATCACTGTTCTTAATTTACAGCTTTGTAGGGTCTGGACTCTTTATCCTATCCAGGATGCAAATACAGAGAGCTTCTTCATTTTACTAAGAAACGCTGAGTTTGGCCTCCCCAAACCACTCAGTTTGAGTAAATTCACTGAAGCAAACAGGAGAAGGTGGTGCTGGTAGGCTCGTGGTAATGGCAGCTTGCTGAGCAGTGGGTGGGGTCTGGGGACAAAGCTAAGGAGATTCACTGAGGGCTCAGGAGAGACTTGGAGAGCTTCTGCTACTGCCATTACTAAGAACTAGATGATGACAGAGACCACGGGAGCTGGCTGCCGTTCACCTCTAGGTAGGTGAGGGAAGCTCGGTAGAGAACCACGTGGTGGAGGTGGGTCAAGGGCGTGGGTTTTGGATTCTTGGAGGGCTCAGCTCAGAGGTCACATTCATTGCAGGGCTTCTGGGCAAATGTCCTATTGAGATAGAGCTGCTGCCCTGGGAAAATGGTAGCGTTGGGTAGGAAGGGATGGAACAAGGAGATGAAAGAAGTCAGCTGCTGTAGGAATGGGGTTAGGATAGAGGATGGCTAGCTTGCGGAGAATGTTGGGGACATGTTGGGGACCATGACAAGGGAAACTGGACAGAGCTGAAAAGACTACAATAGAGCTGTGACTGAACAGTAGTCATGTTCAGGTGGAGCCTGCATGGGCAGTTACAGCACAACGTTAGGAAGATGCAAGATGAGGGTTTCTGGCCTCACCCAGGAATCGCTCTCCAAGCACTTCTCTCTTCTGAATGGCCACCAGTGGCTCTCCTTCCACCAGAGGATAACAGGCCATACCAAAATAATCACTCAGTGATATAGATCTTAAGCATTTCCCCTCCTCTGCAGAGGGGGACAGCTAATGTAAAAGATGGACAGATAAAGGGGTGGGCTTGAGAGATAGTTTAGTGGCTAAGACCACTGACTGCTCTTCCAGAGGACCAGGGTTCAATTCCCAGCATGGTGGTTCCCAACAGTCTACAGGTACTGCAAGCACAGGACATACATGCACCCAAAGCACCCATATTGTACAATAAAGCAGAATATTAAGAGAAAAGTATTCATTATTCCATCCTACCCTCAATTTTTTTTTTTATTTTTAAAAAATTTTTGTGGGTAGGACAGTTTCTTAAATGATATATTTCTTGATAATTTTTAATATGATGATTTTTAAATTATATATTTCCTGGTCCTCTTACCATGCATTAAAAATATTCAGTTACTTCTGTAAAGTGTATGTTATTTTCTACCTTGCCATTTTCATCTTGCAGAGTAACACAAGCATTTCTGTGTTTATAATGATGTCTTATAAAAATATTTAATAAAATGCATAATAATCCTACAGTATATTAAAATTACTTAATTTTCTACTGTTGGATATTTAGGTTACCTCCAGTTTTCATTGTAAATGATTTATCCTTTAAAAATAAAATAAATCTGCCAGGTACAGTGGTGCATACCTGTGATCATTTCAGGCCAGTCTGATCTACAAAGTGAGTCCAGGACAGCCAAGGCTACACAGAGAAATCATGTCTTTAAAAAAAAGTCAATCTTTCTATATAAAGTTTTTCTATATAAAGTTTATTTTTTTTTCATTCTTAGGATGGAATCCCAAAAGCTGGGTCAATATTTCTAATATCTCTTGATACATCTTATCAAAGTAGTTTTTCTAATGCCCCCACAAGTGGAGGTAGGACAACTGCTTATCATTTTGCATCTTAGATTTTCCTTATTTTTTGATAGTTAAACAAAAATTAAAATTCCAAGGTTTGATTTCTGTAACTATAATGAATGCCTGAAACAATCGACTTACAAGGAGGTTTGTTTTGACTTACAGTTTTGTAGATTTCGTCCGCTCTGTGAGTCTGGGCCTGTGGCAAAACATTACATCAGGGTCGGGAGTGTGAAGCAGAGAAAAGCCATTCACCTCATGGCCAGCAAGCAGTGAAAGAGAAAAAGACTGAGGTGCCGCAGTCTCCTTTGAAGACTCACTCGGACTACCTGAAGATGAGCCCAGCAGGCCCCCTCTTAGAGAGTCTACCACTTCTCAGCAGGGCCAGACCTTCAGGCGCAGAGCTTCGGGAACACAGGACATTCAGTTGTAGCTTTCATCCTAACTAGGCTTTTTTGCTATTATGTGTTGTTTTACTATTTGGTACTGGGAACAGAACCAGGGGCTTCATGAGTACTAGGCAAACTCCCACACACCCCAGCACGGACTTTGCTGCATTCCAGGCCTTTCTATCTCAGAGCGCTGGGCTCTGCCCTTGGAAGAGTGGAAAGGGCTATTCTCATTTTGGACAAAACTTCTTCCTAACTGGAATCTGAAACAGAAATGCCCAAAAGCCATGGTGTTATCTTCTAATGTTTTGTTTTTTGTTTTGGTTTGGTTTTTGCCCAATTTTCCTGGTGTTTTTTGCAGCCATTGTTGATGAACCTGTAGATAGCAAGACTGTAAGGAACATGAGCTTACGAGAATGGAGATGTAGCTATGCACTCATCTGCTATCCATAGCTCAGCAAAGGCCCTGGCAAGGGGAATAGTGTTCAGGAAGGTCACATTGCCCCATGCTTTGGAATGTGGCTTGGAAGAGCAGGTAGGAGAACGCTGGGACATGCAGAACACGACAGCAGACCCCAGACCCTGAAGGGTCTTCCACCATGTTCAAGCCTGGTGAGAAACATGAAGGTGTGCTCAACCTGATGGAGGCCTGCCCCTCACTGTAAAGTGCCCTAGGCTACTCCCAGGCTCTCATAAGTGTCCAGACCTGAACTTCAGACATGCGTGTGTAAGGCTGGGGTTCTTAAGAACCTTGTCAATAGAAGACTCAAATTCTTCAACCGTTGGACACCCCCATGCCTTTGATGGTTAATACTCATGGCTGCGAACACCACAAGCACCTGAAGTGACTTTAGATCATCGAAGAGATTAAATTAAACCTCAAACCATTTTCATACCCAGGGCTATTTTGCAAGCTGACAGTCCACACAGTCCATCACATTCTTAGGCTGATCCCTATCATCAGTTATTTGGGATGAACTGGAATTCAGTGTAGGACCTCACTGAGCTCCACGGTCTGATTTTGTTTTTGTTTCTGTTTTTTGTTTTTTAATCTTTTATTCCTTCCCTTTTTGAAAGCCTACACTCTCTAAGCCCTGTCACAGGAAGCTATTTGTGGGGATATTCTTGTCTTTGTCCTAGCTGGTCTGCACCACTTAGGAAAACATTGATTTATTTCAAAGCAGTCACTGTCTGCTGAGTGTCTGTGGTAAGCTGGGCAAACAGCTGTTCGGAAGCAGGGAGGCGGGGCCAGCTATGCTAGGGAGCACCATAAACGGACTAAGGGTCTCATTGTTGAAGGAACACTTGTAGCTTAATAACGATCTCTGAAAGCAACTTCCTAGCTGAATCACCATCCCTTCAAGACTCAGCAATTCAAGCCATTTAATGGGGAATGAGGGGAGGAAAATTTATGATCATTTACCTACAAATGCTGACAGGGTCAGGGCGTAGACCAGGATGGAGGGACGTACGCTGTTCAGAAATCATCCATTTGTTGTACTTAGATCTTTCCCTCGACTTAGTTTTGGAATAGCATTAGTGACAAAAAGGCTAGAATTCATTTCCTGATATTGGTATGAAAGACTAGAATTTACCACATTACCATGAATTCTGTGCTGAAGCCAGCTGAATTAGTCTTTATGGCTGCTACAGCAAGGAGCCCCAAAGCTCATGGCTTACAAGCCCACAAATATATTATCTTATAGTTCTGAAAGTCTGACCTCAGTTTCACTGGACTAAAATTAAAGTGTGCTTATGGTTGTGTTCCCTTCTGGAGCTATTTGGAGAAAAGATTTCTCATCTGCCCCAGTTCTTAGAAGAAGTTTACATTCCCAGGCCTGCTCATTCACCTTCAAATCCAGCTGCACAGATGCTGGCTCCCTGGGACTGCAACCCTGATCGTCTTTTCCGTTCATGCATGCATTTGTGTAGTTATGAATGTTAATCATTGGTTCCTGTGTTTTCCGGGGCCATGTGTAGAATCCAGGTGTACCCTCCCATCTCCAGATCTGTAATTGATTCATCCAGTTTTGAGAAGTCTCTTTGCTATGTAAGGTAAGATAGCTCCAGGCTTCAAGCGTCAGGACACAGACATCCACGGGGGGGGGTTCATTACTCAGTCTACCACATATGCTAGAGGACAGTTGTGGCTCTTTTTAAAGAAAACTATTTTCACTATTTTTTGATGTACCATCATCTGGATGAATAAATTAAAACATCTGTGAATTTGGTTTAGAGCCTTAAATGAACACTTCTTTTTTACAGTTATGGGTCTGATTTCCTGTTAGTTACAAATTTAGGATCCTGATTTAGGCTGGTTTTTAGTATTGTACCGAAGCACTTCCTGCAGCTTAAAGCAGGCTGAAATGGTAATTCCTTTCTTCCTCTCATAGTTCCAGCTCCCTGCCCTGCTTGGGGGCAGTCTAAATGCCCACACACCCGCCATGGCACAGGCTGAGTCTACAGAAAGGGCCAAGTGATACCTGAAAGACATCACCAGTTCTCCTGTGGCCTAGAACTTCCTGGAGCTGTCAGAGACAGAAGCTGGGATGGGAATACAGCATCCAGTGTAAGAGATGGGGTGACGCTTGCCTCCCGTCTGTTCGCACGTAGTCACTGAGCAAGGCCGATGTGACGGCAGGACTGTCATTGGTTACAGGGACAGGTGTCAGCCTCATAACTCAATGTGAGCAACAAGTGCAGGCAACAGCCACCTTTACCCAAAGTAAAGATGATGGCTAGGCATCTTGAGGAAAGCAGGCCAATGTCCCCTTCTTTTTAAAACTTCAGGTTCCCCTATCCTCCTTTTTCATCTATTATGTGCTCCTTGCAGGTCCCTTAAGAAGAAATTTAACCATGAGTCTACTTTCTTGACTAGACAGTGGAATGCACAAACCATCTAGTTCCTTTTGGATGCTATGTTTTTGTCTATCAAAGTTTTGGTCTGTAGACTTATGGTTTTTATCAGATTTGGAATGTTTTTAGTAATTATGCTTTTGGCTCTCTTTCTTCCCTCCTTCAGTCTTTAATTATGGACATACTGTACAGCCTGAAGCCCACACACAATCCACCAGTGTGCTGCATTGCAGATGCTAACTGTTCTCCCTTTGATCTTGGGTAACTTAGCCTCATGTCTACATGAGTACTTGTTTTACTAGTAGATCTGATTTGCCATCAATCTCACTCTGTGCATTTTCTAGCTCAAACACTGTAGAATTCATTGCTAAAAATTCAAGTTGGGTTCTTTTTAATGTCTTCTCCCATCTCTTTTGGGGAAAGATGGAGCACATTTTTGTATGGGTTTAAAGGGCCTTCTGCTAATTATAACATCTGTGGCAGTTCTGGGCCACTGGATGGAGTTACTCCTCCTTCTGTGTGGATGATACTGCTTCCTTAGGAGACTGATAGCTTTGGGTGGGAGGGCACAAGATGCCCCGACCAGCGGGACCTAGTTATTCGTGGGGGCGAAGGGGGTCAATCCTGGAAAAGATGGGCGAGAGAGAGAAAGGACACAAGCAGACGGTTGCCGGTCAAGTGTCAGCTTTATTGAGCTTTGGTATTTCTTTTAAAGCACTGTTCTGGCAGGGCGGGGGAGAGGGGCGAGAAAAGGGGAGTAGTGGTGGAAAAATACCAAGACCCTTGGTGGGGAGGTGGGAAGTTCCCAAGACTAAGAAGGTGGGTTAAAGAGTTACAAGGCCCAAAGATAATATAGGTGGTCACGGATGTGTCCCAAAGCAAACAGTTTCAGGAACAATGGGTTGTAAGAAACTATGGCCTGCTATTGTCCGGTGCTTATCTGGTGGGCCAGGCTCTTAGGAAGGGTCCCAGGGCTTAGTTCCCAACATCTCCTCCCTTTTTATCTCTTTAAAATGAGGGGGCCCTTTAGGATTCTCAATGAGCATAAAAAAAGCATTTTGGAAGAGCCAATTTGTATAGCCTACTCAGGGTTATCCACACAAGCAAGTTTTGGAGGCCGTTTTCCCAAAGCAGGACGTCACCACCATTGTCAACAGTCTATGCCACTTCTGGTGCAATGGGACAAACCTCAGAGTGCTAGGGCCATTGACAGTGCATATCAACAAGTATGGTGGGCATAAGTCCTCATTATGATCAGGGGCACAAACGGGTCTGAGCCTGGTGGAAGGCAATGCTTGGCTGTTACCCGTCATTGAGCAACCTCTCTTATTGCGAGGCTGTCCTGTCTTAGGTCGGCGAAGACTGACTTGCACACAATCGTCTCTGACTTACCAGACCGCGCAGTTTGTGAAACTGTAACGCATTAACTCTCCTCAGAAAGAATGAGGGCCAACCCGAGTTAAGAGCTACAAGACATTTGTTAAATATGTTTGAATTGGTCAGCCAATTGTGAGAATCGTAAAGGGTCCAGATCTAGTTGGGAGAGCGGCCCCAGAACTTCCATCTTGGGCAAGGGATATTAGAGTGGAGAAATCGAGGGGATCAGCTC
>JAEOAE010002591.1:0-35574 GCA_036365155.1 Meriones psammophilus
CCGGGTTTCAAGTGCTCTGGGCTCATTTCGTTTGAGGCGTGTTTCAAGTGCCCTGGGCTCATTTTGTTAGGCGGGTTTCAAGTGCTCTGGGCTCATTTCGTTGGGCGGTTTGAAGTGCTCTGGGCTCATTTAGTTTGAGAGCATTTTCAAATTACTCTGGGCTCATTTCGTTGGAGGCGTGTTTTTAAGTGCTCTGAAGTCAATTTGTTAGGCGGTTTTCAAGTGCTCTGTAAATTCGTTAGGCGTGTTTTTAAGTGCTCTGGAGCTCATTCGTTGGAAGCGGGTTTTCAAGTGCTCTGTGGTCATTCGTTGGTAAGTGTTTTAAGTGTTCTTGGGTCATTTCCTTGGAAGCTTGTTTTTTTAAGTGCTCTGGGGTGTTTCTTTAGGTAGGTTTCAAGTGCTCTGGGCTCATTCGTTGGAAAGCTTGTTTTTAGGTGCTCTGGGTCATTTTTCTTTGGAGCGGTTTTCAGTGCTCTGGGCTCTTTTGTTGGAAGGCGGTTTTTCCAAGTACTCTGGGGTCATTTTTTTGAAGCGGGTTTTCAAGTGTTCTGGGGATTTTCAAGTTTTCATTTTGGAAGGGTTTTTCAAGTGCTCTGAGCTCATTTCGTTGGAGCGGGTTTCAAGTGCTCTGGGCTCATTTGATTGGAAGCGGGTTTTCAAGTGCTCTGTGCTCATTTCGTTAAGCGGGTTTCAAGTGCTCTGGGTTCATTTAGTTGGAGGCGGGTTTTCAAGTGCTCTGGGCTCATTTGTTAGGCGTGTTTCAAGTGCTCTGGGCTCATTCGTTGGAAGCGGGTTTTCAAGTGCTCTGGGCTCATTTGATTGGAGCAGGTTTTCAAGTGCTCTGGCTCATTTGGTTGGCGTGTTTTTCAAGTGCTCTGGGCTCATTTGTTGGAAGCGGGTTTTCAAGTGCTCTGGACTCATTTTTGATTGGACAGCGGGTTTTTAAGTGCTCTTGGCTCATTTTGTTTAGGCGTGTTTTTCAAGTGCCCTGGGGTCATTTCGTTGGAGGCGTGTTTTCAAGTGCTCTGGGCTCATTTCGTTGGTAGCTTGTTTTAAGTATTTCTGGGGTCATTTCTTTGGAAAGCAGGGTTTTCAAGTGCTCTGGGGTCATTTCTTTGGAAGGCGGGTTTTCAAGTTCTCTGGGCTCATTTTGTTGGAAGCCGAGGTTTTTAAGTGCTCTGGGGTCATTTCGTTGGGCGGGTTTTCAAGTGCTCTGCAGTCATTTCATGGAAAGCGGGTTTTCAAGTGCTCTGGGGCTCATTTCGTTGGAAGCGGGTTTTCAAGTGCTCTGGTCATTCGTTGGAAGGGTTTTTTAAGTGCTCTTGGCTCATTTTGTTTAGGCGGGTTTTTCAAGTGCTCTGGGCTCATTCGTTAGGCGGGTTTTCAAAGTGCTCTGGGCTCATTTCGTTAGGCGGGTTTTCAAGTGCTCTGTGCTCATTTCGTTAGGCGTGTTTTAAAGTGCTCTGGGCTCATTTCGTTGGGCGTGTTTTCAAGTGCTCTAGGTTCTTTTTCTTGGATGTGTGTGTTTCAAGTTCTCTGGGCTCATTTTGTTGGGAAGCAGGTTTTCAAGTGCTCTGGGCTCATTTCTTTGGAAGCAGGTTTATTAGTTCTCTGGGGTCATTTTTTGGAAGCGGGTTTTCAAGTGCTCTGGGCACATTTCGTTGGGGCGGGTTTTCAAGTGCTCTGGGGTCATTTCTTTGGAAGCGAGTTTCAAGTGCTCTGGGCTCATTCGTTGGAAGCGGGTTTTCAAGTGCTCTGGGGGTTATTTAGTTGGAAGGAGGGTTTTCAAGTGCTCTGGGCTCATTTGGTTGGAAGGGTTTTCAAGTTCTCTGGGCTCATTTTGTTGGAAGCGGTTTTCAAGTGCTTTGTGCGTCATTTGGTTGGGGCGGATTTTCAAGGGCTCTGGGCTTATTTGTTGGAAGCGGGTTTTCAAGTGCTCTGGTGTCATTTCGTTGGAAGCGTGTTTTTAAGTGCTCTGGGTCATTTTCGTTGAAGCGGGTTTTCAAGTGCTCTGGGCTCATTTCTTTGGGCGGGTTTTCAAGTGCTCTAGGCTCATTTTGATTGGAAGCGGGTTTTCAAGTGCTCTAATTGTCATTTCGTTGGAAGCGTGGTTTCAAGTGCTCTGGGCTCATTTTGTTTGAGGCGGGTTTTCAAGTGCTCTGGGCTCATTTAGTTGGAAGCGGGTTTTCAAGTGCTCTGGACTCATTTAGTTGAGCGGGTTTTCAAGTACTCTGGGCTCATTTTGTTGGAAAGCAGGTTTTCAAGTGCTCTGGGCTCATTTTGTTAGGCGGGTTTTAAGTGCTCTTAGGCTCATTTCGTTGGAAGTAGGTTTTCAAGTGCTCTGGACTCATTCGTTGGATCTCGGTTTTGAAGTACTCTGGGCTCATTTAGTTGGCAGGTTTTCAAGTGCTCTGGGCTCATTTGTTTGGAAGCGTGTTTTCAAGTGCTCTAGGCTCATTTGATTGAAGCGTGTTTTTCCCAAGTGCTCTGGGCTCATTTCTTTGGAAGCGGGTTTTCAAGTGCTCTGGGGTCATTTCTATTTTGGAAAGCGGGTTTCAAGTGCTCTGGGCTCATTTCTTTGGAAAGCGGGTTTTCAAGTTCTCTGGGGTTATTTCGTTGGAAGCGGGTTTTCAAGTGCTCTGGGGTCATTTCGTTGAGCGGGTTTTCAAATGCTCTGGGGTCATTTCGTTGGGCGGGTTTTCAAGTGCTCTGGGCTCATTTCGTTAGGCGGGTTTTCAAGTGCTCTGGGCTCATTTCATTTTGGGCGGTTTTCAAGTGCTCTGGGCTCATTTTGTTGGAAGCGGGTTTCAAGTGCTCTGGGCTCATTTCTTTAAGCGGGTTTTCAAGTGCTCTGGACTCATTTGTTGGAAGAAGGTTTTCAAGTGCTCTGGGCTCATTTGTTGGAAGCGTTTTAAGTGCTCTGGTCATTTCGTTGGGCGTTACGTTTCAAGTGCTCTGGGCTCATTTCGTTAGGCGGGTTTTCAAGTGCTCTGGGCTCATTTTGTTGGGAGCGGGTTTTCAAGTGCTCTGGGCTCATTTTGTTAGGCGGGTTTTCAAGTCTCTGGGCTCATTTTGTTGGAAGCGGGTTTTAAGTGCTTTGGCTCATTTCGTTAAGCGGGTTTTCAAGTGCTCTGGGGTCATTTCTTTGGAAGCTGGTTTTCAAGTGCTCTGGGGTCATTTCGTTGGAAGCAGGTTTTCAAGTGCTCTGGACTCATTTTGTTGGAGGAGGTTTTTTAAGTGCTCTCGGCTCATTTTGTTGGAAGCGAGTTTTTAAGTGCTCTTGGGTCATTTTGTTGGAAGCGGGTTTTCAAGTGCTCTGGGCTCATTTCTTTGGAAGCGGGTTTTCAAGTGCTCTGGGCTCATTTCGTTGGAAGCGGTTTTTCAAGTGCTCTGGGGTTATTTCGTTGGAAGCGGGTTTTCAAGTGTTCTGGGGTCATTTCGTTGGAAGGGGGTTTTCAAGTGTTCCCGGCTCATTTCGTTGTAAGCGGGTTTTCAAGTGCTCTGTGGTCATTTCTTTGGAAGCGGGTTTTTGAAGTGCTCTGGGCTCATTTCGTTGGAAGCGGGTTTTCAAGTGCTCTGTGGTCATTTCGTTGGAAGCGTGTTTTAAGTGCGCTGGGGTCATTTTGTTGGAAGCGGTTTTCAAGTGCTCTGGGCTCATTTCGTTGGAAGTGGGTTTTCAAGTGCTCTGGGCTCATTTGATTGGAAGCGGGTTGTCAAGTGCTCTGGGCTCATTTCGTTGGAAGCGGGTTTTCAAGTGCTCTGGGCTCATTTCGTTGGAAGCGGGTTTTTGGAGTGCTCTGGGCTCATTTCGTTGAGCGGGTTTTCAAGTGCTCTGGGCTCATTTCGTTGGAAGCGTGTTTTTAAGTGCCCTGGGGTCATTTTGTTGGAAGCGGTTTTCAAGTGCTCTGGGCTCATTTCGTTGGAAGCGGGTTTTCTAGTGCTCTGGGCTCATTTCGTTGGAAGCAGGTTTTCAAGTGCTCTGGCGTCATTTGGTTGGAAGCGGGTTTTCAAGTTCTCTGGACTCATTTTGTTGGAAGAGGTTTTTTAAGTGCTTTGGGCTCATTTCGTTGGAAGCAAGTTTTTAAATGCTCTGCAGTCATTTCGTTGGAAGCGGGTTTTTGAAGTGCTCTGGGCTCATTTCGTTGGAAGCGGATTTTCAAGTTCTCTGTGGTCATTTCGTTGGAAGCGTGTTTTTAAGTGCTCTTGGGTCATTTTGTTGGAAGCGGTTTTCAAGTGCTCTGGGCTCATTTCGTTGGAAGCGGGTTTTCAAGTGCTCTGGGGTTATTTCGTTGGAAGCGGGTTTTCAAATGCTCTGGGCTCATTTCTTCGGAAGCAGGTTTTCAAGGGCTCTGGTCTCATTTCGTTGGAAGCGGTTTTTCAAGTGCTCTGGGGTCTTTTCTTTGGAAGCGGGTTTTCAAGTGCTCTGGGGTCATTTCGTTGGAAGCAGGTTTTCAAGTGCTCTGGACTCATTTTGTTGGAGGAGGTTTTTTAAGTGCTCTCGGCTCATTTTGTTGGAAGCGAGTTTTTAAGTGCTCTGGGGTCATTTTTTTGGAAGCTGGTTTTCAAATGCTCTGGGCTCATTTCGTTGGAAGCGGGTTTTCAAGTGCTCTGGGCTCATTTCTTTGGAAGCGGGTTTTCAAGGGCTCTGGGCTCATTTCGTTGGAAGCGGTTTTTCAAGTGCTCTGGGGTTATTTCGTTGGAAGCGGGATTTCAAGTGTTCTGGGGTCATTTCGTTGGAAGGGGGTTTTCAAGTGTTCCCGGCTCATTTCGTTGGAAGCGGGTTTTCAAGTGCTCTGTGGTCATTTCGTTGGAAGCGGGTTTTTGAAGTGCTCTGGGCTCATTTCGTTGGAAGGGGGTTTTCAAGTGCTCTGTGGTCATTTCGTTGGAAGCGTGTTTTAAGTGCGCTGGGGTCATTTTGTTGTAAGCGGTTTTCAAGTGCTCTGGGCTCATTTCTTTGGAAGTGGGTTTTCAAGTGCTCTGCGCTCATTTGATTGGAAGCGGGTTTTCAAGTGCTCTGGGCTCATTTCATTGGAAGCGGGTTTTCAAGTGCTCTGGGCTCATTTCGTTGGAAGCGGGTTTTTGAAGTGCTCTGGGCTCATTTCATTGGAAGCGGGTTTTCAAGTGCTCTGTGCTCATTTCGTTGGAAGCATGTTTTTAAGTGCTCTGGGGTCATTTTGTTGGAAGCGGTTTTCAAGTGCTCTGGGCTCATTTTCGTTAGGCGGGTTTCAAGTGCTCTGGGCTCATTTCGTTGGAAGCAGGTTTCAAGTGCTCTGGCGTCATTTGGTTGGAAGCGGGTTTTCAAGTTCTCTGGACTCATTTTGTTGGAAGAGGTTTTCAAGTGCTCTGGGCTCATTTAGTTTGGAAGCAAGTTTTCAAGTGCTCTGTGGTCATTTGTTGGAAGCGGTGTTTTCAAGTGCTCTGGGCTCATTTTGTTTGAGCGGTTTTCAAGTGCTCTGGGCTCATTTCGTTGGGCGTGTTTTCAGTGCTCTGGGGTCATTTCGTTGGTCTCTGGTTTGTGTTTCAAGTGCTCTGGGCTCATTTTGTTTTAGGCGGGTTTTCAAGTGCTCTGGGCTCATTTCGTTGGAAGCGGTTTTTCAAGTGCTCTGGGCTCATTTAGTTGGGCGGGTTTTCAAGTGCTCTCTGGGTCATTTCAGTTTGAGCGGGTTTTCAAGTGCTCTGGGCTCATTTGTTGGAAGCGGGTTTTCAAGTGCTCTGGACTCATTTGATTTGGAAGCGGGTTTTCAAGTGCTCTGGGCTCATTTTGTTGGAAGCAGGTTTTCAAGTGCTCTGGGCTCATTTTTTGGAAGCAGTTTTCAAGTGCTCTGGGCTCATTTTTGGAAGCGGGTTTTCAAGTGCTCTGGGCTCATTTTGTTAGGCGGGTTTTCAAGTGCTCTGGGCTCATTTCGTTGGGCGGGTTTTCAAGTGCTCTGGGCTCATTTCGTTGGAAGCAGGTTTTCAAGTGCTCTGGACTCATTTTGTTGGAGCGGGTTTTCAAGTGCTCTGGGCTCATTTTGTTGGAAGCGGGTTTTCAAGTGCTCTGGGGTCATTTTGTTGGAAGCGGGTTTTCAAGTGCTCTGGGCTCATTTCGTTGGAAGCGGGTTTTCAAGTGCTCTGGGCTCATTTTGTTGGAAGCGGGTTTTTCAAGTGCTCTGGGCTCATTTTGTTGGGCAGGTTTTCAAGTGCTCTGGGCTCATTTTGTTGGAAGTGGTTTTCAAGTGCTCTGGGCTCATTTTGTTGGAAGATGGGTTTTCAAGTGCTCTGGGCTCATTTTTTGGGCGGGTTTTCAAGTGCTCTGGGCTCATTTGTTTTAGGCAGGTTTTCAAGTGCTCTGGGCTCATTTCGTTGGGCGGGTTTTCAAGTGCTCTGGGCTCATTTCGTTGGAAGGGTTTTCAAGTGCTCTGGGCTCATTTCGTTGGAGCGGGTTTTCAAGTGCTCTGGGGTCATTTCGTTGGAAGCGGGTTTTCAAGTGCTCTGGGCTCATTTCGTTGGAGCGGGTTTTCAAGTGCTCTGGGCTCATTTTGTTGGAAGGGTTTTCAAGTGCTCTGGGCTCATTTGGTTGGAAGCGGGTTTTCAAGTGCTCTGGGCTCATTTTGTTGGAAGCGGGTTTTCAAGTACTCTGGGCTCATTTAGTTGGAAGCGGGTTTTCAAGTGCTCTGGGCTCATTTGTTGGAAGCGGTTTTCAAGTGCTCTGGGCTCATTTAGTTAGGCGGGTTTTCAAGTGCTCTGGGCTCATTTAGTTGAAAAGCGCATTTTCAAGTGCTCTGGGCTCATTTCGTTGGAAGCGTGTTTTCAAGTGCTCTGGGGTCATTTTGTTTAGGCGGGTTTTCAAGTGCTCTGGGCTCATTTCGTTGGAAGCGGGTTTTCAAGTGCTCTGGGGTCATTTTGTTGGAAGCGGGTTTTCAAGTGCTCTGAGCTCATTTCATTGGAGGCGGTTTTCAAGTGCTCTGGGCTCATTTCGTTGGAAGTGGGTTTTCAAGTGCTCTGGGCTCATTTCGTTGGAAGCGGGTTTTCAAGTGCTCTGGGCTCATTTCGTTGGAAGCGGGGTCATTTTCAAGTGCTCTGGGCTCATTTAGTTGAAGCGGGTTTTCAAGTGCTCTGGGCTCATTTGTTGGAGCGGGTTTTCAAGTGCTCTGGGCTCATTTAGTTGGAAGCGTGTTTTCAAGTGCTCTGGGGTCATTTTGTTGGAAGCGGGTTTTCAAGTGCTCTGGGCTCATTTTAGTTCAAGCGGGTTTTCAAGTGCTCTGGACTCATTTCGTTAAGCGGGTTTTCAAGTGCTCTGGACTCATTTTATTTGGAAGCGGGTTTTCAAGTGCTCTGGGCTCATTTGTTGGAAGCGGTTTTTTAAGTGCTCTGGGGTCATTTCGTTGGAGCGGGTTTTCAAGTGCTCTGGGCTCATTTCGTTGGAAGCGGGTTTTCAAGTGCTCTGGGCTCATTTTGTTGGGCGGGTTTTCAAGTGCTCTGGGCTCATTTCTTTAGGCGGGTTTTCAAGTGCTCTGGGGTCATTTTTTGGAAGCGGGTTTCAAGTGCTCTGGGCTCATTTCGTTGGGCGGGTTTTAAGTGCTCTGGGCTCATTTTGTTGGAAGCGGGTTTTCAAGTGCTCTGGGCTCATTTATGTTGGAAGCAGTTTTCAAGTGCTCTGGACTCATTTTGTTGGAGCGGTTTTCAAGTGCTCTGGGCTCATTTTGTTGGAGCGGGTTTTAAAGTGCTCTGGGCTCATTTGTTTTGAGCGGGTTTTCAAGTGCTCTGGGCTCATTTTGTTGGAAAAGCGGGTTTCAAGTGCTCGGCTCATTTTGTTGGAAGCGGGTTTTCAAGTGCTCTGGACATTTCATTTCGTTGGAAGGGGTTTTCAAGTGCTCTGGGCTCATTTCGTTGGAAGCGGGTTTTCAAGTGCTCTCGGCTCATTTTGTTGGGCGGGTTTTCAAGTGCTCTGGGCTCATTTCGTTGGAAGCAGGTTTCAAGTGCTCTGGGCTCATTTCTGAGGCGGGTTTTAGGCGTGTTTTTAAGTGTTCTTAAGGGCTCATTTTCGTTGGAAGCGGTTTTCAAGTGCTCTGGGCTCATTTCGTTGGAAGCGGGTTTCAAGTGCTCTGGGGTCATTTTGTTGGAAGCGGGTTTTCAAGTGCTCTGGGCTCATTTCGTTGGAAGTGGGTTTCAAGTGCTCTGGGCTCATTTCGTTGGAAGCGGGTTTTCAAGTGCTCTGGGCTCATTTTGTTGGAAGCGGGTTTTCAAGTGCTCTGGGTCTCATTAGTTTCAAAGTGGCTGGGTCATTTTGTTTTTAAGTGCTCTGGGCTCATTTTGTTGGAAGCGGTTTTCAAGTGCTCTGGGCTCATTTGTTGGAGGCGGGTTTTCAAGTGCTCTGGGCTCATTTTGTTGGAAGCGGGTTTCAAGTGCTCTGGGCTCATTTTGTTGGAAAGCGGGTTTTCAAGTGCTCTGGGGTCATTTAGTTGGAAGCGGGTTTTCAAGTGCTCTGGGCTCATTTGTTGGAAGCAGGTTTTCAAGTGCTCTGGGCTCATTTCGTTGGAAGCGGGTTTTCAAGTGCTCTGGGCTCATTTCGTTGGAAGCGGGTTTTCAAGTGCTCTGGGCTCATTTTGTTGGAGGCGGGTTTTCAAGTACTCTGGGCTCATTTCGTTGGAAGCGGGTTTTCAAGTGCTCTGGGCTCATTTTGTTGGAAGCGGGTTTTCAAGTGCTCTGGGGTCATTTCGTTGGAAGCGGGGTTTCAAGTGCTCTGGGGTCATTTCGTTGGAAGCGGGTTTTCAAGTGCTCTGGGCTCATTTCGTTGGAAGCGGGTTTTCAAGTGCTCTAGGCTCATTTCGTTGGAAGCGGGTTTTCAAGTGCTCTGGGCTCATTTTGTTGGAAGCGGGTTTTCAAGTGCTCTGGGCTCATTTGTTGTTGGGCGGGTTTTCAAGTGCTCTGGGGTCATTTCGTTGGAGGCGGTTTTCAAGTGCTCTGGGCTCATTTCATTGGGAAGAGGTTTTCAAGTGCTCTGGGCTCATTTCTTTAGGCGGGTTTTCAAGTGCTCTGGGGCTCATTTCGTTGGAAGGCGGGTTTTCAAGTGCTCTGGGCTCATTTAGTTGAAGCGGGTTTTCAAGTGCTCTGGGCTCATTTTCGTTGAGGCGGGTTTTCAAGTGCTCTGGGCTCATTTCGTTGGAAGCGGGTTTTCAAGTGCTCTGGGCTCATTTTGTTGGAAGCGGGTTTTTGAAGTGCTCTGGGCTCATTTCGTTGGAAGCGGGTTTTCAAGTGCTCTGGCGTCATTTGGTTGGAAGGCGGGTTTTCAAGTGCTCTGGGCTCATTTTGTTGGAGGGGTTTCAAGTGCTCTGGGCTCATTTCGTTTAGGCGGGTTTTAAGTGCTCTGGGCTCATTTCGTTGGAGCGGGTTTTCAAGTGCTCTGGGCTCATTTCGTTGAGGCGGGTTTTCAAGTGCTCTGGGCTCATTTTGTTGGAAGCGGGTTTTCAAGTGCTCTGGGCTCATTTCGTTGGAAGCGGGTTTTCAAGTGCTCTGGGCTCATTTTGTTGGAAGCGGGTTTTCAAGTGCTCTGGGCTCATTTTCGTTGAGGCGGTTTTTCAAGTGCTCTGGGCTCATTTGTTGGGCGGGTTTTCAAGTGCTCTGGGCTCATTTCTTTGGAAGCGGGTTTTCAAGTGCTCTGGGCTCATTTTGTTGGAAGCGGGTTTCAAGTGCTCTGGGCTCATTTTTTTTTGGAAGCGGGTTTTCAAGTGCTCTGGGCTCATTTCGTTGGAAGCGGGTTTTCAAGTGCTCTGGGCTCATTTCGTTGGAAGCGTGTTTTTAAGTGCTCTGGGCTCATTTTGTTGGAAGCGGGTTTTCAAGTGCTCTGGGGTCATTTTGTTTGGAAGCGGGTTTTCAAGTGCTCTGGGGTCATTTTGTTGGAAGCGGTTTTCAAGTGCTCTGGGCTCATTTTGTTGGGCGGGTTTTCAAGTGCTCTGGGCTCATTTTGTTTAGGCGGGTTTTCAAGTGCTCTGGGCTCATTTTGTTGGAGGCGGGTTTTCAAGTGCTCTGGGCTCATTTCGTTGGAAGCGGGTTTTCAAGTGCTCTGGGGTCATTTTCATTAAGCGGTTTTCAAGTGCTCTGGGCTCATTTCGTTGGAGGCGGTTTTTCAAGTGCTCTGGGGTCATTTCTTTGGAAGGCGGGTTTTCAAGTGCTCTGGGCTCATTTCGTTGGAGCGGGTTTTCAAGTGCTCTGGGCTCATTTTGTTTAGGCGGGTTTTTCAAGTGCTCTGGGCTCATTTCGTTGGAAGCGGGTTTTCAAGTGCTCTGGGCTCATTTCGTTGGAAACGGGTTTTCAAGTGCTCTGGGCTCATTTCGTTGAAGCGGGTTTTCAAGTGCTCTGGGCTCATTTCGTTGGAAGCGGGTTTTCAAGTGCTCTGGGCTCATTTTGATTTGGAAGCGGGTTTTCAAGTGCTCTGGGCTCATTTGGTTAGGCGGGTTTTCAAGTGCTCTGGGCTCATTTTGTTGGAAGTTTCAAGTTCTCTGTGGTTTTCAAGTGTTTTGTGGCTCATTCATTTCGTTGGAAGCGGGTTTTCAAGTGCTCTGGGCTCATTCGTTGGAAGCGGGTTTTCAAGTGCTCTGGGCTCATTTTTGTTGGAGCGGGTTTTCAAGTGCTCTGGGCTCATTTAGTTGGAAGTGGTTTTTTAAGTGCTCTGGGCTCATTTTGTTGGAAGCGGGTTTTCAAGTGCTCTGGGCTCATTTCGTTGGAAGCGGTTTTCAAGTGCTCTCTGGCTCATTTCGTTGGGCGGGTTTTCAAGTGCTCTGGGCTCATTTCGTTAAGCGGGTTTTCAAGTGCTCTGGGCTCATTTTGTTTAAGCGGGTTTTCAAGTGCTCTGGGGTCATTTTGTTGGAAGTCATTTTTCGTTAGGCAGGTTTTTAAGTGCTCTGGGCTCATTTTGATTGGAGGCTTGTTTTCAAGTGCTCTGGGCTCATTTCGTTGGAAGCGGGTTTCAAGTGCTCTGGGGTCATTTTGTTAGGCGGGTTTTTCAAGTGCTCTGGGGTCATTTCTTTGGAGCAGGTTTTCAAGTGCTCTGGGCTCATTTTGTTGGGCGGTTTTCAAGTGCTCTGGGGTCATTTTGTTGAGCGGGTTTTCAAGTGCTCTGGGCTCATTTATTTGGAAGCAGGTTTTCAAGTGCTCTGGGCTCATTTCGTTGGAAGCGGGTTTTCAAGTGCTCTGGGCTCATTTCGTTTGAAGCGGGTTTTCAAGTGCTCTGGGGTCATTTCGTTGGAAGCGGGTTTTCAAGTGCTCTGGGCTCATTTCGTTAAGCGGGTTTTCAAGTGCTCTGGGCTCATTTCTTTGGAAGCGGGTTTTCAAGTGCTCTGGGCTCATTTCGTTGGAAGCGGGTTTTCAAGTGCTCTGGGCTCATTTCGTTGGAAGCGGGTTTTCAAGTGCTCTGGGCTCATTTTGATTTGGCGGGTTTTCAAGTGCTCTGGGCTCATTTGTTTAGGCGGGTTTTTTCAAGTGCTCTGGGCTCATTTCGTTGGGCGGGTTTTCAAGTGCTCTGGGCTCATTTCATTGGAAGCGGGTTTTCAAGTGCTCTGGGCTCATTTCGTTGGAAGCGGGTTTTCAAGTGCTCTGGGCTCATTTCGTTGGAAGCGGTTTTCAAGTGCTCTGGGCTCATTTAGTTGGAAGCGGGTTTTCAAGTGCTCTGGGCTCATTTCGTTGGAAGCGGGTTTTCAAGTGCTCTGGGCTCATTTTGTTGGAGGCGGGTTTTCAAGTGCTCTGGGCTCATTTTGTTGGAAGCGGGTTTTAAGTGCTCTGGGCTCATTTGATTAAGCGGGTTTTCAAGTGCTCTGGGCTCATTTGTTGGAAGCGGGTTTTCAAGTGCTCTGGGCTCATTTCGATTTGGAAGCGTGTTTTCAAGTGCTCTGGGGTCATTTTGTTGGAGCGTGTTTCAAGTGCTCTGGGCTCATTTTGTTCAGGGTTTTCAAGTGCTTGGGCGGGTTTTCAAGTGCTCTGGGGTCATTTCTTTGGGCGGGTTTTCAAGTTCTCTGGGCTCATTTCGTTAGGCGGGTTTTCAAGTGCTCTGGGGTTATTTAGTTGGAAGCGGGTTTTCAAGTGCTCTGGTCATCATTCGTTGGGGCGGGTTTTCAAGTGCTCTGGTCTCATTTCGTTTGGAAGCGGGTTTTTCAAGTGCTCTGGGCTCATTTTGTTGGGCGGGTTTTCAAGTGCTCTGGGCTCATTTTTGGAAGCGGGTTTTCAAGTGCTCTGGACTCATTTTGTTGGAAGGGTTTTCAAGTGCTCTGGGCTCATTTGTTGGAAGCTGTTTTCAAGTGCTCTGGGCTCATTTTGTTGGAGCGGGTTTTCAAGTGCTCTGGGCTCATTTGATTGGAGCGGTTTTTCAAGTGCTCTGGGCTCATTTTTTTGAAGCGGTTTTCAAGTGCTCTGGGCTCATTCGTTGGAAGCGGGTTTTCAAGTGCTCTGGGGTCATTTCGTTGGAAGGCGGGTTTTCAAGTGCTCTGGGCTCATTTCGTTGGAAGCGGTTTTAAGTGCTCTGGGGTCATTTGTTGGGCGGGTTTTCAAGTGCTCTGGGGTCATTTCGTTGGAAGCGGGTTTTCAAGTGCTCTGGGCTCATTTTGTTGGAGCGGGTTTCAAGTGCTCTGGGCTCATTTCGTTGGAAGCGGGTTTTCAAGTGCTCTGGGCTCATTTCGTTGGAGCGGGTTTTCAAGTGCTCTGGGCTCATTTCATTGGAAGCGGGTTTTCAAGTGCTCTGGGCTCATTTCGTTTAGGCATGTTTTTCAAGTGCTCTGGCTCATTTTTGTTGGAAGCGGTTTTCAAGTGCTCTGGGCTCATTTCGTTGGAAGCGGGTTTTCAGTGCTCTGGGCTCATTTTGTTGGAAGCAGTTTTTCAAGTGCTCTGGGCTCATTTGGTTGAGCGGGTTTTCAAGTTCTCTGGACTCATTTTGTTGGAAGAGGTTTTCAAGTGCTCTAGGCTCATTTCGTTGGAAGCGTGTTTTAAGTGCTCTGGGGTCATTTCGTTGGAAGGGGTTTTTCAAGTGCTCTGGGCTCATTTCGTTTAGGCGGGTTTTCAAGTGCTCTGGGCTCATTTTGTTGGAAGCAGGTTTTCAAGTGCTCTGGGGTCGGGTTTTCAAGTGCTCTTTGTTGGATTTGTTGTTTTCAAGTGCTCTGGGCTCATTTCGTTGGAAGCGGGTTTTCAAGTGCTCTGGGCTCATTTCGTTGGAGGCGGGTTTTCAAGTGCTCTGGGCTCATTTCGTTGGGCGCGGTTTTCAAGTGCTCTGGTCTCATTTCGTTAGGCGGGTTTTTCAAGTGCTCTGGGCTCATTTGTTTAAGCGGGTTTTCAAGTGCTCTGGGCTCATTTAGTTGGAGCGGTTTCAAGTGCTCTGGGCTCATTTTGTTGGAGGCGGGTTTTCAAGTGCTCTGGGCTCATTTGATTGGAAGCGGGTTTTCAAGTGCTCTGGGCTCATTTAGTTGGAAGCTTGGTTTTCAAGTGCTCTGGGCTCATTTCGTTGGAAGTGGGTTTTCAAGTGCTCTGGGCTCATTTCTTTTAGGCAGTTTTTCAAGTGCTCTGGGCTCATTCGTTGGAAGCGGGTTTTCAAGTGCTCTGGACTCATTTCGTTGGAGGCGGGTTTTTCAAGTGCTCTGGGGTCATTTCTTTTAGGCGGGTTTTCAAGTGCTCTGGGCTCATTTCATTTCGGGTTTTCAAGTGCGGGTTTTTGTTTAGGCGGGTTTTTAAGTGCTCTGGGCTCATTTTGTTGGAAGCGGGTTTTCAAGTGCTCTGGGCTCATTTTGTTGGGCGGGTTTTCAAGTGCTCTGGGCTCATTTCTTTGGAAGCGGGTTTTCAAGTGCTCTGGGCTCATTTCGTTGGAAGCGGTTTTCAAGTGCTCTGGGGTTCATTTTGTTGGAAGGCAGGTTTTCAAGTGCTCTGGGGTCATTTGTTGGAAGCGGGTTTTCAAGTGCTCTGGGCTCATTTTGTTGGAAGCGGGTTTTCAAGTGCTCTGGGTTCATTTTGTTGGGCGCGGTTTTCAAGTGCTCTGGGCTCATTTAGATTTGGAAGCGGGTTTTCAAGTGCTCTGGGCTCATTTTGTTAAGCGGGTTTTCAAGTGCTCTGGGCTCATTTGTTAAGCGGGTTTTCAAAGTGCTCTGGGCTCATTTCGTTGGAAAGCGGTTTTCAAGTGCTCTGGGTCATTGTTCATTTAAGTGTTAGGCGTTTTTTCAAGTGCTCTGGGCTCATTTCTTTGAAGCGGGTTTTCAAGTCACTCTGGGCTCATTTTGTTGGAAGGGGTTTTCAAGTGCTCTGGGCTCATTTCGTTGGAGGCGGGTTTTCAAGTGCTCTGGGGTCATTTTCGTTGGAAGCGGGTTTTCAAGTGCTCTGAGGCTTTTGGAAGCGGTTTTCGTTTAGATTGAAGCGGGTTTTCAAGTGCTCTGTGGTCATTTCTTTGGAAGCGGTTTTTAAGTGCTCTGGGCTCATTTCGTTGGAAGCGGGTTTTCAAGTGCTCTGGGGTCATTTCGTTGGAAGCGGGTTTTCAAGTGCTCTGGGCTCATTTTGTTAGGCGGGTTTTCAAGTGCTCTGGGCTCATTTTGTTTTGAGCGGGTTTTCAAGTGCTCGAGGCTCATTTCGTTAGGCGGTTTTCAAGTGCTCTGGGCTCATTTTGATTTAGGCGGGTTTTCAAGTGCTCTGGGCTCATTTTGTTGGTTAAGTGCTCTGGGCGGGTTTTCAAGTGCTCTGGGCTCATTTCGTTGGGGCGGGTTTTCAAGTGCTCTGGGCTCATTTCGTTGGAAGCATGTTTTAAGTGCTCTGGGGTCATTTTGTTGGAAGGCGGTTTTCAAGTGCTCTGGACTCATTTCGTTGGAAGCGGTTTTTCAAGTGCTCTGGGCTCATTTCGTTGAGGCAGGTTTTCAAGTGCTCTGGCGTCATTTCGTTGGAAGCGGGTTTTCAAGTGCTCTGGGCTCATTTCTTTGGAAGCGGGTTTTCAAGTGCTCTGGGCTCATTTTCGTTAGGCGGGTTTTTAAGTGCTCTGGGGTCATTTCTTTGGGCGGGTTTTCAAGTGCTCTGGGCTCATTTCGTTAAGCGGGTTTTCAAGTGCTCTGGGGTCATTTTGTTAGGCGGGTTTTCAAGTGCTCTGGGGTCATTTCGTTGGAATTAGGTTTTCAAGTGCTCTGGGCTCATTTCGTTGGAAGCGGGTTTTCAAGTGCTCTGGGCTCATTTGATTGGAAGCGGGTTTTCAAGTGCTCTGGGCTCATTTCGTTGGAAGCGGGTTTTTCAAGTGCTCTGGACTCATTTCGTTGGCGGGTTTTCAAGTGCTCTGGGCTCATTTGGTTGGAAGCGGGTTTTCAAGTGCTCTGGGCTCATTTTTTAGGCGTGTTTTCAAGTGCTCTGGGGTCATTTCGTTGGAAGCGGGTTTTCAAGTGCTCTGGGCTCATTTGTTTGGCGGGTTTTCAAGTGCTCTGGGCTCATTTAGATTTAGGCGGGTTTTCAAGTGCTCTGGGCTCATTTTGTTGGAAGCGGGTTTTCAAGTGCTCTGGGCTCATTTGTTGGAAGCGGGTTTTCAAGTGCTCTGGGCTCATTTCGTTGGAAGCGGTTTTCAAGTGCTCTGGGCTCATTTTGTTGGAAGCGGGTTTTCAAGTGCTCTGGGCTCATTTCTTTGGAAGCGGGTTTTCAAGTTCTCTGGGTCATTTTGTTGGAAGCGTGTTTTCAAGTGCTCTGGGCTCATTTTATTTAGGCGGGTTTTCAAGTGCTCTGGGCTCATTTCGTTGGAGGCGGGTTTTCAAGTGCTCTGGGCTCATTTCGTTGGAAGCGGGTTTTCAAGTGCTCTGGGGTCATTTCGTTGGAGCGGGTTTTCAAGTGCTCTGGGCTCATTTCGTTGGAGCGGGTTTTCAAGTGCTCTGGGCTCATTTCGTTGGAGCGGGTTTTTCAAGTGCTCTGGACTCATTTTGTTGGAAGCAGGTTTTCAAGTGCTCTGGGCTCATTTGTTGGCGGGTTTTCAAGTGCTCTGGGCTCATTTTGATTTAGGCGGGTTTTCAAGTGCTCTGGGCTCATTTTGTTTGAAGCGGTTTTCAAGTGCTCTGGGCTCATTTCGTTGGAAGCGGTTTTCAAGTGCTCTGGGCTCATTTCGTTGAAGCGGGTTTTCAAGTGCTCTGGGCTCATTTTGTTGGCGGGTTTTCAAGTGCTCTGGGCTCATTTCGTTGGAAGCGGGTTTTCAAAGTCATCTCTGGGCTCATTTCGTTGGAAGCGGGTTTTCAAGTGCTCTGGGCTCATTTCGTTGGAGCGGGTTTTCAAGTGCTCTGGGCTCATTTTGTTGGCGGGTTTCAAGTGCTCTGGGCTCATTTTCGTTGGAAGCGGGTTTTCAAGTGCTCTGGGCTCATTTCGTTTGAAGCGGGTTTTCAAGTGCTCTGGGCTCATTTCATTGGAAGCGGGTTTTCAAGTGCTCTGGGCTCATTTTTGGAAGGCGGGTTTTCAAGTGCTCTGGGCTCATTTCGTTGGAAGCGGGTTTTCAAGTGCTCTGGGCTCATTTCGTTGGAAGCGGGTTTTCAAGTGCTCTGGGCTCATTTTGTTGGAAGGCGGGTTTTCAAGTGCTCTGGGCTCATTTCGTTGGAAGCGGGTTTTCAAGTGCTCTGGGGTCATTTCGTTTAGGCGGGTTTCAAGTGCTCTGGGCTCATTTCGTTGGAAGCGGGTTTTCAAGTGCTCTGGGCTCATTTTGTTGGAAGCGGGTTTTCAAGTGCTCTGGGCTCATTTTGTTGGAAGCGGGTTTTCAAGTGCTCTGGGCTCATTTTGTTGGAAGCGGGTTTTCAAGTGCTCTGGGCTCATTTTTTTGAAGCGGGTTTTCAAGTGCTCTGGGCTCATTTCGTTAGGCGGGTTTTCAAGTGCTCTGGGCTCATTTCGTTGAGCGGGTTTTCAAGTGCTCTGGGCTCATTTCTTTGGGCGGGTTTTCAAGTGCTCTGGGCTCATTTTGTTGGAAGCGGGTTTTCAAGTGCTCTGGGCTCATTTTGTTAGGCGGTTTTCAAGTGCTCTGGGCTCATTTCGTTGGAGGCGGGTTTTCAAGTGCTCTGGGGTCATTTCGTTTAGGCGGGTTTTCAAGTGCTCTGGGCTCATTTCGTTGGAAGCGGTTTTCAAGTGCTCTGGGCTCATTTGTTGGGCGGGTTTTTCAAGTGCTCTGGACTCATTTTGTTGGAAGCGGGTTTTCAAGTGCTCTGGGCTCATTTCGTTGGAAGCGGGTTTTCAAATGCTCTGGGCATTCATTTTGTTGGAAGCGGGTTTTCAAGTGCTCTGGGCTCATTTCTTTGGAAGTGGTTTTCAAGTGCTCTGGGCTCATTTTGTTGGGCGGGTTTTCAAGTGCTCTGGGCTCATTTTGTTGGAAGCGGGTTTTCAAGTGCTCTGTGCTCATTTCGTTGGGCGTGTTTTCAAGTGCTCTGGGCTCATTTGTTTGAGCGGGTTTCAAGTGCTCTGGGCTCATTTTGTTGGGCGGGTTTTCAAGTGCTCTGGGCTCATTTCGTTGGAAGCGGGTTTTCAAGTGCTCTGGGGTCATTTCGTTTAGGCTTGTTTTCAAGTGCTCTGGGTTCATTTTGTTGAGCGGGTTTTCAAGTGCTCTGGGCTCATTTTGTTGGAAGCGGGTTTTCAAGTGCTCTGGGCTCATTTGTTAGGCGGGTTTTCAAGTGCTCTGGGCTCATTTTATTGGAAGCGGGTTTTCAAGTGCTCTGGGCTCATTTCGTTGGAAGCGGGTTTTCAAGTGCTCTGGGCTCATTTTGTTGGAAGCGGTTTTCAAGTGCTCTGGGCTCATTTCGTTGGCGCGTTTTCAAGCTCTCTGGGCTCATTTCGTTGGGGCGGGTTTTCAAGTGCTCTGGGCTCATTTCGTTGGAAGCGGTTTTCAAGTGCTCTGGGGTCATTTTGTTGGAAGAGGGTTTTCAAGTGCTCTGGGCTCATTTCGTTGGAAGCGGGTTTTCAAGTGCTCTGGGCTCATTTCGTTGGAAGCGGGTTTTCAAGTGCTCTGGGGTCATTTCGTTTGAAGCGGGTTTTCAAGTGCTCTGGGCTCATTTCGTTGGGCGGTTTTCAAGTGCTCTGGGCTCATTTGTTGGGCGGGTTTTCAAGTGCTCTGGGCTCATTTCATTGGAAGCGGGTTTTCAAGTGCTCTGGGCTCATTTCGTTGGAAGCGGGTTTTCAAGTGCTCTGGGGTCATTTAGTTGGAAGCGGGTTTTCAAGTGCTCTGGGTCATTTTTTGGAAGCGGGTTTTCAAGTGCTCTGGGCTCATTTCGTTGGAAGCGGGTTTTCAAGTGCTCTGGGCTCATTTTGTTGGAAGCGGGTTTTCAAGTGCTCTGGGCTCATTTCGTTGGAAGCGGGTTTTCAAGTGCTCTGGGCTCATTTCGTTGAAGCGGGTTTTCAAGTGCTCTGGGCTCATTTGTTTAGAAGAAGGTTTTCAAGTGCTCGGGGCTCATTTTGTTGGAGCGGGTTTCAAGTGCTCTGGGCTCATTTCGTTGGAGGCGGGTTTTCAAGTGCTCTGGGCTCATTTTGTTAGCGGGTTTTCAAGTGCTCTGGGGTCATTTCGTTGGAAGGCGGGTTTTCAAGTGCTCTGGGCTCATTTGTTGGAAGCGGGTTTTCAAGTGCTCTGGGCTCATTTTGTTTAGGCGGGTTTTCAAGTGCTCTGGGGTCATTTCGTTAAGCGTGTTTTCAAGTGCTCTGGGGTCATTTCGTTGGGCGGGTTTTCAAGTGCTCTGGGCTCATTTCGTTGGAGGCGGGTTTTCAAGTGCTCTGGGCTCATTTCGTTGGAAGCGGGTTTTCAAGTGCTCTGGGCTCATTTCGTTGGAAGCGGGTTTTCAAGTGCTCTGGGCTCATTTCGTTGGAAAGCGGTTTTTTCAAGTGCTCTGGGCTCATTTGTTGGAAGCGGGTTTTCAAGTGCTCTGGGCTCATTTTGTTGGAAGCGGGTTTTCAAGTGCTCTGGGCTCATTTCGTTTAGGCGGGTTTTCAAGTGCTCTGGGCTCATTTCGTTTGGGCGGGTTTTCAAGTGCTCTGGGCTCATTTCGTTGGAGCGGGTTTTCAAGTGCTCTGGGCTCATTTGTTGGAAGCGGGTTTTCAAGTGCTCTGGGCTCATTTCGTTGGAAGCGGGTTTTCAAGTGCTCTGGGCTCATTTGTTTGGGCGGGTTTTCAAGTGCTCTGGGGTCATTCGTTGAAGCGGGTTTTCAAGTGCTCTGGGCTCATTTCGTTGGAAGCGGGTTTTCAAGTGCTCTGGGCTCATTTCTTTGGAAGCGGGTTTTCAAGTGCTCTGGGCTCATTTCGTTGGAGCGGGTTTTCAAGTGCTCTGGGGTCATTTCTTTGGAAGCGGGTTTTTCAAGTGCTCTGGGGTCATTTGTTGGAAGCGGGTTTTCAAGTGCTCTGGGCTCATTTTGTTGGAAGCGGGTTTTCAAGTGCTCTGGGCTCATTTTGTTAGGCGGGTTTTCAAGTGCTCTGGGCTCATTTCGTTGGCGGGTTTTCAAGTGCTCTGGGCTCATTTTGTTGGAAAGCGGTTTTCAAGTGCTCTGGGCTCATTTTGTTGGAGCGGGTTTTCAAGTGCTCTGGGCTCATTTCGTTTGGAAGCAGGTTTTCAAGTGCTCTGGGGTCATTTGTTTAGGCGGGTTTCAAGTGCTCTGGGGTCATTTCGTTGGGGCGGGTTTTCAAGTGCTCTGGGCTCATTTCGTTGGAAGCGGGTTTTCAAGTGCTCTGGGCTCATTTCGTTGGAAGCGGGTTTTCAAGTGCTCTGGGCTCATTTCGTTGGAAGCGGGTTTTCAAGTGCTCTGGGCTCATTTCGTTGGAGCGGGTTTTTCAAGTGCTCTGGGCTCATTTTGTTGGAAGGCGGGTTTTCAAGTGCTCTGGGGTCATTTCGTTGGAAGCGGGTTTTCAAGTGCTCTGGGCTCATTTTGTTGGAAGGGTTTTCAAGTGCTCTGGGCTCATTTCGTTGGAAGCGGGTTTTCAAGTGCTCTGGGCTCATTTTGTTGGAAGCGGTTTTCAAGTGCTCTGGGCTCATTTCGTTGGGCGGGTTTTCAAGTGCTCTGGTCATTCGTTTTGTTTGGAAGTGCTCTGGGCTCATTTTTCAAGTGCTCTGGGCTCATTTTGTTGGAGGCGGGTTTTCAAGTGCTCTGGGCTCATTTCGTTGGAAGCGGTTTTCAAGTGCTCTGGGCTCATTTCGTTTAGGCGGGTTTTCAAGTGCTCTGGGCTCATTTTGTTGGAAGCTTGTTTTCAAGTGCTCTGGGGTCATTTGTTTGGGCGGGTTTTCAAGTGCTCTGGGCTCATTTCGTTGGAAGCGGGTTTCAAGTGCTCTGGGCTCATTTTGTTTAGGCGGTTTTCAAGTGCTCTGGGCTCATTTCGTTTAGGCGGGTTTTCAAGTGCTCTGGGCTCATTTTGTTGGGGCGGGTTTTCAAGTGCTCTGGGCTCATTTTGTTGGAAGCGGGTTTTCAAGTGCTCTGGGCTCATTTCGTTGGAAGCGGGTTTTCAAGTGCTCTGGGCTCATTTTGTTGGAAGCGGTTTTCAAGTGCTCTGGGCTCATTTCGTTGGAAGCGGGTTTTCAAGTGCTCTGGGCTCATTTTGTTGGAAGCGGGTTTTCAAGTGCTCTGGGCTCATTTAGTTGGGCGGGTTTTCAAGTGCTCTGGGCTCATTTCGTTGGAAGCGGGTTTTCAAGTGCTCTGGGCTCATTTCGTTGGAAGCGTTTTTTTCAAGTGCTCTGGGCTCATTTCGTTGCTCAAGCGGGTTTTCAAGTGCTCTGGGCTCATTTTTGTTGGAAGCGGGTTTTCAAGTGCTCTGGGCTCATTTTTGATTAAGCGGGTTTTCAAGTGCTCTGGGCTCATTTCGTTGGAAGGCGGGTTTTCAAGTGCTCTGGGCTCATTTTGTTGGGCGGGTTTTCAAGTGCTCTGGGCTCATTTCGTTGGAGCGGGTTTTCAAGTGCTCTGGGCTCATTTTTGTTGGAGGCGGGTTTTCAAGTGCTCTGGGCTCATTTCGTTGGAGGCGGGTTTTCAAGTGCTCTGGGCTCATTTTGTTGGAAGCGGGTTTTCAAGTGCTCTGGGCTCATTTCTTTGGCGGTTTTCAAGCTTGTTTTCAAGTGCTCTGGGCTCATTTTTTTGGAGGCGGGTTTTCAAGTGCTCTGGGCTCATTTCGTTGGAAGCGGGTTTTCAAGTGCTCTGGGGTCATTTCGTTGGAAGCGGGTTTTCAAGTGCTCTGGGCTCATTTAGTTTAAGCGGTTTTCAAGTGCTCTGGGCTCATTTCGTTGGAGGCGGGTTTTCAAGTGCTCTGGGCTCATTTTGTTGGAAGCGGTTTTCAAGTGCTCTGGGCTCATTTCGTTGGAGGCGGGTTTTCAAGTGCTCTGGGCTCATTTTGTTAGGCGGGTTTTCAAGTGCTCTGGGCTCATTTCGTTGGAAGCGTGTTTTTAAGTGCTCTGGGCTCATTTGTTGGAAGCGGTTTTCAAGTGCTCTGGGCTCATTTTGTTGGAAGAGGTTTTCAAGTGCTCTGGGCTCATTTCGTTGGGCGTGTTTTTAAGTGCTCTGGGGTCATTTTTTGGAAGCGGGTTTTCAAGTGCTCTGGGCTCATTTCGTTGGAAAGCGGGTTTTCAAGTGCTCTGGGGTCATTTCGTTGGTTTTAAAGCGGGTTTTCAAGTGCTCTGGGCTCATTTATTGAAGCGGGTTTTCAAGTGCTCTGGGCTCATTTCGTTGGAAGCGGGTTTTCAAGTGCTCTGGGCTCATTTCGTTGGAAGCGGGTTTTTAAGTGCTCTGGGCTCATTTTGTTGGAAGCGGGTTTTCAAGTGCTCTGGGCTCATTTCTTTGGAAGCGGGTTTTCAAGTGCTCTGGGGTCATTTTGTTGGAAGCGGTTTTCAAGTGCTCTGGGGTCATTTAGTTGGAAGGCGGTTTTCAAGTGCTCTGGGCTCATTTCTTTGGGCGGGTTTTCAAGTGCTCTGGGCTCATTTCGTTGGAAGCGGGTTTTCAAGTGCTCTGGGCTCATTTCGTTGGAAGCGGGTTTTCAAGTGCTCTGGGCTCATTTCGTTGGAAGCGGGTTTTCAAGTGCTCTGGGCTCATTTCGTTGGAAGCGGGTTTTCAAGTGCTCTGGGCTCATTTGATTTAGGCGGGTTTTCAAGTGCTCTGGGCTCATTTCGTTGGAAGCGGGTTTTCAAGTGCTCTGGGCTCATTTTGTTGGAAGCGGGTTTTCAAGTGCTCTGGGCTCATTTTGTTGGAGGCGGTTTTCAAGTGCTCTGGGCTCATTTTGTTGGGCGCGGTTTTCAAGTGCTCTGGGGTCATTTTGTTGGAAGCGGGTTTCAAGTGCTCTGGGGTCATTTCGTTGGAAGCGGGTTTTCAAGTGCTCTGGGCTCATTTCGTTGGAAGCGGGTTTTTCAAGTGCTCTGGGGTCATTTCTTTGGAAGCGGGTTTTCAAGTGCTCTGGGCTCATTTCGTTGGAAGCGGGTTTTCAAGTGCTCTGGGCTCATTTTGTTGGAAGCGGGTTTTCAAGTGCTCTGGGCTCATTTTGTTTAAGCGGGTTTCAAGTGCTCTGGGCTCATTTGTTGGAAGCGGGTTTTCAAGTGCTCTGGGGTCATTTTGTTGGAGGCGTGTTTTCAAGTGCTCTGGGGTCATTTCGTTGGAAGCTTGGTTTTCAAGTGCTCTGGGCTCATTTTGTTTGAAGCGGGTTTTCAAGTGCTCTGGGCTCATTTCGTTGAAGCGGGTTTTTCAAGTGCTCTGGGGTCATTTCGTTGGAAGCGGGTTTTCAAGTGCTCTGGGCTCATTTCGTTGGTTTCAAAGGCTCTGGGTTTTCAAGTGTTTCTGGGCTCATTTTGTTGGAAGCGGGTTTTCAAGTGCTCTGGGCTCATTTCGTTGGAAGCGGTTTTCAAGTGCTCTGGGCTCATTTCGTTGGAAGCGGGTTTTCAAGTGCTCTGGGCTCATTTCGTTGGAAGCGGGTTTTCAAGTGCTCTGGGCTCATTTCGTTGGAAGCGGGTTTTCAAGTGCTCTGGGCTCATTTGTTGGAAGCGGGTTTTCAAGTGCTCTGGGCTCATTTGTTTGAAGCGGGTTTTCAAGTGCTCTGGGCTCATTTCGTTAGGCGGGTTTTCAAGTGCTCTGGGCTCATTTCGTTGGAAGCGGGTTTTCAAGTGCTCTGGGCTCATTTCGTTGGGCGTGTTTTCAAGTGCTCTGGGGTCATTTTGTTGGAAGCGGGTTTTCAAGTGCTCTGGGCTCATTTGTTGGAGCGGGTTTTCAAGTGCTCTGGGCTCATTTCGTTGGGAAGCGGGTTTTCAAGTGCTCTGGGCTCATTTTTAGGCGGTTTTCAAGTGCTCTGGGCTCATTTCGTTTAGGCGGGTTTTCAAGTGCTCTGGGCTCATTTCGTTGGAAGGGTGTTTTCAAGTGCTCTGTGCTCATTTTGTTGGAAGCGGGTTTTCAAGTGCTCTGGGCTCATTTCTTTGGAAGCGGGTTTTCAAGTGCTCTGGGCTCATTTGATTGGAAGCGGGTTTTCAAGTGCTCTGGGCTCATTTCGTTGGAAGCGGGTTTTCAAGTGCTCTGGGCTCATTTCGTTGGAAGCGGGTTTTCAAGTGCTCTGGGCTCATTTGTTGGGCGTGTTTCAAGTGCTCTGGGCTCATTTTTGTTGGAAGCGGGTTTTCAAGTGCTCTGGGCTCATTCGTTGGCGGGTTTTCAAGTGCTCTGGGCTCATTTCTTTTAAGCGGGTTTTCAAGTGCTCTGGGCTCATTTCGTTGGAGCGGGTTTTCAAGTGCTCTGGGCTCATTTTGTTGAAGCGGGTTTTCAAGTGCTCTGGGCTCATTTTCTTTGGAAGCGGGTTTTCAAGTGCTCTGGGCTCATTTCGTTGGAAGCGTGTTTTCAAGTGCTCTGGGGTCATTTCGTTGGAAGCGGGTTTTCAAGTGCTCTGGGCTCATTTCGTTGGAAGCGGGTTTTCAAGTGCTCTGGGCTCATTTTGTTTTGGAAGCGGGTTTTCAAGTGCTCTGGGCTCATTTTGTTGGAAGCGGGTTTTCAAGTGCTCTGGGCTCATTTTGTTGGAAGCGGGTTTTCAAGTGCTCTGGGCTCATTTCGTTGGAAGCGTGTTTTTAAGTGCTCTGGGGTCATTTCTTGGAGGCGGGTTTTCAAGTGCTCTGGGCTCATTTGTTTGGCGGTTTTTCAAGTGCTCTGGGCTCATTTCTTTGGAAGCGGTTTTCAAGTGCTCTGGGCTCATTTCGTTGGAAGCGGGTTTTCAAGTGCTCTGGGGTCATTTTCGTTGGAGGCGGGTTTTCAAGTGCTCTGGGCTCATTTCGTTGGAGCGGGTTTTCAAGTGCTCTGGGGTCATTTCGTTGGAAGCGGGTTTTCAAGTGCTCTGGGCTCATTTCGTTGGGGCGGGTTTTCAAGTGCTCTGGGCTCATTTTGTTGGAAGCGGGTTTTCAAGTGCTCTGGGGTCATTTTGTTGGAAGGCGGGTTTTCAAGTGCTCTGGGCTCATTTCGTTTAGGCGGGTTTTCAAGTGCTCTGGGCTCATTTGATTGGAGGCGGGTTTTCAAGTGCTCTGGGCTCATTTCGTTGGAAGCGGGTTTCAAAGTGCTCTGGGCTCATTTGTTTAGGCGGTTTTCAAGTGCTCTGGGCTCATTTCGTTGGAAGCGGTTTTCAAGTGCTCTGGGCTCATTTCGTTGAAGCGGGTTTTCAAGTGCTCTGGGGTCATTTTCGTTGGAGGCGGGTTTTCAAGTGCTCTGGGCTCATTTCGTTGGAAGCGGGTTTTTCAAGTGCTCTGGGCTCATTTCGTTGGGCGTGTTTTTAAGTGCTCTGGGGTCATTTTGTTGGATGCGGTTTTCAAGTGCTCTGGGCTCATTTCGTTGGAAAGCGGGTTTTCAAGTGCTCTGGGCTCATTTTTTTGGAAGCGTGTTTTTAAGTGCTCTGGGGTCATTTTGTTGGAAGCGGTTTTCAAGTGCTCTGGGCTCATTTCGTTGGAAGCGGGTTTTCAAGTGCTCTGGGGTCATTTTCGTTTAGGCGGGTTTTCAAGTGCTCTGGGCTCATTTCGTTGGAAGCGGGTTTTCAAGTGCTCTGGGCTCATTTCGTTTAGGCGGGTTTTCAAGTGCTCTGGGCTCATTTTGTTGGAAGCGGGTTTTCAAGTGCTCTGGGCTCATTTCGTTGGAAGCGGGTTTTCAAGTGCTCTGGGCTCATTTGTTGGAAGCGGGTTTTCAAGTGCTCTGGGCTCATTTCGTTGGAAGCGGGTTTTCAAGTGCTCTGGGCTCATTTTGTTGGAAGCGGTTTTCAAGTGCTCTGGGCTCATTTCGTTGGAAGCGGGTTTTCAAGTGCTCTGGGCTCATTTAGTTGGAAGGGGTTTTCAAGTGCTCTGGGCTCATTTTGTTTGAAGCGGTTTTCAAGTGCTCTCTGGGTCATTTCGTTGGAAGCGGGTTTTCAAGTGCTCTGGGGTCATTTGTTAGGCGGGTTTTCAAGTGCTCTGGGCTCATTTTCGTTGGAGGCGGGTTTTCAAGTGCTCTGGGCTCATTTCGTTGGAAGCGGGTTTTCAAGTGCTCTGGGGTCATTTCGTTGGAAGCGGGTTTTCAAGTGCTCTGGGCTCATTTGTTGGAAGCGGGTTTTCAAGTGCTCTGGGCTCATTTTGTTGGAAGCGGGTTTTCAAGTGCTCTGGGCTCATTTCGTTGGAAGCGGGTTTTCAAGTGCTCTGGGCTCATTTCGTTGGAAGCGGGTTTTCAAGTGCTCTGGGCTCATTTTATTTGGGCGTGTTTTCAAGTGCTCTGGGCTCATTTTGTTGGAAGCGGTTTTCAAGTGCTCTGGGCTCATTTCGTTGGAAGCGTTTTTCAAGTGCTCTGGGCTCATTTTGTTGGAAGCGGGTTTTCAAGTGGTTGGCAGGTTTTCAAGTTCTCATTCATTTCGTTGGGGCGTGTTTTCAAGTGCTCTGGGCTCATTTTGTTGGAGCGGGTTTTTCAAGTGCTCTGGGGTCATTTTGTTGGGCGGGTTTTCAAGTGCTCTGGGGTCATTTCGTTGGAAGCGGGTTTTCAAGTGCTCTGGGGTCATTTCGATGGAAGCGGGTTTTCAAGTGCTCTGGGCTCATTTCGTTGGAAGCGGGTTTTCAAGTGCTCTGGGCTCATTTCGTTGGAAGCGGGTTTTCAAGTGCTCTGGGCTCATTTCGTTGGAAGCGGGTTTTCAAGTGCTCTGGGCTCATTTTGTTGGAAGCGGGTTTTCAAGTGCTCTGGGCTCATTTTGTTGGAGGCGGGTTTTCAAGTGCTCTGGCTCATTTTGTTGGAAGGGTTTTTAAGTGCTCTGGGGCTCATTTCGTTGGAAGCGGGTTTTCAAGTGCTCTGGGCTCATTTGGTTGGGCGGGTTTTCAAGTGCTCTGGGCTCATTTTGTTGGAAGCGGGTTTTCAAGTGCTCTGGGCTCATTTCGTTGGAAGCGGGTTTTCAAGTGCTCTGGGCTCATTTCGTTGGAAGCGGGTTTTCAAGTGCTCTGGGCTCATTTTGTTGGAAGCGGGTTTTCAAGTGCTCTGGGGTCATTTTTTTGAAGCGGGTTTTCAAGTGCTCTGGGCTCATTTCATTGGAAGCGGGTTTTCAAGTGCTCTGGGCTCATTTCTTTGAGCGGGTTTTCAAGTGCTCTGGGCTCATTTCGTTGTAAGCGGGTTTTCAAGTGCTCTGGGGTCATTTCGTTGGAAGCGGGTTTTCAAGTGCTCTGGGCTCATTTCGTTGGAAGCGGGTTTTCAAGTGCTCTGGGCTCATTTTGTTGGAAGCGGGTTTTCAAGTGCTCTGGGCTCATTTGTTGGAAGCGGGTTTTCAAGTGCTCTGGGCTCATTTCGTTGGAAGCGGGTTTTCAAGTGCTCTGGGCTCATTTCGTTGGAAGCGGTTTTCAAGTGCTCTGGGGTCATTTGTTGGAAGCGGGTTTTCAAGTGCTCTGGGCTCAAGCGGTTTTCAAGTTTTGTTGGGCGTGTTTTCAAGTGCTCTGGGCTCATTTTGTTGGAGGCGGGTTTTCAAGTGCTCTGGGCTCATTTGATTTTCAAGGCGGGTTTTCAAGTGCTCTGGGCTCATTTCGTTTAAGCGTGTTTTCAAGTGCTCTGGGCTCATTTCGATTTGGGCGGGTTTTCAAGTGCTCTGGGCTCATTTCTTTGGAGCGTGTTTTCAAGTGCTCTGGGCTCATTTCGTTGGAAGCGGGTTTTCAAGTGCTCTGGGCTCATTTCGTTGGAAGCGGGTTTTCAAGTGCTCTGCTCATTTTGTTGGCGTGTTTTCAAGTGCTCTGGGCTCATTTGTTGGAAGCGGGTTTTCAAGTGCTCTGGGCTCATTTCTTTGGAAGCGGGTTTTCAAGTGCTCTGGGCTCATTTTGTTGGAAGCGGGTTTTCAAGTGCTCTGGGCTCATTTCGTTGGAAGCGGGTTTTCAAGTGCTCTGGGCTCATTTCGTTGGAAGCGGGTTTTCAAGTGCTCTGGGCTCTTTTTGTTGGATGCGGGTTTTCAAGTGCTCTGGGCTCATTTCGTTGGAAGCGGGTTTTCAAGTGCTCTGGGCTCATTTCTTTGGAAGCGGGTTTTCAAGTGCTCTGGGCTCATTTCGTTGGAAGCGGGTTTTCAAGTGCTCTGGGCTCATTTTGTTTGGAAGCGGGTTTTCAAGTGCTCTCTGGGCTCATTTCGTTGGAAGCGGGTTTTCAAGTGCTCTGGGGTCATTTGTTTGAAGCGGGTTTTCAAGTGCTCTGGGCTCATTTTGTTGGAAGCGGGTTTTCAAGTGCTCTGGGCTCATTTGTTGGGCGCGGTTTTCAAGTGCTCTGGGCTCATTTCGTTGGAAGGCGGGTTTTCAAGTGCTCTGGGCTCATTTCGTTGGAAGCGTGTTTTCAAGTGCTCTGGGGTCATTTCGTTGGAAGCGGTTTTCAAGTGCTCTGGGCTCATTTCGTTGGGCGGTTTTCAAGTGCTCTGGGCTCATTTTGTTAGCGGGTTTTCAAGTGCTCTGGGCTCATTTTGTTGGAGCGGGTTTTCAAGTGCTCTGGGGTCATTTGTTGGAGGCGGGTTTTCAAGTGCTCTGGGCTCATTTTGTTGGAAGCGGGTTTTCAAGTGCTCTGGGCTCATTTTTTTTGAAGCGGGTTTTCAAGTGCTCTGGGCTCATTTTGTTGGAAGCGGGTTTTCAAGTGCTCTGGGCTCATTTCTTTGGAAGCGGGTTTTCAAGTGCTCTGGGCTCATTTCGTTGGAAGCGGGTTTTCAAGTGCTCTGGGGTCATTTCGTTGGAAGCGGGTTTTCAAGTGCTCTGGGCTCATTTCGTTGGAAGCGGGTTTTCAAGTGCTCTGGGCTCATTTTTTGGAAGCGGGTTTTCAAGTGCTCTGGGCTCATTTCGTTGGAAGCGGGTTTTCAAGTGCTCTGGGCTCATTTCGTTGGAAGCGGGTTTTCAAGTGCTCTGGGGCTCATTTCGTTGGAGCGGGGTTTTCAAGTGCTCTGGGCTCATTTGTTGGAAGGGTTTTCAAGTGCTCTGGGCTCATTTATTTTAGGCGGGTTTTAAGTGCTCTGGGCTCATTTCGTTGGAAGCGGGTTTTCAAGTGCTCTGGGCTCATTTCGTTGGAAGCGGGTTTTTGAAGTGCTCTGGGCTCATTTGTTAGGCGGGTTTTCAAGTGCTCTGGGCTCATTTTGTTGGAAGCGGTTTTCAAGTGCTCTGGGCTCATTTCGTTGGAAGCGGGTTTTCAAGTGCTCTGGGCTCATTTTCGTTTAGGCGGGTTTTCAAGTGCTCTGGGCTCATTTTGTTGGAGGCGGTTTTTCAAGTGCTCTGGGCTCATTTCGTTGGAAGCGGGTTTTCAAGTGCTCTGGGCTCATTTGTTGGAAGCGGGTTTTCAAGTGCTCTGGGCTCATTTCGTTGGAAGCGGTTTTCAAGTGCTCTGGGCTCATTTCGTTGGAAGCGGGTTTTCAAGTGCTCTGGGCTCATTTCGTTGGAAGCGGTTTTTCAAGTGCTCTGGGCTCATTTTGTTGGAAGCGGGTTTTCAAGTGCTCTGGGCTCATTTCGTTGGAGCGGGTTTTCAAGTGCTCTGGGGTCATTTCGTTGGAAGCGGGTTTTCAAGTGCTCTGGGCTCATTTTGTTGGAAGGCGGTTTTCAAGTGCTCTGGGGTCATTTCGTTGGAAGCGGGTTTTCAAGTGCTCTGGGGGCTCATTTCAAGTGCTCTGGGCTCATTTGGAAGCGGGTTTTCAAGTGCTCTGGGGTCATTTAGTTGGAGCGGTTTTCAAGTGCTCTGGGCTCATTTTGTTGGAAAGCGGGTTTTCAAGTGCTCTGGGCTCATTTCGTTGGAAGCGGGTTTTCAAGTGCTCTGGGCTCATTTGTTGGAAGCGGGTTTTTCAAGTGCTCTGGGGTTCATTTTGTTGGAAGACGTTTTTCAAGTGCTCTGGGCTCATTTCGTTGGAAGCGGGTTTTCAAGTGCTCTGGGCTCATTTGTTGGAAGCGGGTTTTCAAGTGCTCTGGGCTCATTTCGTTGGAAGCGGGTTTTCAAGTGCTCTGGGCTCATTTCGTTGGAAGCGGGTTTTAAGTGCTCTGGGCTCATTTTGTTGGAAGCGTTTTCAAGTGCTCTGGGCTCATTTTGTTGGAAGCGGTTTTCAAGTGCTCTGGGGTCATTTTGTTGGAAGCGGGTTTTCAAGTGCTCTGGGGTCATTTCGTTGGAAGCGGTTTTTCAAGTGCTCTGGGCTCATTTAGTTTAAGCGGGTTTTCAAGTGCTCTGGGCTCATTTCGTTGGAAGCGGGTTTTCAAGTGCTCTGGGCTCATTTTGTTGGAAGCGGGTTTTCAAGTGCTCTGGGCTCATTTCTTTGGAAGCGGGTTTTCAAGTGCTCTGGGCTCATTTCGTTGGAAGCGGGTTTTCAAGTGCTCTGGGGTCATTTTGTTGGAAGCGGGTTTTCAAGTGCTCTGGGCTCATTTGATTAAGCGGGTTTTCAAGTGCTCTGGGCTCATTTTCTTTAGGCGGGTTTTCAAGTGCTCTGGGCTCATTTCGTTGGAAGCGGGTTTTCAAGTGCTCTGGGGTCATTTTGTTTGGCGTGGTTTTCAAGTGCTCTGGGCTCATTTTGTTGGAAGCGGGTTTTCAAGTGCTCTGGGCTCATTTCTTTGAAGCGGGTTTTCAAGTGCTCTGGGCTCATTTCGTTGGAAGCGGTTTTTCAAGTGCTCTGGGCTCATTTCGTTGGAAGCTGGTTTTCAAGTGCTCTGGGGTCATTTTGTTGGGCGGGTTTTCAAGTGCTCTGGGCTCATTTCGTTTGAGGCGGGTTTTCAAGTGCTCTGGGGCTCATTTCGTTGGAAGCGGGTTTTCAAGTGCTCTGGGCTCATTTTGTTGGAAGCGGGTTTTCAAGTGCTCTGGGCTCATTTTCGTTGGAAGCGGGTTTTCAAGTGCTCTGGGCTCATTTCGTTGGAAGCGGGTTTTCAAGTGCTCTGGGCTCTTTTCGTTGGAAGCGGGTTTTCAAGTGCTCTGGCTCATTTCATTTGTTTAGGCGGTTTTTAAGTGCTCTGGGCTCATTTAGTTGGAGGCGTGTTTTTAAGTGCTCTGGGCTCATTTCGTTGGAAGGCGGTTTTCAAGTGCTCTGGGCTCATTTAGTTGAAGCGGGTTTTCAAGTGCTCTGGGCTCATTTCTTTAAGCGGGTTTTCAAGTGCTCTGGGCTCATTTCGTTGGAGCGTGTTTTCAAGTGCTCTGGGCTCATTTTGTTGGAGCGGGTTTTCAAGTGCTCTGGGCTCATTTCGTTGGAGGGCGTGTTTTAAGTGCTCTGGGGTCATTTCGTTGGAAGCGGGTTTTCAAGTGCTCTGGGCTCATTTCGTTGGAAGCGGGTTTTCAAGTGCTCTGGGCTCATTTCTTTGGAAGCGGGTTTTCAAGTGCTCTGGGCTCATTTTGTTGGAAGCGGGTTTTCAAGTGCTCTGGGCTCATTTCTTGGAAGCCGGTTTTCAAGTGCCCTGGGCTCATTTCGTTGGAAGCGGGTTTTCAAGTGCTCTGGGCTCATTTTGTTGGAGCGGTTTTCAAGTGCTCTGGGCTCATTTCGTTGGAGCGGGTTTTCAAGTGCTCTGGGCTCATTTCGTTGGATGCGGGTTTTCAAGTGCTCTGGGCTCATTTCGTTGGAAGCGGGTTTTCAAGTGCTCTGGGCTCATTTCGTTGGAAGCGGGTTTTCAAGTGCTCTGGGGTCATTTTGTTGGGGCGGGTTTTCAAGTGCTCTGGGCTCATTTCGTTGGAAGCGGGTTTTCAAGTGCTCTGGGCTCATTTCGTTGGAAGCGTGTTTTTAAGTGTTCTTGGGTCATTTCCTTGGAAGCTTGTTTTTAAGTGCTCTGGGGTCATTTCTTTGGAAGCGGGTTTTCAAGTGCTCTGGGCTCATTTTGTTGGAAACGAGTTATTAAGGGCTCTGGGGTAATTTTTTTGGAAGCGGGTTTTCAAGTGCTCTGGGCTCATTTCGTTGGAATCGGGTTTTCAAGTGCTCTGGGCTCATTTCTTTGGAAGCGGGTTTTCAAGTGCTCTGGGCTCATTTCGTTGGAAGTGGTTTTTCAAGTGCTCTGGGGTTATTTCGTTGGAAGAGGGTTTTCAAGTGCTCTGGGGTCATTTCGTTGGAAGGGGGTTTTCAAGTGTTACCGGCTCATTTCGTTGGAAGCGGGTTTTCAAGTGCCCCGGGGTCATTTCGTTGGAAGCGGGTTTTTGAAGTGCTCTGGGCTCATTTCGTTGGAAGCGGATTTTCAAGTGCTCTGTGGTCATTTCGTTGGAAGCGTGTTTTTAAGTGCTCTGGGGTCATTTTGTTGGAAGCGGTTTACAAGTGCTCTGGGCTCATTTCGGTGGAAGCGGGTTTTCAAGTGCTCTGGGGTTATTTCGTTGGAAGCGGGTTTTCAAGTGCTCTGGTGTCATTTCATTGGAAGCGGGTTTTCAAGTGCTCTGGGCTCATTTCGTTGGAAGCGGGTTTTCAAGTGCTCTGGGCTCATTTAGTTGGAAGTGGGTTTTTGAAGTGCTCTGGACTCATTTCGTTGGATGCGGGTTTTCAAGTGCTCTGGGCTCATTTGGTTGGAAGCGGGTTTTCAAGTGCTCTGGGCTCATTTGATTAGAAGCGGGTTTTCAAGTGCTCTGGGCTCATTTCGTTGGAAGCGGGTTTTCAAGTGCTCTGGGCTCATTTCGTTGGAAGCGGGTTTTTGAAGTGCTCTGGGCTCATTTCGTTGGAAGCGTGTTTTTAAGTGCTCTGGGCTGATTTTGTTGGAAGTGGATTTCAGTGCTCTGGGCTCATTTCTTCGGAAGCGGTTTTTCAAGTGCTCTGGGCTCATTTCTTTGGAAGCAGGTTTTCAAGTTCTCTGGGGTCATTTCGTTGGAAGCGTGTTTTCAAGTGCTCTGGGGTTATTTCATTGGAAGCGGGATTTCAAGTGCTCTGGGGTCATTTCGTTGGAAGCGGGTTTTCAAATGCTCTGGGGTCATTTCGTTGGAAGCGGGTTTTCAAGTGCTCTGGGGTTATATCGTTGGAAGCGGGTTTTCAAGTGCTCTGGGCTCATTTCGTTGGAAGCGGGTTTTCAAGTGCTCTGGGCTCATTTCGTTGGAAGCGGGATTTCAAGTGCTCTGGACTCATTTCGTTGGAAGCGGGTTTTCATGTGCTCTGGACTCATTTTGTTGGAAGAGGGTTTTTAAGTGCTCTGGGCTCATTTTGTTGGAAGCGAGTTTTTAAGTGCTCTGGACTCATTTTGTTGGAAGAGGGTTTTTAAGTGCTCTGGGATCATTTCGTTTGAAGCAATTTTTTAAGTGCTCTGGGCTCATTTCGTTGGAAGCGGGTTTTCAAGTGCTCTGGGCTCATTTCGTTGGAAGCGTGTTTTTAAGTGTTCTTGGGTCATTTTCTTTGGAAGCGGGTTTTCAAGTGCACTGGGCTCATTTTGTTGGAAACGAGTTTTTAAGTGCTCTGGGCTCATTTCGTTGGAAGCGGTTTTTCAAGTGCTCTGGGGTTATTTCGTTGGAAGCGGGTTTTCAAGTGTTCTGGGGTCATTTCGTTGGAAGGGGGTTTTCAAGTGTTCCCGGCTCATTTCGTTGGAAGCGGGTTTTCAAGTGTTCTGTGGTCATTTCTTTGGAAGCGGGTTTTCAAGTGCACTGGGCTCATTTTGTTGGAAGCGGGTTTTCAAGTGCTCTGGGCTCATTTCTTTGGAAGCGGTTTTTCAAGTGCTCTGGGGTTATTTCGTTGGAAGAGGGTTTTCAAGTGCTCTGTGGTCATTTCGTTGGAAGGGGGTTTTCAAGTGTTACCGGCTCATTTCGTTGGAAGCGGGTTTTCAAGTCCTCTGTGGTCATTTTGTTGGAAGCGCGTTTTTCAAGTCCTCTGGGCTCATTTCGTTGGAAGCGGGTTTTCAAGTGCTCTGTGGTCATTTCGTTGGAAGCGTGTTTTTAAGTGCTCTGGGGTCATTTTGTTGGAAGCGGTTTTCAAGTGCTCTGGGCTCATTTCGTTTGAAGCCTGTTTTTAAGTGCTCTGGGGTCATTTTGTTGGAAGCGGTTTTCAAGTGCTCTGGGCTCATTTCTTTGGAAGCGGCTTTTCAATTGCTCTGGGGTTATTTTGTTGGAAGCGGGTTTTCAAGTGCTCTGGTGTCATTTCGTTGGAAGCGGGTTTTCAAGTGCTCTGGGGTCATTTCGTTGGAAGCGGGTTTTCAAGTGCTCTGGGCTCATTTCGTTGGAAGCGGGTTTTTGAAGTGCTCTGGACTCATTTCGTTGGATGCGGGTTTTCAAGTGCTCTGGGCTCATTTGGTTGGAAGCGGGTTATCAAGTGCTCTGGGCTCACTTGATTGGAAGCAAGTTTTCAAGTGCTCTGGCGTCATTTCGTTGGAAGCAGGTTTTCAAGTGCTCTGGACTCATTTTGTTGGAAGAGGTTTTTAAGTGCTCTGGGCTCATTTCGTTGGAAGCAAGTTTTTAAGTGCTCTGTGGTCATTTCGTTGGAAGCAGGTTTTCAAGTGCTCTGGGCTCATTTCGTTGGAAGCGGGTTTTTGAAGTGCTCTGGGCTCTTTTCGTTGGAAGCGGGTTTTCAAGTGCTCTGTGGTCATTTCGTTGGAAGCGTGTTTTTAAGTGCTCTGGGGTCATTTCCTTGGAAGCTTGTTTTTAAGTGCTCTGGGGTCATTTCTTTGGAAGCGGGTTTTCAAGTGCTCTGGGGTCATTTCGTTGGAAGCGGGTTTTCAAGTGCTCTGGGGTCATTTCGTTGGAAGCGGGTTTTCAAGTGCTCTGGGCTCATTTCGTTGGAAGCGGGTTTTCAAGTGCTCTGGGCTCATTTTGTTGGAAGCGGGTTTTCAAGTGCTCTGGGCTCATTTTGTTGGAAGCGGGTTTTCAAGTGCTCTGGGCTCATTTCGTTGGAGGCGTGTTTTTAAGTGCTCTGGGGTCATTTTGTTGGAAGCGGTTTTCAAGTGCTCTGTGGAAATTTCGTTGGAAGCGTGTTTTTAAGTGCTCTGGGGTCATTTTGTTGGAAGCGGTTTACAAGTGCTCTGGGCTCATTTCGTTGGAAGCGGATTTTCAAGTGCTCTGTGGAAATTTCGTTGGAAGCGTGTTTTTAAGTGCTCTGGGGTCATTTTGTTGGAAGCGGTTTACAAGTGCTCTGGGCTCATTTCGTTGGAAGCGGGTTTTCAAGTGCTCTGTGGTCATTTCGTTGGAAGCGTGTTTTTAAGTGTTCTTGGGTCATTTCCTTGGAAGCTTGTTTTTAAGTGCTCTGGGGTCATTTCTTTGGAAGCGGGTTTTCAAGTGCTCTGGGCTCATTTTGTTGGAAGCGAGTTTTTAAGTGCTCTGGGGTCATTTTTTTGGAAGCGGTTTTCAAGTGCTCTGGGGTCATTTCGTTGGAAGCGGGTTTTCAAGTGCTCTGGGCTCATTTTGTTGAAGCGGGTTTTCAAGTGCTCTGGGCTCATTTTTTGGAAAGTGGTTTTCAAGTGCTCTGGGCTCATTTCTTTGGAAGCGGGTTTTCAAGTGCTCTGGGCTCATTTAGATTTGGAAAGGGTTTTCAAGTGCTCTGGGCTCATTTCGTTGGAAGCGGGTTTTCAAGTGCTCTGGGCTCATTTCGTTGGAAGCGGGTTTTCAAGTGCTCTGGGGTCATTTCGTTGGAAGCGGGTTTTCAAGTGCTCTGGGCTCATTTCGTTGGAAGCGGGTTTTCAAGTGCTCTGTGGTCATTTCGTTGGAAGCGTGTTTTTAAGTGCTCTGGGGTCATTTGTTTAGGCGGTTTACAAGTGCTCTGGGCTCATTTCGTTTAAGCGGGTTTTCAAGTGCTCTGGGGTTATTTGTTGGAAGGCGGGTTTTCAAGTGCTCTGGTGTCATTTCATTAGGCGGGTTTTCAAGTGCTCTGGGCTCATTTCGTTGGAAGCGGGTTTTCAAGTGCTCTGGGCTCATTTAGTTGGAAGCGGGTTTTTGAAGTGCTCTGGACTCATTTCGTTGGATGCGGGTTTTCAAGTGCTCTGGGCTCATTTGGTTGGAAGCGGGTTTTCAAGTGCTCTGGGCTCATTTGATTAGAAGCGGGTTTTCAAGTGCTCTGGGCTCATTTCGTTGGAAGCGGGTTTTCAAGTGCTCTGGGCTCATTTCGTTGGAAGCGGGTTTTTGAAGTGCTCTGGGCTCATTTCGTTGGAAGCGTGTTTTTAAGTGCTCTGGGCTGATTTTGTTGGAAGTGGATTTCAGTGCTCTGGGCTCATTTCTTCGGAAGCGGTTTTCAAGTGCTCTGGGCTCATTTCTTTGGAAGCAGGTTTTCAAGTTCTCTGGGGTCATTTCGTTTAGGCGTGTTTTCAAGTGCTCTGGGGTTATTTCA
>JAEOAE010001915.1:0-47638 GCA_036365155.1 Meriones psammophilus
CTGGTGAGATGAGATGGCTAAGTGACTAAGAGCACTGGCCAATCTTTCAAAGGACCAATTTTTCAATTCCCAGCACCCACATAACAGTTCAAAACTGCCTGACACCAGTCTTAGGAGATCTATTGCATTCTTCTGGCATTCTCAGGGACTTGATACATATGTGCATAGACATACACATAAAATAAACATAATTTTAAAAATTCTTTAAAGAATTTGAGTCTTGTCCAGTGGACATATATAAGTACACTCCTCATTAATGGTGACAATTTAAGAATGAAATAAAGCTGAGAAGTGGTGGTGCACACCTTTAATCCCAGCACTCAGGGAAGCAGAGGCAAGCAGATCGCTGTGAGTTCAAAGCCAGTCTAGTCTACAAGTGAGTACAGGACTCAGGTTACACAGAGAAACTCTGTTTCAGAAGAACAAAAAGAGGTCATAATTTGTACCTTCAACCCCTGCACTTGGGAAGCAGAGGCAGGAGGATCACTTTGCAGTCAAGGCAAACCTGAACTACAGACTGTGTTCTGGATCACCATGGGCTACAGGAAAAAATTCTATCTCACAAATATAATAAAATGACTAAAATAATACTAAAAAAAAGAAAAGATCATCCTGAGTGAATTATCCCAGAAGCAGAAACACACCCATGACATATATTCACTTATAAGTGGATACTTATAGGATACTAGTCCTGTAATATATGATAAACATACTAAAATCTGTACACCTAAAGAAGCTAAGCAACAAGGAGGACCCTGGGTAAGATGATCAATCCTCACTCAAAAAGAAGCGGTATGAATATTGGAAGAAGGAGAAAACAGGAAACCGGATAGAAGCCTACTACAGAGGGCCTCTGAAAGACTCTACCCAGCAGCGTATCAAAGCTGATGCTGAGACTCATGACCAAACTTTGGCCAGAGTGTAGGAAATCATATGAAAGAAGGGGAGATAGTAAGACCTGGAGAGGACAGGAGCTCCACAAGGAGAGCAACAGAATCAAAATATCTGGGCACAGGGTCTTTACTGAGACTGATACTCCAACCAAGGACCATTCATAGATATAATCTATAACCCCTGCTCAGATGTAGCCGATGGCAGCTCAGTATCCCAGTGGGTATCCTAGTAAGGGGAACAGGGACTGTCTCTGACATGAACTCAGTGGCAAGTTCTTTGCTCACCCCCACTGAGGGGGAGCATCTTTGAAAAACCACAGAGGAGGACTTTGCAGCCAGTCCTGATGAGACCTGATAAGCTAGGGTCAGATGGAAGGTGGGGAGGACCTCCTCTATCAGTGGAATTGGAGAGGGGCATGGGAGGGGATAAAGGATGGAGAGTGGGATTGGGCAGGAATGAGGGAGAGAGATACAGCCAGGATACAAAGTGAACAAACTAATTAATATAAAAAATAAAAATTTAATTTAAAAAAGGATACAAAACCAAACCAAACCAAACCAAACAAACAAACAAACAAGAAAAACAACAAGGGAGTCCTCACTGAAATGCATCTCTGCACCCCTTTGTAAATATATGGTTGAGAGACTTATGAGTCACAGGATTCAATGTAATTCCACAAACTTTTATTGAGCATCCTCAACCTGCAAGGAATTGAGGGCAAGGACAAAATTCCAGAGGTAGAAATATCAAGGGTAGTGTTACTTGATCACATTAAAATACTACACAAAGTCTCTCTGGAGCCAGAGATGACAAAGCCCCAGAAGATGAATGGTATAAAGCTATCATGAGCTGGGTTTCCAGCTGTCTGAATCTCCTTCCCTACAGAAGTTGATACACTAGATGCCCCACAAAGGAGCCTGCCATATGACCCAGTCACCTGTCTTATACCCAGCCCCGACCTACATTTTTAAAGTTTGACTTACACAAACGTAAGAAAAAAGTTTAAATTTAGCTGCTAGATATAGAAGCAAGATGTGAGATGGCCTGCGATTCAACGAAGACCATTGCAAACTTTTGTGCTTAGTTTCCAAAAATAAATAAAAAAAAAATTAAATTAAAAAAACAAAACCAAAAACCTCAAGAGCACAGATTCACAGGGATACCTGGATTGGCAGTAATTCATGTAAAAATAGAATGAAATAAAAAAATAATAAAATAAAATAAAAACAACTGGGCTTTTAATTGACCACAGATTTGTTCTGAGGCATTAAAGGTATGTGGCTGATAAAAACAAAGGTTAGGGTAACTCTTCAACACAGCCATAAATCTACTGTCCAGATAAGATGGTGGAGTTTTAATCCTGCTCTAGGCAGACCACACACTATTTTCACAGTGAGGCATCCATTTCCCTCTTGAAACTCGGCATCCTTGACCACTTTTTTAATACAATTATTTATTTTTCAAAGTATTTCTGCATTCACATACAAGTGTCATGGCACTCATGTGAAGGTCAGAGGACAACTTCTGAGAGTCAGCTTTCTCCATGTTGGTTCTGTGGATTAAATTCAGGTCATTGGGTTTGGCAAAAAGCATCTTTAACCATGGAGCCATCTCGCAATCCTTCCACCCCCTGTTTGACCCCATTACTGTGAAGAAATGTTTTCTCACATGCCTTTTCTGTTCTCCATTCTGTCATGTTTTTGAAAACAGTATGTGAGAACAGACAAAGAAATATAACAAAACACTATACATATAAAGATAACAAAGTGGTACTAACCAGATAACCTGGTTCTTTCCTGAAAATGCCACCATACTGGCTTTGTTAAGTGATTCTGTTATTATAGTCTCTTCTCATTTGGAACCTGGGCCTAAATGTGGAAGTCATGCTTTTCAGCCATTATATATACTCCAGACTCCCATGCCTTAATCTTAACCAGGCATTTTGTCCTTCCTAGATTCCTACTTCCACCAAAGACACAAGAGACCAGTCTTACCAAACTTCTGTAGGACTCTAAATCTTCCATTTAGTCTGAAACCTAGGATGCTGTGAGCAAAGTTGTTACCAGAACAAAACTGTAGAAGTTTCTCTCTGATTCTCAATAGAGGAACATCGAATGACAGAGAAACAATTAAGGAAATGTTCAACATCCTTAGTTATCAGAAAAATGAAAATCAAAACAACCCTGAGATCTCACCTTACACCCATCAGAATGGCTAAGATCAAAAACTCAAGTGACAACACATGCTAGAGAGGATGTGGAGAAAGGGGAACCCTCCTCTGCTGCTGGTGGGAATGTACACTTGTACAACCACTTTAGAAATCAATCTGCTGCTTTCTCAGACAATTAGGAATAGTGTTTCCTCAAGATCCAGCTATGCCACTCCTAGGCGTATATCCAAAATATGCTCTAATACACAACAAGGACATTTGTTCAACCATGTTTGCAGTAGCTTTATTTGTAATAGCCAGAAGCTGGAAACAACCCAGATGTCCCTCAGTTGAGGAATGGATACAGAAATTGTGGTACATTTACACAATGGAATACTACTCAGCAATTAAAAACAAGGAAAACATGAAATTTGCAGGCAAATTGTGGGGACTATAAAAGATCATCCTAAGTGAGGTATCCCAGAAGCAGAAAGACACACCTGGTATATACTCACTTATAAGTGGATATTAGACATATAATATAGGATAAACATACTAAAATCTGTACACCTAAGGAAGCTATGCAAGAAGGGGTACCTGGGTAAAATACTCAATCCTCATTAAAAAGGCAAATGGGATGGATATCATAAGAGGAATAAAATGGGGAACAGGAAAGGAGCTTACCACATAGGGCCTTCGAAAGACTCTATCCAGCATGGTATCAAAGCAGAGGCTGAGACTCATAGCCAAACTTTAGGCAGAGGCAGGGAATCTTATGAAAGAAGGGGGAGATAGAAACATCTAGAGGGAACAGGAGCTTCACAAGGAGAGAAAAACAATCTGGACACAAGGGGGCTTTTTCTGAGACTGATACACCAACCAAGGACCATTCATGGAGATAATCTAGAACCCTTGCACAGAGGTAGCCCGTGGCAGCTCAGTGTCCAAGTGGGTTCCCTACTAAGGGGAACAGGGACTGTCTTTGACATGAACTCAGTGGCCTGCTCTTTGAACACCTCCCCCTGAGGGTGGTGCAGCCTTACCAGGACACAGAGGAAGACAATGCAGCCAATCCTGATAAGAACGGATAGACTAGGATCAGATGGAAGGGGAGGAGGATCTCCTCTATCAGTGGACTGGCATTCAGAAATGGGAGGAGATGAAGGAGAAAGGGTGGGGTTGGGAGGGGATGAGGAATGGGGCTACAGCTGGAATACAAAGTGAATAAACTATAATTAGTAAAACAATTAATAATTTTTCTAAAAGAAGTTCCTCTCTGCCCTTCAAGTTAATAGTTCTTCCCTGCCCAGGGATCTGTCCCAATTCTCACTTCCCTCTCTATCCTTGCCCTGATGAGAAGTGGGAGTTGGGGGAATACCAGAAAAGGAGGAGGAGAAAAAAAGAGAGAGGAAGGAGCCACACATTGGATCTCTGCCTCTAATCTCAGCATTCAAGAGCTGGAAGCAGCAAATGACATGAGTCCCTAACAAAGAATAAAAAGCAGGGGCAGACTCAGATGTTAAGATCATGGGCTGCTCTTCCAAAGGACCTGGGTTGGGTCCACAGCACCTATGTGGTAGCTCACATCAATATGTAACTCCAGCTTGGGGGAATCTGCTTCTCTCTTCTGGCCTCTATGTGCATGCACGTGGTGAACAGATACAATGTGAGCCAAACATCCACACACATAAAATTAAAATAAATTTCAAAAACACCTAAAATAGTTTAAGGAAGGAAGGAACTATTTTTGCTCACAGTTTGAGAGTACAGTCCATTGTGGGTGGAGTTTATGGTGACAGCATGAAGCTGCTGGTCACATCATGTGTGAAGTCAGGAAGCAGAGAAAGAAGTGCCAGCAATCAGCTTTTTTTTTAAATTTCTCTTTATGATTCAGTCTGGACTTGAGCCCAAGGGGAAGTTCAGTGTGGGAGCTACTATGTCAACACCCTACAAAGCAGGGGTTCAGGTAACTTTGAAATCACACATCACAGTGCATCCCACAGGGCAAAGGAAATGTCTCTATTGCCTACAATGGTGTGCTCAGAGCACTTTCTTCTAAGTCCATTCTGGGTTCATTCAGTGGTTTGGGCTAGCCTGGGAACCTTGCCAAACTGAATAATGTTCTCCTGAGAAACAGTCTTCCAGATTCCAAAGGATGGACTTGCAAACTGACTTCTGGAGTGCAGCACCATCCACTGCTGGGAACTGCCTTGGAACAGCTCTGGAATTCTACCCTGCAGCTGCCTGGCAGAAGAGAACCTGGATTTAGCCAATCCAGGGTGGGGTCAGAAGCAGAGGAAAGCTGGTAGCTGCTGTTGCTGCTGCTGTTGCTGCATACTAAGACGCAACACTCTGACACAACTGGGAGAAAAGGCTCAGAGCCTACAGTACTAAGGACTTTACTTGGTAGGCACAAGTCCCCTTCCCACACTTGAAGCTGGTGAAAGAGAGACTGACTCACTTGAAGATGAGAGGCATCTGCCATTTCCAAGAGTTGCAGAGTAAATCCTTCCTATAAGCAGCTACGGGTTTGAGTGCCACTCCCTACCAGAGCCACATTGGCTTTCAAGATTCCTGAGAGCTATTTTGAGTGGTTTCAGTGCTCATGATCCTGGCAAACTTAGCCATTTTTCAGACAAAATTTAGATTCTGACACAAGTGTGAACTAGATGATGACTTTTCAAGGCATGGCACAATGTTCTGTTTAAAGCTTTTATTTCCTTCTCAGAGCATCCACAAAGTCCTCTAACCCCTTTGTGTGGCTGCTAGGAAATTTCCCTAAGGTTCTGCACACACTCATGTGGGGGGGGAGGGAGAGGTAATGAATGAGGGCAAACCCTCATGTGTTTTGGGTCCTGAGGAATGTGGAGCTTGCAAAGACCCTTTGCCTCTGCAGCATATTGAATTTCCAAGATGTGTGGTACCAATGCATCATCTGAGGCATTTCATGCTCTCTGGATGTTCTTAAAGTTGGCCTCAAAATACATGGGAGTGTACAGCTACAGTCCCTTGCTCCCTCATGTGTGGTAACTAGGAGCTGGTTTGCATGTCAAACCTGTTATGGCTGAAATAATAGCATATCTGCAGCTTTGCTTTAGGTGACTCACTTAAACAGTCTGTAGCGACTAAGATTACAGACTGAACAGATGGAAGGGACAAAAGGCAAGTTGCAAAAGTGCTCTTTTTCAGCTCAGAGAAGCCTCACTATATTTTCTTGACAGCATCTTACTCACCAGACACAACAAGAGACATGAAAGCTGGCATGGCAAACACTGGAAAACAATCCTGCCTTAACACTGCCCAACAGACTTCTTGCTCATCAACAGACAAACTTGCTAAAGAAGGCACAGCCTTGTCCACCTGTTCATCATGGATCCTACCCCATGCCCTTCTACTGAAAACCTTTCTCAGGCTGCAGCTGTTGTGGCCTTGTGACTAATCGGTGCATTTGTACAACCTACTGGTCATCTTCAGTTCTCTCAGCAATAGCTGTCTCTACTCTCCCTACAAACTCAAAGTGAGGAAGCTGGCTGCGCTTTCTGGCTGGAGCTTTGAGTTTGGGGTAAGGCTTCTGGGGGAAGCCAAGAACACAACAGATGCAACGAATAGTGGGCTCCCATACTGCTCAAATCAAGTATACCAGTAAGCACTCATCTTATTATTCACCTGAACAGTTGTTTCCCTGACTGGAAAAGAAAAGTGAGACAACCCAGAATCTTCTAGAAATAAGAACTGTCAAGAATACCTTTGGAAGAGAGGACAAATGAGTCATTACCTTAGACCTGTAGGAGTTTTCCTTCCGATTGGGTTCTCTTAATTTCCATTTCCATGATCCCATTGCTCCCACGCCCCAAGAAAATACTGCTTTAATGACTGACCTCTCGACATGGCTTGCACCAGGCTGGAACGTTCCCAAAGCCTTTACACAACCCTACAGAAGAACAACAGGACATAAACAAGAAAATGCATGATATATAAAGGGCAGGCTTGTGAACTGCATTAAAAAGGACAAGAGTTGGAGAAGCAGACATGGGAGGAGGGGATTTTGCATGGTATGACTTTCTTATTAGTTTTTCAAGAGTCATGCTTACTCTACAGGAAATGCATCTGTAATTTGAAGCTTATACAGTATGGCCTTCCATCTCCTTATCACACTCAAGCATTCAGGGTTTGTCTACCATGAACTGTCCATCTCAGTAATCCTGGGAATCTTCCTACTACTCCTCCCTAACCCTACCCCCACCAGGACTTCCTCAGATGTGTGGAGAGGTGGTTAGGCTCAAGAATTCAACAAATGTGGCCCTGAGTATGAGCTGTGGTGCAAGACACAGGAATTCGATGGCCCATACTTGGTTTTATCAGGCACCATCTGATAAGACAAAATATCCACAGTCATTTCCTTGAAATCTATGTCATTTTAAAAGTATTATATTTGACATTAAAAAAAAACTATATGAAAAAAACATTTAATAGGCACATTAATCTCTGCCAATAAAAGGATTATGATGTAGAGAATTTCCAAAGGACAACAATGATAAGAACAGAAAGAAACTCTTGCATGTAATTACACCTTCCTGATGATAGCAAAGAGGAAAATCCCACTTTCTAGAACCATCAAGATAGCTTATCTCTGTCCTCTATGACTCCCATAAGATGATTAAGATCCCCTATCAGGCCAGTCCAGCTCACCAGACACACTGAACTCCTTACCAATATCTCCACATCTAACTCAAGCTCAGAGTCTCCCACTTGGGAGTGTTATCTTCACTTCCATGAAAATGCCTCTTCCTTCATTTGCCTCAGTTTCCTCAAAGAAGACAAAGATAAAACACCTGAAGACATCACAATCGAACTCCATCTGAAGCCCACCAGCCAGTTCTACTAGGAAGAGCATTTTTACTTCCGGGGTGGGGTGCAAGTTGCAGCTGGAAAGCTTGCATTATCACAGTGTTGTGCTAGAGCTTGCAGGCAAGTCCTTTGCTGAATTGCTTTGCAGGGAAAATCCAGGTTTGCTTTTAAGAAGTAACTGGAGCCTGTGAAGTGGCTCAGAGTGCCAATCCTGGAGACCTAAGCTCAGTCTGGGCCCCACAGGGTGGAAGGAGAGACCCAACTCCCACACATAGTGTTCTGACCTCTAAGTGCCTGCCATGGCATGCATGCAAATCAGCTTATTTTTGTGGAACACACACACACACACACACACACACATATACACAAACACACACACACCCTCACACATGTAATATAAGCATTTTTAATACAGAAAATAACCTAAATGACCTTTAATAGACTTAAAATAAAATTTTAAATTAAAAGAAAAGGAAGTGACTAGTCAGTTTATTTCACTCCAAAATGGTGCTTTTGACTCTCTCAGAAACAGTTGGATTTAGGAAGAAACTGAAACACTGATCCTTTAGTTAGGGTAGAAGGGTAAAGGAAGATGGAGGGATAGTAAAGGAATGGAGGAAGATAAAGGGATGGAGGAAGATGGAGAGATGAAGGCAGATGAAGGGATGGAGGAGGATGAAAATATGGAATATTTTGCTCTTTGATAAAAAGATACAAATGTTATTGAAAAAAAAAAAAGACAAAATTGCAAATCTGGTTCCTAAGATCCTAACAGATCTTGCAAACAGATTTATTTATGGGTTTTCTTTCTTGAAGTTGAGTAGATGGAAAAATGAGCAGCCTTGGCCTTTTTTAAGTTACATAATCAACAGCACCTATGTATGATGGGGGTGACATTCACTGCCTTAGTGCATGGCTTTGACTGTAAACACATGACCTAGTTTTACTTTCCTACAGCAAACATGGTCTTGAGGCTGGAAGTGTGGTTCAATTGGTAGAGTGCTTACTTAGCATGTTAATCCCAGTGTTGAATCAACAGCACTGCATAAACCCAGGGTTTCAACACATTCTCAAGATCCCAGTACTTGGGAAGTGGAGGCAGAAGGGTGAGATATTCAAGGTCACTCTCCACTATATACAGAGTTCAATGACAGACTGAACTTCAAGATATCCTATCAAGAAAAAGAAGGAAGGGAAGAGGAAGGTAAAGAGGGAGGGAAGCAGATAGGCCTCATCTTCAGGATGAACTTCTCATCTCTCTTCATGGAAAGGGTCATTTCACTTTATCAGCTGAGGAAAACTCTGTACAAATCCATTGAATGTAATAAGCGATATCTTTCACAGAAATGTTCCACACTTCATATCAACATTTAATTTTCACTCTGTGTATACGTTCAACTACACAAACATGCTGTTAAATCAGTTCATGTAGGGAACTGATAGCATGGAGAAAACATTTGGATTGACTAGAGTTGTCATCAGCAGCTTTCATTATGCTCTACTGCTCTTGGGTCCTGAAAGAGCCAGAAAACGACATCTGTGTGCCAAAACATTCATTAGAATTCCCTTCTCGGTCATTGATCAGAAAGAAAAGTTCCTTTCTGGCCACCACATTTGGTATTTTAAGAGGGATCATTAATACACCAGATTTTTTTTCAAGGATCTCTCAGAAAACAAGATTGTGTGCATACCTTCTATTTCACATTAAGAAAACATCTTGGAAGAGTCAAATGTCCCCAAAGAAAGAATCATTTTTGCACCATGAAAATCATGAAATTAGCTGGTCTTCTCTGTCCAGACTTCCTTTTCCAAGCCATGCTCTCTTTGAATAACTGGTTCTTGTAAGTAGAACTGGAAGTTCTGGGGAGCATGTCTCCAGAGGAACTGCTTAGAAAACATGACTGCCTTTTTCTGTGGCTCTTTGATACTCATCTCTCCCTGAATGAAATATCTTAGAATATTGGAGTTGGGGTGGGGTGTTAGAAATCCTCAAGTCTGGTTCTTGCATATGAATTATGCCAAACCAGTCTATCAACTGCTTCAGTCTTCTCTTCTCAGTTGGAGAAAGAACAGGAATGGGCTAGGGAGATGGCTTAGTGGGTAAGAGCACTTGCTGAGCAAACATGAAGACTTCAGTTCAGATCCCAGGGACCATGTGAAAATCCAGTGTGCCTGTGCTGGGAGAATGGTGGGGAGGGAGACAGAACAATGATGGGGACTTGCTGACTGCCAGCATAGCTCCAGGCTCAGTGAGAGATCCTGTCTCAAGAAACTGAGAATGGAAAGGACAAAACAAGGCACTCAAACTCTTCCTCTGGTTTCCACATATATCACCAGGCACATGCACCTGCATCCATGTAGGAATACACCACAAACACACACAAACACAGACACACACATACAAGAACAGACACTTTTTGTTTTAGGAGAGGGCATCCTTAGTTGTTACTATTTTTAAAAGTGGCCAGTTAATGAGCATTGACTGTACTGCCAACCAGAGTTGAAACTTTCCTACACCTTGTATCATTCACCCTTACCTGCCCATAAGGTAAATATGATTCCCCTGGCTTTATAGCTAATGAAATAGAGACTGATGTTCAAGGCATTTGTCCACAATTACAGGGCTGGGAGGAGGGAGAGTCAGTGTTCAAATTCAAGGTTGCCTGACTTCAATACCCAACCCTTTTACTGTCCTCTCTACTGACTTCCAAATGAAACAAGTCAACCAGGCTCTCATGGACTCTCGCATTAATTCAGGGCTTCAAATAATGAGGTGAGTGAGGAGTCCTCCACAGTGATAAAGCAGACAGGGGTGCCTGTGTCTAAGAGCAAGATCTTAAAGGCCTGGCTATTTCCTGTTATCATCTTGTCAGGTCTAACCTGATAATTTACTCTAAAGCTTCCTAGATACTAGTGAGAGTCTTCTGACTTGGTGTTAATGATTTGTCTATCATGTAATAAAAAAGTGGTGGAGGGAATTTGAGATGGATTTTTATCTGGAACCAAACTATTAGTTTGGAGGACATTTTTGTTGTTGGTCCTTTTTTTCCTCAATCCAGGTCATATAGTGCTGGACCATGAGTGTGGTCTGTATTAGGGTATCTGATTGTTGTCTAGAGTGGCACAGATGTCTACAGTGGCATGGAAATTACTGCATGGAAACACCAGCTTCCCACTTTGGGGGGCGGATTTGGCCTTTCCGAAAAATCAGCAAAGTTTAGATACAGTTGTAATATTGCTTATAAAATCAATGAAACAAAATGGAGCCTTCGGTGGTGGGAATATTTGTTTGTCCACCTAGGGCCAATGGAAACTATAGGCACAGAAAATCAGCTTCCTCCTCTAGGAAAAAATAATATACTTGGAGTGGGTATAGATAACCCATTTGATCCAACTCTCACAGCTTGCTCTTTGTAAATAAGGTCTCTAATCCCCTCTGTGAGCAGTATATTCAAGACCAAGCTGACTTAACAAATATCACCTCCATGCTAGTTGTTCCGATGTCAATACCTCATTCTCTATCACACCAATCCACTCCAACATCTCATCTGGAGCATCCCACTGGCAATATACCTGATGCCTGGAACAGGACCCAGCACAAAGTAGATGCAAAGGCTGTACATTATTAAATGAATGAATAAAAACCACCAGCTGGGGAGATATGTCAGTGGGTAAGGTGCTTGCTGTACAATCACAAGGACCTGAGTTCAGATTCCCAGCTTGTATATAAAATGCCAGGAGTAGCAGTATGCCTATAACCCCATTACTGAGAAGGTAGACAGGGGTACCTTAGGGCTTACTGCTCAGCCAGTCCAGCTGAACTGGTCAATTCCAGGTTCAATGAGAGTCTCTGTTTCAAAAAATGAGGGCAATAAAGAAAGACACTGGACAGTCTTCTGGCATAATCATGGGAACACATGTATGTGAGCATGCAGCACACACACACACACACACACACACACACACACACACACGAAATTCTATTTGTCCTGAATTAGTGACCCTGTCACATAATTGTCTGAGATCTAGCCACAGTATTATGTCTCTGAGGTGGTAGCTATGCCCTGTTCCTGCAAATTCCTTCAACAAGTATTGAATTGTTGGGACCACAACAAAATACTAAGGGCTGGTAGATTAAGCAGTAGACATATGTTTTCTTGTGATTCTGTGGGTTGGATGTCCCTTCTCCTTGGCTTGCAGATAGCTAACTTCTCTCTGTGTACTTAGGGATGGGCCTTCCTGTGGACACAGAAAATGGTGGGCACATCTCTAATCCCAGCACTCAGGAGGCTGAAAGAGTCTTAAATTCATGGCCACAAAAATAAATAGAAACAAGAAGGTACAGATTAGATTAAGACACACTCATATTATTATTTTCTTCTTGTTTTAAACATTCATTTATTCGTTTGTTCATTTTTCAAGTTTATGTGTGTGAGTGTTTATTTGTGTGTGTGCATGTACACCAAATTCATGCTAGGTGCCACTGGGTTTGGAGGGCAGAAAAGGGCAGCAGAGTCTCTGGCACTGAAGTTATAGATGTTTGTGAGCCATGATGTGGATGGTGGGGAATAGACTGTAGTTTTCTTTTCTTTTCTTTCCCTTTCTCCTTTCCTTTCTCCTTTCCTCTCTCTCTCTCTCTCTCTCTCTCTCTCTCTCTCTCTCTCTCTTGTTTAAAAAAATGGTTTTTCAAGACAGGGCTTCTTTGTGTAGCCTTGGCTGTCCTGGAACTTACTCTGCAGACCAGAATGGCCTGGATGTCACAGAGATCTGCCTCCCTCTGCCTGCCTACAGCTGGGATTGAAGGCATATGCAGGCTTGAACCCTGGTTTTACTATGAGAGCAGCAGCAGCAGTAGCAGCACTCTTAACTGCTGAGTCCTGGCTCCAGCCCTCTTAAATTTTTCTGAATTTCCTTTCAAAGTCAGGTCCTGAGAGTCTGAGGGTTAAGAGTTTAACATATGAATGGTGGATACAATTCATCAGTAATTCCAGTTCTTTTTTCTGAATTCCAAGGAGGACTTCTTTTGGTGTGCTTGCTTCTAGAAGGCTTTCTTTCATTCTTTTCATTTGTTTATTTACTATTAAGTTTGTGCTGTTGTTTTGATTTTTGCAGCAATGTCTCAGTATGCATCCCAGGCTGGCATTGAGCCTACAGTCTTCCTGCCTGAGGCTGGGAACTACAAATTCACACAATTTGACTTGCTCTCTGCTGTTCCCGGTGCCCAGTAGCACACTGCTGCTCCTCCCGGATGCCTGCACAGGCCACCAGAACACCTGTTTCATGCTGGTTCATCAAAAGCTGGCTATCTTCCCATTGCTGCAGCTTGCCTTCTCTCTAAACACCTGCCCTTCTGGCTGCAGTTAACCCTTTTGTTTCTAGCTGTTCCACTAGATGAAGCCCTGAGTCTAAAACAAATAAACCAGTCACCTTTTGTTCTAATCTGTTATGGATCCATTTTGGGAGATGCCTAGGTATGACAATGTATGAGCTAAACAAAGTGGAGTGGTCTCAGGAGCTAAACACTCCTCGAAATAGCAATGGTGCCATGCCATGCCCAGAGAGCATCCAGTTCAGTTAGTTTGGCAAGGTGGTCTTATCAGAGTTTCTACAAAGTTCATGTGTTTGTAATAGGCTAAAGAGGTTAAGGATCGCTGTTCTAACTGGTGTCCATCAAACTGACACCAAAGGTTACCAACTAGGCTCAATGAAAAAGCAACAAGAGCCTGGCAATCCTGGACCATGTGCAACTTGTGTAACTTGAGTGAGCATTTTTGTTGTTGTTTTTCAGAACAAGGTTTCTCTGTGTAGCTCTGGCTGTCCTGGAACTCACTTTGTAGACCAGGCTGGCCTCAAACTCAGAGATCTGCCTGCCTCTACCTCCAGGGTGCTAGGATTAAAGGTATGCACCACCACCGCCTGTCTAACAATGTGAGGGTAGCTCATGACTGTCTTTGGTGGAGTAGAGCAATCTGGATGGGAGGTGGAGGGTGGTGTTCAGCAGTCACTCTGGGATCATCTGAAGCAGGACCTGCAGGGTGCTGTGGATGACAGTCAGTCTTCCTGCAGTCAAAGGAATACAGCTGACAGGATGCTGGCCCATACCACAACCAACTTTATTTGCTGGGTTTTAATAATATAAGAATCTTCATTTTATCATCTCTACCTTTTGCATGAGTTTGAACAGTTTCAGAATAAGCTTTCAAATATTGTTAAGGTAGTGCAGGAAATGAGAAACTGAGCAACAGAAGAGAACGAGAGGAACAGAAACATTCAACTATTTACTGTTGGAGAAGTTATCATAGCACCCACTTACAAGCAGATGTAAACCTGACATGAAGCCCCAACATATAAAACAGAAAAGGAGTGGAGCTGTTTTCCTGGAAGTAGAAGACAGAGCCTGGCTAGCTTTCTCCCCATTGTCACCCCAGAGAACTTCAGATTTCTTTGTGGAGACTGAAGAAAGCAGCTTGCAAGGCTGTGTGCATCTTATTTCATATGCATGCTAAACAACTGGCTGGCAGTTTGGAGAGAGAAATCCCTGCCTCTCATCATAAGCAAAAATAAATTCCTTTACATTAAAATGTTTAAAGAATGAGAAAAAACATGACATTATTTTAAAAAGTGGATGTTCTAAGGATATTAAGGCAGAAAAAGACTGCATATAGGCCATTGAAGATGTAAATTATGAAGGTGGCAGAAGGGAGCTATGTCAGAATCATACCTGAGCCAGTTTGTAGTTCCTTTATCCCAGCAGTGGGGATTCAAAGGCAGGCTATTGCTTTGAGTTCCAAGCAAGCCAGCCCTTCATAGCGACTCATATATACATACACACATATATACATACATTCAGATGGATGCTTTATAATTATTGAATAACAAATTAACAGCTATATCAGTTCCCTTGGTGTTATATCACCAAGTATTACAGATATCACTCGGTAGCCAAAGCCTTAAAAGGGCAAACACAAGTCTTTTATTCCAACCACAATTATTAATCTTAACTCTCAGACCACACATTACACTTCTCATACACACATATATTTAATGTTACAGAATTGTAAATAAAGGGTTAAAAGGACAACAGGACTCCAATGACCTTAGTGAAAGAGCCCAGAGTTATTGCAAAGAGCTGGTGTCACTACAGTCACAAAGCTGATCCAGCACAGAGCAGAAGCCCTGGGGAAGGAATCTGGCATTCAGGTGCTCCTTGAAGACATGCATACCTGATGGTCTAAGGACAGGTTGATGAGTGCCATTCCCCAGGGCAAGGGGTTCCTCTTTTTACATGAACCAGCTGAAGGTTTGCATCCTTTGTTGGTCTTGTGTGTTTGGTATACTCACAAGCCTGTTTTATTTTATTTTATTCTGACAGGGTTTTGATATATCCATGTGTTCCCAATTTACTTTGATAACTTCATAGGTGCTAGTATTTGCTGTGTGTGTTATTTATAAGTTTTTGCTTCATTCTCTGTGCCAGTTGTTTACTTACACAAACAAGACATGGAGTCATTCTGTTTAAGCTTTTGCACTCAAAATGTATCCTACTGCTATTTACAAATAGAACCATTTGAGGCAAGACACAGGCTGAATGTTAGTGTTCCATACAATAGGAAATAATTGGATCAAGACATAGTCTGATCTCCATAGAAGAAAAAAGTCATTTTATACACACACACACACACACACACACACACAGTCAAAATGAAGCAAACAGCCTCTCTGGAGTGACTCACCTCTGTCCAGTCCACACAGACAAACAGATCAAGCTTTAAAAAAGCCTCAGATTATCTGGAGTGACTCACCAATCTGTCCAGTCCACACAAGATAATAAACACACAGGATTTTCAAGCTTTAATAAAATGAACCAGAAAGTTCAGATTATAGTAGGAAATGAAGCATGAAGAAGATTCAGCTGACAATTATAACCATGTTATTAGAACAAGATAATAAATTAAGGATTTTTTAAGTACTCAAGATATAAAGGACAGTATGAGAACCATAAGGGCCTGTACCAAGGGCCTGTGAGGTGGATCAGTGGGCAGAAGCCCTGCACAGGACTGACCTCCTGCACTCTCCCCACTGACCCCCAGCCACACATCGGAAGGAGAGAACAAACTCCCAACAGCTCTTTCTTCTTTCCCCACCTTTCTTTCCCACACTTTCAAGCCCAAATCTTCCTTCTTTTCTTTCTTTTTCTTTCTTTCTTTCTTTCTTTCTTTCTTTCTTTCTTTCTTTCTTTCTTTCTTTCTTTCTTTCTTTCTTTCTTTCTTTTTAAGATAAGGTCTCTCTATGTAACTTTGGCTGGCTTGGGACTTGCTCTGTAGATCAAACTAGCCTAGAATTCACAGAGATCCTCCTACTTCTGCCCCCTCACCCCGCCAACATTTTGCTTCCAATTATTTATCCTAAATAAGTCATAAAATGACCCAAAAATAAATGCAAAAGAAACGTTTTTAATGGGAAAAATAAAGGAAATTATATTGTGTAACAGCAGACAAGAACAGTTAAACAAATTGTGATGTTTTCATCTAATGATAATCCATGCAGGAAATGAAAATGCTGTTGTATAGAGATGGATATATATCCATAAAGTCAGTTGAACATCTTCCAGAGCACGGTCCAAGGCTTTGTGATGACCTTTAGTTAATCCCTAATACTGTACCAGGCTGGTCATAAGAGGGTCTCTGTCTCCTCCGAAATATCTCAAGTCACAGGTTTAGCAATGGGAAAGACTTTAGTTGAGCAGCTGAACCACAGTGCTTATACTTGCCTTGAATTCCCTGAAGTCATAAGAATCCCTCAGATAAAGGCTAGATGCCTGTTCTCTGCTTGCAGCTGCCCCTAAGCTTGTGCCCAACCTGTCTTTGGCAGCTTTGTCTGGTAAGTTGAAGTTCTGCCAGAGTGAGGTTTTGGCTGGATGTCTCTGTGGCTATGGGACAAACTTTGGAAATGAGTGAGTGGCTTGGGCCACTGTCAATGAGGCCAAAGTGGTCTTTGCTCTTGTCAGTTTCCATAGGCCCTTCAGACCACCGTGAACCCACTGGCACAGGATTGGAGCTTCTAGTCATTTCCTCTTGCATACATGCCTTGTGCCTCTTCAGTGCCTGGCACAGCTCTGAGTTACTGCTTAGCAAGAAGTACTTGGGGCCAGGATGGTCTGTTGCTGAATTTATGATCTTCTCTCACTGGGAGCCTCATGAAATTGTTAAGATCAAATAGGGCATGGAACTGGATGGGACTGATACTACCTATATCAAGGGTTCAACAATTGAAGCCTTGTGGGGAAATTCTACATGCTATGTAGGCTACTTTCTTCTGAAGCAGGAGCTGCCTCTATCAGGTTGTGTGCAGACTCAGACCCAGGCCCAGTTCTTTTCATTGTGTATAATTCACTTCTTCTGCAAGGAAGAAAAGATCCTGCCCCTTAGCTAGGGCTCTTTAATGCCATTCTCAGACACTTCCATCCTTCAAACCAAACAGCTTCCAGATATTCTAAACTAGCTAGAGACACAAGCAACTCAGAGTTTCCAAATGGCCAGTAAATCTTTCAGGAAAGCACAATAATTGATCTTCCAGGATTGGCTGATCAAGACAATACACAGTCTACTAGGTAGGCATGTATATGGCACCACCTGGCCTTCAAGCTTAGAATCTAGCACTCCTCACCTGCTCTGGAGGTGACAGAAAGCAAGGACAAAGGAAAGGGAGAGAGAGGCAAGGGAAGGGAGCATGAAAAAGACTTGGGAAAGAGAAAGGAAGAGGTGACTGGAGGGGGAGAAGGAACAGTGAAGGTCTCAGGCCCTCAGAGGCACACGATTCTGGCTGCACATCTGTCTGTCTGTCTTTTGGTCTCTGGCCAGCAGCTGCTCGCTGCACAGCATGAGGGCGCCAAGTAACTATCCTGGCACAGCAAGCCATCATACAGTTTGGGGGGGCAGTTGGCATCAAAAACCGCTATTTTTTCTTTCTTTCTTCTTTCATTAAGGCTATGTGCTGACTCCCACATAGGAGAACTTATTAAACTGCACTTATTAAACTGTCCACCACTCTCAGGGACCACGTGTGACAAACAACAGAGGGTGATACAGCCCCACTCATGGATGCTAGGGTCTAGTGAGGACTTGGGCTCCTAGCTGAGAGTTTCTCAGAGACTTGAGAACATTTTGCTGGCTTTGCCTGAGTAGCTATTTAATACCTGCAGCTGCAGCATAAACTCTCTACTTAGAAAGTCTCCAAAGAATGCCTTAGCTCAGGTTCGGTGAGCAACCCCCATAAAATTGGGAGTGTATTGGGCAATCTGAGAAGCCCAGGCTTGCCTACCTACTGGGGCTCACCCTATCTCACCTGGTCTGGCCGCCACGCAAGGTGGTGAACCCAGGACATGCGCTTTGTACACCCATATGGACAACAGAACTCGTGACAGATAAAGCCTTGTAAAGAGATGTTGGCTTACACCCACACTGAAGTTCTGTCTTCCCAAAACAAGAAGCAAGACACCAGCACCCACAGGCCAACCCAAACCAAGACCACCCTTCCTTAGATGCATGAACTGAAAATGAATCAGCATTGAGACAGTTTATTGGTTTGCTTTTTTCCCAGGTCACATATTTTAAGTTAATAGATTATAAGAGACATAATGTCTTTTCTTCTTCCACAGGTGGTAATCAGGCGCTCTACTCTTTACACACACACACACACACACACACACACACACACACACACACACACACACTCACACATACTCAACCAAACAACCTTATAGCTCGCTGAGACCTTCAATTCTTAAAGTAGGGGATGGTGACAATATAATTTCCTTTAAAATGCCCTTAATGCAATATATAATGTACAAAAATATCTCTACATATTTGAAGTTATAAGAAAAGCACCTCTTGATACAAACAAACTTAAATATGACAGTTACTTTTGTATAACAAGCATTGCACTTTTACTCACTGGGTTTCAGAAAGTTCAAGTAGTAATGAGGCTTATTATCCCCGTGAGAAACCAGTTTGTGAGCAGGCTAGGCAGCGGCTCAGAACCCTGCCCGAAGAGTAACAGTCTGTACTTCTCAGTGTGTGTGGTGAGCCTGGCTTGATCTTGGGTTCCTCTACCTCTGTTAGGGGCAGCCAGTCAGATCTCTGCAGGTTTGTCTCAGTCCTCCCTGGTGCAAAGCAGGTGCCAAACGGAAAGTACCCCAACTGTTCAATGCTGCCACCCTTAACTAAATACTAAAGAGCTTGGGGATGACTCAGTGGGTCCCCGGAGGCTGTGGTTGCCTGTGTCTGCTCTTGGGAGGACATCACAGCCTGGGCCTGGAGGACCTCCGGCAGGGAGCGCCGGCATCAACGGCCATAGCCTTGAGGGCCGATCTTGTTTTTGGGGGCAACAGGGTCCTTCCTTTTGTCTGTCAACTGGTAGATCTGTTGGGCCAATTTCTGCAACGTGCAGGTCCCAAAGCGGCATTGAGAGTTGTGGGAGGCAGGGTTCATCATCTTGGGGTAGCGTTTGACTCGAAAGTGGGCTGAGCTTGGAGTGCTGCAGAGAAGGAAGGACACTTGAAACTTAACCAACCAGGGCTTTGGCCCTAAGCACCTCGGACCAGGGCCAAACAGAACCTGAGGGACCTGGGACCTGCTCCCTCCACCAGAGCTGCAGTCTGGCCTGGACAATCCTCCCGGGGCCTGGGTAGTCGAAAGGGCACATCCTCTGCAGAGGGTGTAGTTACCTGGCTTGTGGAGTTTTAGATGTGCTCTCCTTCTCCTGGTCCAGAACAAAAGTCTCCATAGGAACTGTCTCCTCACCAGTTAGTTCTGAGGAATCGCTGCTGGATGCCTGCAGTTCCATCTCTCCACTACTTAGTGCCGGCTTATCCCACCTAGAAAACACAAGCAGGTGAGTTTGGCTTGAGTTCAAGTGATGTCCCGGCCAGCCCCCATCTCCACTTCCTTCTAACCCCTCCAGGCCATCCCTCATTGTTCCATGACCGCCATGTATTAGGACTGAAGAAAGCACTGCCCCAAACTCACTGCAAGGACACATCCTCTGGCTGTGCAGCATCCACGCCTAGAAAGGCGAGTGAACCCAGAAACATCAGGATGATGGAAACCAGCTTCATTCTGTGCAGATGCTCAGATACCCTGGAAAGGAGCAAGAAGCTGAGGGTTTTCAAACGGGCCAGCTGCACAGCCCTGGAGCAGAAGGAAGGGCAGTGGCAGGAGGGGGAGCATCTTGGCGGCGCTCTGCCTGGTTCTGCTGATTTTCTCTTCTTGGAGCAGAGAGGCACCCAGAGGCTTTTGGGCTGGCCAAGTGGGTGACAAGCAAATCAAAGGAAGCCAGAGTGCCAGGCTTCCAGAGGTCTCCAACTCAAGTCCTAGGATACTGGCCCACAGATTTCAGGTGAGATACAGCAGGGTGCATGAGTTAGACCTGGGACATGAGGTGTGCTCTACAGTGGATCCCTGTGGGATCCACTTGTCCAGATCTCCAAGCTTTGGGGATTTGGCAAAGCCACACCCCACTCCCCAACACGCTGGAGAACAGCGGTCCCTATCTGCTGAAGGAGTAAGTTGTCAAGCAATAGGAGAAAGTTTGAGATGTCTGGCTGACCCTGGCAAAACCCCCAAGTCCAAGACTCACTGCGATGAGACACCAGGAGCGGTAACGCTGGAGCTCTCCTGCCTAGTGTCACCAAGAAACCACTGAACAGCCAAAGCCAGCTCCAGCATTTTATACACTCAGGGGCTGTCGGGGCCTGCTCTGCCCTGGAGGCTTCTCTTTCCTCCAGCGTGCTGGCTTCTAAGATAAGGCCTGCCCAGAAGCTTGCCTGTGGGTATAGGGGTAAGGGTAGAGGTCCCTTGTGGCCAGGCATCTCGGAGATCGGTGTTGAGAGATTAGACTGGTGCAGGACTTCCGCTGCCCTATTTCCTGGCTTAGGGCTCATGCAGTGAGAAGGAAAAGAAAGCCAGAACAATTTGGGTTAGAGGAATCCTTTTCCTTGAGAGACTACACCGAGGGTGGGTGTCTGTGCTTTCAGGATAGAGCTGCAAGAACTGGGGGACAGGCGGGACACGTGGCTAACCTAGACCTTAGACTTGGGGAGCTGTGGCCTCAAATGGGCCTTGCCCCCTGCCAGCTTAGCACCTGGCTGAGCCTTGATCCCTACCTCTTCATGCAGAGTATACCTGGAAGGGTTAGGTCCTGGCTAGCAAGATTTCATAATAAGGGCAAAGCTGGAAACAGCTGAATTGAAAATTAGGGTTTGGAGAGGGTAGTTATCTGAAGATTGAGAACTCACATTCCTATTTGGAAATACAGGAATAGCCAAAATTAGGAAGACAGATAGTTCTGTTTTCCTCATAATACTATATCCTTATAAGGCTGTGACCTGAGAATTGGCCTGACTACCTTCATTCACCCATTTGCAAACATAAGGATTGACTGACAGGGAGAACACTAGTACTGCATGTGTGCTACTTGCTGTCTCTTTTGATCTTATACATGCTCCCAAACTGGGGTTCTCATGTATCAAAGTAAAGTTCAAAGATTGGAAGTATATTGCCCAGTCATACTCAAGGTGGGAAGCTTTAGAGCCCAAACTTGAAAGACAGCGGTGTGTGGGTGAGGCTGGCTTTTTTTCTGGCTGGGGTCATCATTCTCATCAAGGGTGAAGAAGAAAATTCTTGCCCCCGCCCAGAGGTATGTGCTAATTCATGATGAATCAGCTCAAACACTTTTGCCTCTTATTTGTGATCTTCATGGATCCTTGAGTTCACTTTCTTCCCTTCTAGGGCCAAATAGGGAAACAAGGCATAGCTCTGCAGGCAAGTTTCCTAGAAGGTCCCTGAAGTTAAAGATATGATCTACCCAGCTGCTAGCCTCAAGTCTTAGTGATCTGGACACAGATAAGCTCTGTCTGATTCATATCCTGGCCGGCAGATCTCCAACATTCCTACCAGATCTGAGACCACACACAAAACCAGCTGGCCACTGTGTCCCATGGACATTGCTCAAAGCAAGGCCTGGGTTGAGCACTGCTGGCTCAGCCCAGTTATCACTCTCCAGAATAAACCATGGACATTGAACCTGGGGGGAAATGGCTGCACTGAGGTTACTTATTCTGGGAATCTTCCTAGAAGAGGAGTTCTGAGTTCCACCTGGGGCAGGGGACAGATTCCAGGTTCTGCTTCTGATAGGGGCTTGAGATATAGATATAGAAAGGGCTACATCTTGATGTACTGGCCCTCATTAGGGCCTTCTGGGGCCCATGACAGTAAATGCAGCAGCCCCACTAAGGTGGTGGTTTGTCTGCACCATCTTCACTATAGTTTGTCTGGCTTCTGTCCTTTCTTCGCCCTTCCTTTCACTTCATCACTGGATTAACTGTCAATGCACCCTCTGTCAGTCTCTCTGAGGATGTGACCTACCTGTCATGAACTTCCAGCTGGGCCTGAGCCACATCAGGTCTTACTTTCATTTCCCTGGTCCAGTCTATCCAAGTCAAGGACAGCCAGATGTTGGCTCACAGCCAGGACATGTCTCATAAGATGAACTCCTCTCTCCAGCCTCTACCAGTCTTGAGGGTTCTGTGTGCAGAAAATCCTGCCAGGCTGGACCTCATTGCCTCCTTGCTTCCTCTCTGAGGAAAATAGGTGACTTGAGGCTAGCTCTGGCTTTGAACAATGATCGCCAAATATGCTCTTAGATAAAACGTATTGTGGTTATTAATATTATTATTATTTGGATAGGGTTCTCTGTAGCCTAGTCTGGCCTGAAACTAAACAGCTATAAGATGACCTTGAATGTCTGATCCTTCTGCTCTGCCTCTTATCAACTGATCTACACCTCCAATCCCTCAAACTTTTTTTTTTTTTTGAGCCTTAGGTGGCTTCAATAAGGAAGTGAACCGAACCCAAATGGGGAAGGCTTGACTCCACTGGGCTCCTGGGTCTGTGCCAGTTTACTGGCAATGTGCCAAGAATACCCATCTGAGTGCTTCGGCACTTGCCTTATTAGCCTGGCTGCACTTAAGGGATTGTCACCTGAGAACCAAGCTGATTATTTTTTAGGCGAAGTCTCAGACAGGCAACTAGAAAAAAATTGTTAGAAAATCATAGAAAGCACATGTATGATTGTGGTTTGCATGGGTGGGGAACTTCTGTCAATGTGCTCCCCAAAGTGCTAAAGGACATAAGCATGGGGAAAGGGGAGGGGTAGATGAGGAATTCACCATGTCTGGGTATCTACCCCCCCCAGAAAATGAGTTGCATTACTTAATCACCAGTGCAAGAAAAGAAAATAGCTAGAATGCATTTGGGGTTCAAGGTTTAGAAGTGAGGCTTCAGAGGTACTTTTGGCAATGCTTTCGCAGAATCAGAATTGCATCCATTCAAGTGCAATTTTTGTAAATTCACCCTGAGCAAGGAAGGCAGGAATGGAAGGGGACAGGAACAAAAAAGAGGAGAGGGGAGAAACATATTCAAACTTTTCCTGGCAAGAAAACAAAAAAAAAAAAAAAAAATATCCTGCTTAATGAAATTCCACCTTTTGTGTGTGTGCCCAAGAATTTTTTTATTATTTTTTTTGTGTGTTAAATATTTTTATTTTTTTTAACTTTTATTAACTACACTTTATTCATTTTGTATCTTCCCATAACCCCTCTCCCCTCCTAATCCCACCTTCCTTTCTCCTTCTTCACGCATGCTCCTTCTCAAGTCCATTGATAGTGGAGGTTCTCCTCTCTTTCCTTCTGATCTTAGTCTATCATATCTCATCAGGAGTGGCTGTATTGTCTTCTTTTGTGGCCTGGTAAGGCTGCTCCTCCCTCAGGGGGAGGTGATCAAAGAGCAGGCCAATCAGTTTATGTCAGAGGCAGTCCCTCTTCCCATTACTATGTAACCCACTTGGACTAAACTGAAATGGGCTACATCTGTGCAGGGGTTCTAGGTTATCTCCATGCATGGTACTTGGTTGGAGTATGAGTCTCTGGAAAGAAACCTGTGTTCAAATTTTCTAGTTCTGTTGCTCTCCTTGTGGAGTTCCTGTCCTCTCCAGATCTTAACATTTCCCACTTCTTTCATAAGATTCCATGCACTCTGCCCAACATTTGGCCATAAGTCTCAGCATCTGCTTTGATAGTCTGCAGGGCAGAGCCTTTTAGAGGCCCTCTGTGGCAGGTTCCTAACTTGTTTCCTGTTTTCTTCTTCTTCTGATGTCCATCCTCTTTGCCTTTCGGGATAGGGATTGAGCATTTTAGTCAGGGTCCTCCCTCTTGATTAGTTTCTTTAGATGTACAGATTTTAGTAGGTTTATCCTTATATTATATTCTTAGGTTGTGTTTATGTGTACATCCTTTCATCATATTTACATATATACTCTAAATGCTTGCTGAATAATGGTGTTTCAATGTCTTTCTCACATTTCAACTGAATTATTTTTGGGCACTAAATCTAAACCTAATTCTTATCAATATTTGGATAATACTTGTTTTGAATGTGTGGTTTTATTTTTTTAGTTAACAGTGTGTACACAGTCTCTTACACCAGAGCCATCATATTTGGGTCTCTAACAAAATAATGAAAAACAGTAAGTAGTACTAATAATGTTAATGACTAAAATGAAAGTAACAGAGTGCATTTTACAATGTTCTCAGATGTTCTTTACAGACAGGACATTTTATGATGAAAATTTTTTCATGAGGCACAAATGCCTGCTAAGCTTAAGACTTGTTTATAACATTCTCTTGAAAACAAGGTTCAAGATGCATCCTGAAGTCATAACATCAAATGATGTACAGAGAGGACATAATCACCTTTGCAGATATGGCCTCCTAGGGATAAGTATGCTGGATTAAAAGCTCAGGACACTTTCTGAGGCTATGACTTCTCATAAAACCTAATGAAAAAAAAATGATTCTTCCCAGAAAATGAACATGTACATAAAACCAACTACATATAAAGCAGTTAGAGAGTAAATGTCAGGAGAAGGACCAGGTTAAAAACTAACACCAAATAAGTATCACTGTTGCTGTATCTGGAATTTCTACCTTATTTGGAATGCAGAGACAAGAAGACTGTTAACCCCTGTATTGAAGGAAGTGCATCTGCATAAAGAAAAGCAATGTTTTGCTTCTCCGGCTCCTTTTTTCCTCCTCCCCTTTCTCCTCCTTCCTTACCTCCTATATGTGAAGCAAATGTTCTACCTCTGAGTTGTATTCCTACCTTCTGTACAAAACAGGCAAAAACAGATAGTCTTTGGATATAATAAAGCCAGATGCTAAACCTCACTAAAGCTTCAAGGAAGTAACTTGTTATGGGATAAATTAAAGAGAACACAGAGAAGGCAACAGGCATAGAGGAGGCTGTCCTAGTAACAGCAGTAACAGAACAACATAAAAAGACTTCAGGAAATGTTTTTTACAGGTGGCACAATGGCTGGCATTAACAAATAAAATGCTACATGTTTCCATCCTTTAGGTGGGAATTCTGTATTACTATCAGATTATGAAGACTTTGTTAAAGGAATTTACTTTTTAAAAGGTTATTTGTCCTTCCACAGATAGTTATTGTGAATTAGGTACCCAATACTCTGCTAAGTCCTGAACACACAAAAATTATTGATGTAAACACCACTCTTTCTCTGTAAGCTTACAGTCTTGTGGGGTAATCCACCATAAACAAACCCATAGACCATGCATAGAAATGTATACATCACTATAAATTCCACTATGAAACCTAAAGGAAAGCAAGAGGTACCTAACACCCCAGAAAGGATAAAGAACATACATATTCAAAGGCTGAGACGTGAGAACATTTTAGTTCAGTAGGGTAAATGAAAGAAGGTGAATTTTTTGCAGTATACTAGGGAAGAAGAAAGGAATGAAATGATGATGATGATAATAATAATAATAATAATAATAATAATAATAATAGATTAAAGAGGGATGATAGCCATCCCTCTCTGCTGCTGCTGTTATTTTCATCCTTGCACCCTCTCATGTGCCTCTTTGCCCTCTAGTGTGGTACGGGAGGCAACTTCTCCATCATTTCTCTCTGGAAACTGAACTAATCAGCAGAGCCTGCAGGGCTGGTGGCCCCCAGGGAGAGCCCATGAGGGGGAGGCTTGGGCAGGTGACTCCAGGAAGTGACCATGCTTCCTCAGCATTGTTCCAGGTGGAACTCGGAACCCTGGTTGCCAGGTAACCAGACGCCAGCAGCAGCAACAGCTGCCTGGACAGACCAGCTGGTCCAGAGGAGCTGGAGAGAGGAGTCTGTTCTTCTGCTTCCAGACCTCCAAGGCTCAGGTCTCTTGGAAGCCAGCGGTGGTCGCCTGGCCGCTGCTGGAGACATGTGGTGTGCTCACTGACACGTTTCTGGCCTGTTCCCCACCGGGAGACCAAGGTAACCAGGGCCGCTATTTGGTGGGGAGCTTTCTGGTCCACTCCCACCCCCATCCACCGTGGTCTCGGCCTGGGCAAGTGTTCCTGTTGGGTCACTGAGGAACACTTTTCATGCCTGCTTCCGCTTTAGTGTAGGGAAAGGGGTCATTGGTGCCCCTCGGGGTTTGCACACTTCAAGCCTCCCTCCTGCCCTGGTCCTTCCTCAGAGAAAGAAAGGAAAGTGAGCCTTCCAGCATGGTATCCCCATTGCTCAGCAATGATGGCGTGAACTATGTGGAGCAGATGATCCCCTATTTGCACCACTCTTTCTGGCCCTTTATCCAAAGTTTGCAACCACTGGGTGGTTCTGGACCTGATCCTGAAAAGGCAGTTGAGTGGCTCCCTGCCAGGGATGCAGCCCCTCAGACCTCCTCCTGCTGTTTCCCAGGGCCAGGGCCTGTGCCCTCACAGAACTGGACGCCACTGAGTCCCAGCAGCCTGGGTGCCGGGCCCAGCCCTTTAAAGTGACATGGCCAAACATGGGCGATTGGGGACGGAGGTGGGGCTCTAGCAGGTGCCATTCACCTTCCCCAGGGAGTGTCACACACCACCCTTTCTCAAGCCCTGAGCGTCCTTTCCCTGATTGTGTAAAGGATTCTGGGCCCCATTTGTGATGTTTGTTATGGATGGAGCCCCTAGCACCCCCAAACCCCACCCTGGGAAGATTCTAATAGTTTCTTCTAGATGTCTGGGTGGGTTGGGGACACGGGGCCTTAGGGGTAACACCCCTGTGGACTGTCACAGGTATAGATCCTTCAATCGGAAAAGCAGACAAAGACATGAGTAGGCTTGGGGTGGAGGGGTAGGTGAGCAGGAAGGGGCGTTTGGGGCCAGGGTGGAGGGCCAGTTTTGGCCAGGAGCCTTTGGGGTTCTCTCCCTAGGGACTGTCCCCACGACTTCACCTGCTAGTAGAGGACAGAGGTTTTCCACTGGGCTCCAGGGTTTTGAGCAGCAGAGGGAGAGACAAAAAAGGAAAGGCCCTGGGGGATACCAATGCCCCCCCACAGTTCCAAAGAGAGGCCAGGCTTCCGACACCGTGTCCCTCTGCCCTGCTCTCACCCACAGTGCCATCTTCTTGTTCTTGTCTCAGTGGCTACAGAAATTGCCCCAGGATTTCTCTGGGGCCCCGGACCTGGCCATCATGAGGCGACTGCTGGACTATGCCAGGATCCATGTGCCCACTGCAGAGTTGGAATGACAATCTGGGGAGATCCTCCTGGCAATGGATAAGCCCGGGTTAAGCTGAAGCCCGAGAAGGAGAAGGAGGAGGAGGGATTAGGAGGAGGATGAGGACCCGGGGGGGTGCCTGGTGAGGCAGCAGCTGATTACAGCCCTGTGTCCCACAGGGGAAGTGTCCTGAAGCTCTGGCCAGTGAAGCAGAGGAGGACGCCTGTCAACTCGACCGTCTTGTGGGTAGGAGAGGGGACTGTGCCTTCCCTGGCATGGAGAGGCCATCTTGGGTCAGCTCACCCCATTCTGCGTGTGCCTTCAGGCTGCTCCCTTATCCCAGATGACGGCTCACCCCTTTCTGTGCTCAGATCCTGGGCTACTTGGGGCCTCAACTGCAGAGCTGCCCATGCAAGAGGGCCTTGGTGCAGCAGGAGAAACGGAGCCTGGGTTGGGGGCAGATGCTAAGCCCCAAGAGGATGCTGAGCTCCTGGATCCCATGGCTGTGGGATCCCCAGTCTTGCCAGAAGCTGGACCAGTGCAAACTCTGGCTTTAGCATTAGAGGATGCACAGGCCCTTTTGGACTTGGTGGATGAGCTACTGTTTCTCTCCACTGTGGCACACTTTGGGGCACCTGATCCCATGTCCTAGCTGCCCGAGGTGGACAAATAGTTGGTACAATCACCGGCTGGGCTGCACTCAGCGCCTGTTCCCCTTAGAGAAAAGATTTCCTTTAATTTTGTATATTTTTAAATTGCTGTTTTTCACTGTTGCGTTATTGTTGTTGGTTTCATATTATTATTAAAAAGGTGTTGCTTACTCATCTTAAGTGATGTATTCGGAGATGGGCCTCCCCATTGCCCACAGTGGTGGAGCCATTCCTGGGCTGTGGTCCTGGCTGAGCCAAGGGGTATGGAGAGTCTGTTTTTGTCAAGAGTTTCCTGCGAGTTGGGCATGTGCATCCATCTATAGAAGATGCTGCCAGGTGTGTAGTTGGTGCCCAGGGGGTCTACTGGGATAGATTGAGCCCCAGAAAAAAAGCCCAACAGGGCCAGTGCTTGACAGCAGAATTTTGGGGCCACAGCTGGGCCAAGAGCTAGGCTCTGAGGATCAGGACCAGGAACAGTACCAGGACCCAGCTCTGTGGACACTATCCCTGAGGGGAAAAAAAACCTATAATTTGAGATATAGAGTACATTTTGGGGATCATTTAAATACATGATATTTCTACATAGCCATGCCTGTTTTAGAACTCAATCTTTGGAGCTGGGCATGGTGGCATACACCTGTAATCCCAGCACTCAGGGAAGAAGAGACTTGAATTTGAGGCAAGCCAGGTCTACAAAGTAAGTCTAGGACAGCCAAGACTACACAAGGAAATTCTGTCTAAAAAAAAAACAAACAAATAAATGAACAAACAAAACAAAAGAGAGTTCACTCTGTGGACCAAGCTGACCATAATCTCAGAAAGATTAGGTTGCCATGGACTCCCAGGTCTAGGATGACAGGGATGCACCTCTGAGCAAAGCTAAGATATTTTTAATGACTTATTCTTGAATCAAGGAATGAAAGGAAAAAAATAAGAATACAAAGGTACCATTTTTCTTTTAATGAACAGACAGTAATAAGTCTTCAAATTCTGTATTTATTTACAATTGCAAAATCATTTCTGATGTTGTCAGTAAGTGGGTTTTCTCCTTTTTTTTTTAATTTCATCCATTGAAAAATGTTTGAGTATGTATGTGCCAGTGAGAGGACAACTTATTGCTGTTTACTATCTGTTTACATCCCATATATGAGTTTTTTGACATGAAACCCAAAAATGTTTTGGCCAGTGAAAAACTGGCTCTTATTTAAGTTTAAAAATTATTTATGTATGTACTGGTGTGTGAATTTGTATATACAAAGGCCCAAGAATAGAAATATTAGAAAAATTCTATAGGAGTAATATTGGCTACCCAGAAATTGAGCTCAAATCATCAGGCTTAGAAACAACCAACTATGCCCACTGAGACAATTTTCTGACATTCACTTGTAGATCTGAGACAGTGTTATGAACAAGTCTTTACTCCTAAGAATGAACTAACACAAAAAAAAATGACAGCATTATATCATTTTAATTTGTAAATAATATTTATTATTATTATTATTTATTGTTTCATTTTTTCCATCCTTATATGACAACAGGTTTATAATCTGGATAGAAGACAATATTTTACTGATGTAATATTTCAATTAAAGTTTATTTGAGTATCAATGAACTCAGTGGGGAATGTCTGTGGTAAAGCAAAACTGGCAACATGACTTTGAACATCATATAACAATGACCAAAATAAACCCCACAAAGCTGTCACCAAGTCTTCACACATCTGTCATGGCCTAAGAACCCATAGTAACATTCACACACACACAACATGCTTTTTTTTAAAAATAAATATCATTGCTGTTACATTATTTAGCACCTCTAGATAATTCTCTCAGAAGGCAGTACTTCAACATTAGGTGTCATATAGTAAATAATGGAACCATGAAGAATGGAAATTAAACAAAATCATACATATATATATACATACATACAGTCATACATTACATACACACTATTAAGCATTTTAACATTAACGTTGGTAAAAATAGAACACATTGGGGGAACATCTTCCACCCTTGGACTTGTACTCAGATGGCTGACACATGATAATCAAGATTTCAAATGCAGTTTTGCCTAATTACTGACAACCAAATCAGACTTGAAAAAAATATCTTAAAGGAATTTGTGAAAATGAAAAACAAAATCACCACACTTTCTCAGAGACCCTTCATTGAAAAGCATGATCACACTCTACCTGATATAAATAAGCAATGGATCATATAGATGATGGGAATCCCATTCTATACTTTGCAGCAGAAAAATACCTATCACCAAGTGAGAAATGCATTAGATCAACAGCAGCCACAGAAAGAATATCAGAATGACCTAATAAGCTTCTGTGATTGGATTTGATATGCATACAGCAAACTTCAATACCTACACCAATGTTTCAAAATATAGAACACAAACCACAATTGGTGACCTCCTCCATTACATTATAAGTGAACATGGTAAATAATTTACTTCCTCCAAAGCCATGATGAAAAACAGATCAAAAATGTTTCTTTTTGTGATTAGATTCTTAGGGTGTACAGATTTTAGTTTGTTTATCCTGTATTATATGTCTAATACCCATTTATGAGTGAGTATATACCCTGTGTGTCTTTATGCTTCTAGGATACCTCACTCAGGATGATCTTTTCTAGATCCCACCATTTGCCTGCCAATTTCATGATTTTCTTATTTTTAAATGCTGAGTAGTATTCCCTTGTGTAAATGTACCACAATTTCTGTATCCATTCCTCAACTGAGTGGCATCTGGGTTGTTTCCAGCTTCTGGCTATTACAAATAAAACAGCTACAAACATGGTTGAACAAATGTCCTTGTTGTATACTTGATCAAATTTTGGATTTTGGACATATAGCTGGATCTTGAGGTAGCACTATTCCTAATTTTCTGAGAAAGTGCCAGATTGATTTCCAAAGTGGTTGTACAAGTTTACATCACCACCAGAAGTGGAGGAGTGTTCCCCTTTCCACACATCCTCTCCAGCATGTGTTGTCACTTGAGTTTTTGATCTTATCCATTCTGATAGGTGTAATGTGATATCCTTGGGGTCATTTTGATTTGCATTTCCCTGATGACTAAGAAAGACTTTTGAGGGGACAGGAGTTCCACAAGGAGAGCAACAGATGAAAAAATACTGGACACAGGGGTATTTTTTGAGACTGATACTCCAACCAAAGACCATGCATTGAAATAACCTAGAATTTCTTCAATTCCTGTCCAGATATATTCCATGGCAGCTCAGTCTCCAAGTGAGTTTCCTAGTAATGGGAACAGGAACTGTCTCTGATATGAACTCAGTGTCTGGCTCTTTGGTCACCTCCCCTTGATTGGGGAGCAGGCCACAGAGGAGGACAATGCAGCCATTTCTGATGAGATCTGATAGGCTAGGGTCAGATGGAAGTGGAGGAGGACCTTCCCTATCAGTGGACTTGGGATCAGAAATGGGAGGAAGTAAGGAGGTTGGGTAAAAGAGGGGATGAAGGATGGAGCCACAGCATGGATACAATGTGAATAAACTGTAATTTACAAAAACATAAATTTTTTAAAAGTGAAAAAAAAAAGAAACAACCTTCAGATACTAGAAGTTTTTTTTTTTGTTTACATACCAGGATGTTGTTTTTTTTGAGAAAGAGATTTTCTGTATGGCCTTGACTGACCTGTCATGCTTTCTAGACCAGGCAGGCCTTAAACTAACACAGATCCATTTCCCTCTGCCAGTCATAGTGCTAGTATTAGAGGCATTTGCCAACAGTCCAGGCTTTGATTTTTTTTTTAATTTAATTTAATGTTTTATTTTTTGAGACATGGTGTCTCAGTGCATCATTGCCAGTCCAGGACTCTCTTTGTAAACCAGGCTGACTTTGAACTCACAGAGACCTACCTTCATCTGCCTCTCAAGTGCTGGGACTAAGGATGTGTGTCACCATGCCTGGCAAGACTTTCTTATAGCCTAGTCACACTATGTGATTTCAGACATATCTAGCCACACATCTAGACTGTTTTTTTAGACAATGTTTCTCTCTGTAGCTGTGCATGTCCTGGACTTGTTTTTGTAGACCAGGGTGACACTGAACTTACACAGCAGCATGCTTGTGTCTCCTGGAGAGATGGGATTAGAGATTTGTGCCACAAAGCTCAGATTTTTCATTTTTTTTATTTCAATAAGATATATATAATTAAAACATAAATTAAAACATGATTTTTTAAATATATATACATATTAAAATAAAATTAAAACAATATATATAAATATATAACATATTTATTAAATATATTGGTTTATATTACTATATTTAGTGAGAATATATTAATTATACATATGAATTATTTTGGTATTTTTTGAGAGGGTTTCTCCTTTTAGCCCTGGCTATCTTGGACTAGATCTGTAGACCATCCTGACCTTGAACTCACAGAGACTGGCCTGCTTCTGCCTGGCAGAGTGCTGGGATTAAAGGCCTATGCCAACACTTAGTATTTAGGCACCTGCTTCTGTCTTTCCTAGCAACCTGTGATGTCATTATGTGTCGACAGCCAGGTAGGGCAGGTGTGGTTAGTTTACTCCTTAAAAGGATCTTCCTGCCCACTTTGTCTCTCTCTTGGCCTCTCTTGCCCTCTTGCTATTGCCTTCTTGCCCTCCCCCTTTCTCTTTTGGGTGCCCCCCTCTCTCTCTCTCTCCCCCTATCATGTCCTGCTCTCTCCTTCTCTGTCTCTCTTCATTTCCATCTGAGAGCCCACCCAAGAATGCAAACAACTGTAAAAGTAAAACAGCTGTGACTATTCCCATCCTTGAATTAAAGCCAGAGGCACATAGCTCTCGAACAGTAGGATGAACTGCTCTGAGATAGCCTTGAATTTAAGCCAGAGGCAGATAGCTCTCAAAGGGCAGGATGAACTGCTCTGAGATAGTTTTTTAAAAAATAAGGGCAGGGTGAATTGTTTTGAGAAAAACTCACAAACGGCCAAAAACTGCAAACAACTAGCTGTAAACTATCTTCATGCTATTCTTGCTGACCAATCAATGTATAGAGCAAAAGTGGCCAGATTTTTAAGTATAAAACCCTGTGCTTTGCATGCTTGGGGTCTTCTCCTGTCTTTAGAGGGGCAACCCTATCACGATTTGAATAAAACTCTTGCTTTTGCATCAAGTTGTCCTCAGTAAGTGTTCCTTTGAAGGGCACAATCCTGAGCTCCTGAACAGTGAGACTCCAGGTCTTACAACGTGAAACTAAAAAGCTTTTGCAATCCATTCCTTAATGATGAAGCAGCTTATAAAATGGGAAACATCTTTACCAGCTACGCAACAGACAGGTTTATATGTAGACCATTCAAAGAAGTCATGAAATGTAAACATGAAGAAACAAACAAACAATCTAGAAAAGATCATCCAGAGTGAGGTGTCCCAGAATCAGAAAGACATACATGGTATACACTCACTTTTAAGTGGATGCTAGACCTATAAGATAGGATAAACATACTAAAATCTGTTCACCTAAAGAAGATAAATGAGAAAGAGGACATGGATTAAGATGATCAATCCTCACTTAGAAAGACAAATGGATGGACATAGGAGAAAACAACAGGACAGAAGCTTACCACAGAGGACCTGTGAAAGATTCTACCTAGCAGTGTATCAAAGCAGATGTTGAGACTCATAAGCAAACCTTGGGCAGAGCACAGGGAATCATATGACAGAAGGGGGAGTTAGTGTGACCTGGAGAGGACAGGAACTCCACAAGGACCAAATATATCAGAGCACAGGGGTCTTTTATGAGACTGTATCTCCAACCAAGGACCATGCATGCATATAACCTAGCACCCCTGCTCAAATGTAGTTCATGTTAGCTCTGCATCCAATTGGTTACCATACTAAGTGGAACAAGGACTATTTCGGACATGAACTCAATGGCTGGCTCATTGACCTCCCCCCCCCCCCAAGGAAAGATCAGACTTGCTAGGCCACAGAGGAGGACATTGCAGCCAGTCCTGATGATACCTGATAAGCAAGGGTCAGTTGGAACAGGAGGAGGCCCTCCCCTATCAGCGGACTTGGAAAGGGGTAGGGAGGAGATGAGGGAAGGAAGGTGGGATAGGGAGGTGATGAGGAACTGGGCTACAGCTGGGATACAAAGTTAACAAGCTGTATCTAATATTAAAAATAAAAATTAAAAAAGTGGGACATAAAACAAAGTTCTAAAGATGAAACACAAAATGCTGACAGATTTCTTTTGTTTGAAGACAGGATTTTTCTGAATAATTTTGGCTGTCCCGGACTCTCTTTATAGAACAGCCTGTGCTTGAACTCACAGAGATCCACCTACCTTAAACTTCCTGAGTGCTAGGAATGCAGGTGCTCACCATGAGGCCTAGCTGCTGATAGTTTATTTTGTTTTAGCATTTTATTTTTGTTGTTGTTTCATGCACTACATCCCAACTGCAGTTTCCTGTTCTTCCACTCCTCCCAGCCACAATCTATCCACCTCTACTCTGCCCACCTCACATCTCCTTCAGATCCACTGCTTCTTTATTTTCAATGAAAAAAAAATGATGGCCTAACAAGTTAAAAGACTAAGAACAATCCCTCACATCAGAGTTGGTCAAAGCAATACACGAGGAGAGAAAGTATAGGGAGAGCAGGAAAAAGAGTTAGAGACACCCCCGTTCTCACTGTTGGAAGTCCTCAGCGACATGAGGATAATAATCATAAGGTATATGCCAACAACCTAGGTCACAAGACTCATAGCATGTTTATGTTTTTGTCCTTCAGACTCTGTGATCCCCTATGAGCCCAATTGACTCAGTGGGCCATGCTCTTGTTGTGTCCTTGATATCTCTGGTTCCTACAATAACGTATTTCCTCATTTCTGGGGTTCCCCTGGGTACATCATTGTCTTTGGCTATGGGTCTCTGCATCTGTTCCCCATCAGATGCTGGGTGATGTCTCTCTGATGACAACTGGGCTAGGCACTCATCTATGATTATAGCAGAGTATCTTTTATTGACATTTTTTGCCTGTCATGTTTACAGATATTGTGTGTCTCTAGGCTATCTTGACTCTGGTTCATGGTCATCCAGGCAGTGTCAGGCATGGACTTCCTCTCATGGTGTGGGCCTCAATGTATTTTCTGGAGTGTATTTAATATTATTAGGTTGGGGTTTTCCTTCTAGTATCTTCTGTAGGGCTGGATGGCTGCATATATCCTGGGTATAGTAGTCTGGGTTGGCATCGGTGGTCTCTTAGTTTCTGCATGATATCCATCCAAACCCTTCTGGCTTTTATAATCTCTGCTGAGAATTCTAGTGTGATTCTGATAGGTCTACTTATTATTTGAATGATGTTTTGGTATTAGCAGTGTCATGCATAGAACAGTTAATTTTCGTGGTGTTATCCCCATATGAAATGAAATCTCTGTAACCTAAGAAAATGAAAAATGAACACAAACTTTAATGTGTGTTGAGGAAATTGAGACAAAGAAGGGACTAATTTGAGGTAAAAATAAACTATATATAAATGCTGCAAAAATTAAAATACTTGTAATTCAATTATGATATTTTAGAATGCAACTGCATCAAAAAGTTAACTCCTGGTCCATTAATATACCCAAAAATTTATGTAGCATTTTGACTTTGCATGATGATGAATATTTTTTTCTATAACTCCTCATATGTCAGTTACTATTGTTTAAGTGATTTCTGAATAAATTACATGACATTATTAAAAGCAGAAAATTTGGTAGTTCTATGTGAAAGATGATTATATGCATAGTTTATTTTCCCTCTAACTCTCTCTTTATAGGAAAGGATTTATGAGAATGATTTACAACCTGTGAGTCAATTAATTCAACAGTGGATGGCTAAAAATGGAAAATCGAGGAATCTATCAGTGGCTTAGTCCATGAGGCTGGTTGCCTCAACTCACCTTCATATACAAAGAAATCCTCAAGAAGAAGGTTCTATAGTCAATGAAGAAATAGACTTGCTACCAAAGCAAAAGGGAACAGGCAAAGAGTAAACATTCCTTCTTTTATGTCCTTGTATAGGTTTCCAGTAAGATGAGGCAAAGGTGAGTGGTTGGTTTTGCAGTATGAAGATACGGATTAAAGGTGTGTTTTTCAGCCTTACAGATTCAAAAGAGAAGTAGAGAAGACTACTTCAAATAAGGAAGAGTACTTCACAATTGTGTCCTTAATTTGGGTGTTTTGCTTAATTCCATATGCAGTCAAGTTAAAAACCAAGACTCATGATCATACCTCTTTTCAGCTTGAAAGATAATCATATCTCCTCTTTACATTAATTTCCAAATGAAAAGAATAACCAGGTCATAGTAATGCCTAAAAATAATTTAATGACACAGAGTACAATAGCAGACAAATTACATATTTATCCTGATCATAATTGAAGCTAACATTATATAACTGTCCTTCAAAAACCGTCCAGGTTAGAAAAACAAACTCCAGGTTAGAAACAACTCTCCCGCTGGGCCACTCCACAACACCTCCCTCGTAGGGCAACCCACATTAAGCACAAGGATTCACCTCCCACCTGCTACGTGTGTGCAGGGTCCCTAGGTCCAGACCAAGCATGCTCCTTATTTGATGGCTCAGTCTCTGCAAGAGCCCCTGGGGCTGGGTCAGCTGTTTCTGTTGGTCTTCTTGTGAGGTTCCTCGAACCTCCAGGGCCTTCCATCTTTTCCCCAACACTTACTCAGGATCCCTAGAGCTCTGCACCTTTCTTAGGTGCAAGTCTGAGCATCTGTCCAAGCTCATTTCTGGCTGAGTCTCTGAGACAATGGTCAGGTTAGGTCCAGGCAACGGGTTTTACAGTCCCAATTCTGGGCATTCTCAATGTGGTCAAATATCGCCCAACAGAGCCTGATATTCTTCTTCCGTGAGAGGAGCCTCGAGTGTTGGTTCGATCTGCTCCCATGGTACATCTGGGTCCAGAGCGGCTGGTCCCTGTTCCTCTTCCACTGTTCTCACCGGTTGCTCCAGGAAGAGCTGGACAGGGCAGGAGTGGCTGGATTCTGGGTAGGCCTCTGTGAAGAAGGTGAGCTCGGGTCTTGACATCAAGGCTTCTGCACACTGGCCTCCTGCAGAACCCGGTGTCAACAAGCTGCCCCAGGAAGCCTCCTGCTCAATGCAACACGATGCTCCAGGAACCCTTTCCGGGCCAGGAGAGGCAGGCAGGTCCTCACCTTTAGCTGTGCTGCCTCCAGCTTGGCCTTTCTGCCTGGCCTTTCTGTTCTGGAACCATATGTGGACGGTGTCCTCAGGCAAACCTGTGCTCAGTGCCAGTTGCACCCTAGTGGCATAGTCTGGAGATGGAGAGATCTCCAAAGCTTGCACTAGCATGCTGATCTGTGCTGGACTAAGCCGCGTTCGAGGCCTTCTCCGTTCTGAGGGCAGGCCTCTTGCTTGTTGTACCCTGGCGACAAGCTTTTCAGGAGGCTGTTGGGAGGCTTCCTGGCTGGAGCCTGTGGTGGTCTGCTTTGAGGTCTTCCTCAACATGCCAGTTCTAGTTCTGCGGTTTTGAAACCACACGTGGATGGAGGACTCTGGAACTCCGAATTCCCTGGCCATTTCCTGCCTGGTCCTGAAGCTCGGGTAAGGTGTCTTGGCGAAAACTGAGAGCAAGACCTCCTTCTGCTTGGCCTGCCAAACAGTCTTTTGACGCCGGGATGTCTTGGTGTTACTGCAGCCACCCACATCTGCCTGATCTTCCATCCTGCCGAGGAAACTTTGACAGGAGTTCTTCCTCTCCAGTGTGTACTGAGAACAACACCCAGGAAAGTGCAGACTATGGCAAATGCGTAAAGGGGTCCGCTGCTCACGCTTAAATACCGACCTGAGGCCCCACCCACTCCCTCGAGGCCTCCAATTACAGGCCAAAACGTGGAACGCTCTTCTGCTTCCAAACTGTGAAACCCTTCCTTCCTCCTGCGAATTTTCCCATAGCCCACCCTAAAGCAGCCTTTCCAGAAACAGTTGGCCTTGTGTTCTACCCAAATTCCACTGCTTAGCTCACAGTACGCACCTGTGTTGGAACACAAGGAGTTTGAGGGGAGAGTCTAAGGCATGGCTTCTGATGATCGGGCAAGGAGAAGAGGCATAAGCCAGGAGCAGTCTTTGCCTACTTTCACAAGGTCATTCATTCAGCTCTGGCTGATGCTCAAGGAGGATCGAGGCTAGAACAGATCTTGCACTCTGGGTGTGCCGTCTGCCTTAAGTTCCTTTGAGCTCCAGTCTCCCGGTGTATGATTTCAACAATCTAAATATGGTTAGGACCCTGCAAGTCTAAGCATTTGGGCAAAGAGTAGACTCATCCTGCAGAAAGACTCCTGGAATGATTTCTGAATTTCTCCTTCAGTGGCAGGCCACAGAAGGTGTCAAGTTCCCACTTGGTTCCTCTGGTTCCACCTATTTAATCCACCATACACTTTGTCCTACTGGAGAAATTTTACAGATTCCTAGAAACTGTATGAACCTTCAGAAGCACACATTGTGGATCCCAAGACTTTTGGGAGAGGATACTGAAGTCATTTCCTTCATTTCAAGGAACAACATTTGTTGCTGCCATTAATTTGGATCTCTGATCATTAGGCAGTGTTTTCCAGAACACACAATTTCGTACTGCCAAATGTGCCTGTTGTTCTTCAGGGTGTGGCTTTGCCCTAGATGGAGGAGAACAGTAACAGCTGAGCAGTTCTACCCCTGCCTTATTTTTGCATCTCCTGTTTTACATGTGCCATAATTTTAACTTTTTTTCTTGCAGTCCCCATCGACAGTACCTGGGTGTACAATAGATCCTGTAGAAGTTATTCAGCTTCTTCCAGAGATCCTCTTTCCCATCCCTGAAGACACAGGTCCATAAACAGCTGTATTTCCTTTGTAACATAGAACCCTTGTGGATAGGGTCAGAGGTTTATCTGCAGCCAGATGCAAAGATGTGCTGCTGCATGCAGTGGTGTGTATCAAATCTAAAATCCTCAGTTGAGATTTTCCTACCTGCCCTAGTACCTCATGGCTGCCTGATGGGAGACAGCTCGTATTGTTGCATGAGGGCCTAAGCCTGACAGGCCACCTCTGTTGGTTTCCTGATGGCAAGAGGTTAGCCTGTATGTCCCTCTCAGTGCAGTCTTCCCTAGACCAGTGCTTTCCCTTGCCACAGCTGCCATGAAGCCCTGGGAACCTTTGCATTCCCTTGGAGCCAGAATCTGCTTGTTCCCTTCTGTGAGTAAAGGGACCACTTGCCTCTGTGTTAACACACCTCCTATTTTGAGTTCTAAAGATTTTAACCTCACAGTTTTTTTTGGTAAATTCCTGGATTCACCAAAAATAGCACACTGGATGTTTTGAGAACTGGGTATTCTAGCTGTAACTTGTCCTGTAAGGTCTGCATGATGCTCCTGAGAGCCAATAGCAGTTGTCTCTCTTAATAATTCATTTCTTGGGGCCGCTCCTCCTTTTCATAATCTAAATGCATGTGGTATTTGCAGTATCATGCACCATGAATGGCATCAATGCTTATCTCTGTGTCAGTCTGGTACTGCCCTCTTTGAGCTGAACCCAATCTCTGTCTGTTGGTGAACAGTCTGGTCCAGGGCCTTGAATTACCTTACTGAATGAGGCGGTTGTTTTGCACAGGCTCCTAAACAGATCCCTGCACCCTTAACACTGCAACATGACATTATTCAGTGACTTCATCATCAGAACAAATGAGGGACCACCTGGGAATGAGAAAAACAACTGTGATTATTTGAATTGAAGCCAGGTGCTGATAGCTCTTGAAGGGCAGGGGTGAACTGTTCTGAGAAACAATCAGCTGTAAAGTATAGAGCAAAAGTGATCTGATTTTCAGGCATAAAAACCCTGTGTTTTGCATGTTCAGGGTCATGTCCTGTCTTTGGAGGTGCGACCTATCTCGACAGCAATAAAACCTTTTGCTATTGCATCAAGTTGTGGTCTGTGAGTGTTCCTGTGAAGGGTGTAATCCTGAGCTCCTGAGCAGTGAGACTCCAGGTCTTACATTTTGGTGCATTGCCAGGAAAACAGACCTCAACAGACTGGGCTCAGAGGTCAGAGCTCGGAACAGGTTAGTCTGATTTCTGGTATACCACTGTTTCTCTTTAGTCACCTATCTGGACCTTTTTGGTCATCTTCTCAGTCACTGCGATAGACAGACTTGTCAGAATATCGGTTGACTGGGAACTGGAGGATGCTCCAGATTCCATTTGAGGAGGCTAGGTCTGGGATGGTCTTCCTCCCATCTGTTTCTCTTCAGAGACAGCAGCCGTGAGAGGCAGCCTCTCAATCAGAATTCTGTGGTACCACCCTTAAGGGTGTCCTTGTCAAATTGCCTGTCTTGTCTTGGAAGCTTTTGCAATCCATTCCTTAATGATGAAGCAGCTTATAAAATGGGAAACATCTTTACCAGCTACGCAACAGACAGGTTTATAGGTAGACCATTCAAAGAAGTCATGAAATGTAAACATGAAGAAACAAACAAACAATCTAGAAAAGATCATCCAGAGTGAGGTATCCCGGAATCAGAAAGACATACACGTATACACTCACTTTTAAGTGGATGCTAGACCTATAAGATAGGATAAACATACTAAAATCTGTAAACCTAAAGAAAATAAATGAGAAAGAGGACATGGATTAAGATGATCAATCCTCACTTAGAAAGACAAATGGGATGGACATAGGAGAAAACAACAGGACAGAAGCTTACCACAGAGGACCTGTGAAAGATTCTACCTAGCAGTGTATCAAAGTAGATGCTGAGACTCATAAGCAAACCTTGGGCAGAGCACAGGGAATCATATGAAAGAAGGCGGAGTTAGTAACGACCTGGAGAGGACAGGAACTCCACAAGGACCAAATATATCAGAGCACAGGGTCTTTTATGAGACTGTATCTCCAACCAAGGACCATGTATGCATATAACCTAGCACCCCTGCTCAAATGTAGTTCATGTTAGCTCTGCATCCAATTGGTTACCAAACTAAGTGGAACAAGGACTATTTCGGACATGAACTCAATGGCTTGCTCTTTGACCTCTCCCCCCTCAAGGAAAGATCAGACTTGCTAGGCCACAGAGGAGGACATTGCAGCCAGTCCTGATGATACCTGATAAGCAAGGGTCAGTTGGAACAGGAGGAGGCCCTCCCCTATCAGCGGACTTGGAAAGGGGTAGGGAGGAGATGAGGGAAGAAAGGTGGGATAGGGAGGTGATGAGGAACTGGGCTACAGCAGGGATACGAAGTTAACAAGCTGTATCTAATATTAAAAATAAAAATTAAAAAAGTGGGACATAAAACAAAGTTCTTAAAGATGAAACACAAAATGCTGATAGATTTCTTTTGTTTGAAGACAGGATTTTTCTGAATAATTTTGGCTGTCCTGGACTCTCTTTGTAGAACAGCCTGTGCTTGAACTCACAGAGATCCACCTACCTTTAACTTACCGAGTGCTAGGAATGCAGGTGATCACCAACAGCCTGAGCTGCTGACAGTTTATTTTGTTTTAGCATTTTATTTTTGTTGTTGTGTCATGCACTACATCCCAACTGCAGTTTCCTCTTCCTCCACTCCTCCCAGCCACAATCTATCCACCTCTACTCTGCCCAGCTCACATCTCCTTCAGATCCACTGCTTCTTTATTTTCAATGAAAAAAATCTGATGGCCTAACAACTTACAAAAAGACTAGGAATAATCCCTCACATCAGAGTTGGTCAAAGCAATACACGAGGAGAGAAAGTATAGGAGAGCAGGAAAAGAGTTAGAGACACCCCATTCTCACTGTTGGAAGTCCTCAGCGACATGAGGATAATAATCATAAGGTATATGCCAACAACCTAGGTCACAAGACTCATAGCATGTTTATGTTTTTGTCCTTCAGACTCTGTGATCCCCTATGAGCCCAATTGACTCAGTGGGCCATGCTCTTGCTGTGTCCTTGATATCTCTGGTTCCTACAATACGTATTTCCTCATTTCTGGGGTTCCCCCTGGATACATCATTTTGTTTGGCTGTGGTCGCTGCATCTGCTCCCATCAGATGCCGGGTGATGTCTCTGATGACAACTGGGCTAGGCACTCATCTATGATTATAGCAGAGTATCTTTTATTGACATTTTTTGCCTGTCATGTTTACAGATATTGTGTGTCTCTAGGCTATCTTGACTCTGGTTCATGGTCATCCAGGCAGTGTCAGGCATGGACTTCCCCTCATGGTGTGGGCCTCAATGTGTTTTCTGGAGTGTATTTAATATTATTGGGTTAGGTTTTCCTTCTAGTATGTTCTGTAGGGCTGGATGGCTGCATATGTACTGGGTATAGTAGTCTGGGTTGGCATCGGTGGTCTCTTAGTGTCTGCATGATATCCATCCAAGCCCTTCTGGCTTTTATAATCTCTGCTGTGAATTCTAGTGTGATTCTGATAGGTCTACTTATTATTTGAATGATGTTTTGGTATTAGCAGTGTCATGCATAGAACAGTTAATTTTCATGATGTTATCCCATATAAAATAGAATCTCCGTAACCTATGAAAATGAAAAAATAAACACACTTTAATGTGTGTTGAGGGAATTAAGACAAAGAAGGGACTAATTTGAGGTAAAAATAAACTATATATAAATGCTGCAAAAATTAAAATACTTGTAATTCAATTACGATATTTTAGAATATAACTGCATCAGAAAATTTAATTCCTAGTCCATCAATATACCCAAAAATTTATGTAGCATTTTGACTTTGCATGATGATGAATATTTTTTCTATAACTCCTCAAATGTCGATTACTGTGGTTTAAGTGATTTCTGAATGAATTACATGACATTATTAAAAGCAGAAAATTTGGCAGTTGTATGTGAAAGATAATTATATGCATAGTTTATTTTCCTCTAACTCTCTTTATAGGAAAGGATTTATGAGAATGATTTACAATCTGTGAGTCAATTAATTCAACAGTGGATGGCTAAAAATGGAAAATCGAGGAATCTATCAGTGGCTTAGTCCATGAGGCTGGTTGCCTCAACTCACCTTCATATACACAGAAATCCTCAAGAAGAAGGTTCTATAGTCAATGAAGAAATAGACTTGCTACCTAAGCAAAAGTGAACAGGAAAAGAGTAAAATATTCCTTCTTCCATGTTCTTGTATAGGTTTCAGTAGAAGATGAGGCAAAGGTGAGTGGTTGGTTTTGCAGTATGAAGATACAGATTAAAGGTGTGTTTTTCAGCCTTACAGATTCAGAAGAGAAGTAGAGAAGACTACTTCAAATAAGGAAGAGTACTTCACAATTGTGTCCTTAATTTGGGTGTTTTCCCTAATTCCATATGCAGTCAAGTTAAAAACCAAGACTCATGATCATACCTCTTTTCACCTTGAAAGATAATCATATCTCCTCTTTACATTAATTTCCAAATGAAAAGAATAACCAGGTCATAGTAATGCCTAAAAATAATTTAATGACACAGAGTACAATAGCAGACAAATTACATATTTATCCTGATCATAATTGAAGCTAACATTATATAACTGTCCTTCAAAAACCGTCCAGGATAGAAGCAACAAAGTTCAGCTTAAAAACAACTCTCCACCGCCGCTCTGCCACTCCACAACACCTCCCTCGTAGGGCAACCCACATGAAGCACAAGGATTCACCTCCCACCTACTACGTATGTGCAGGGTCCCTAGGTCCAGACCAAGCATGCTCCTTATTTGATGGCTCAGTCTCTGCAAGCCCCCTGGGGGCTGAGTCAGCTGTTTCTGTTGGTCTTCTTGTGAGGTTCCTCGCACCTCCAGGGCCTTCCATCTTTTCCCCAACACTTACTCAGGATGCCTAGAGCTCTGCATCTTTCTTAGGTGCAAGTCTGAGCATCTGTCCAAGCTCATTTCTGGCTGGAGTCTCTGAGACAATGGTCAGGTTAGGGTCCAGGCAACGGGGTTTTACAGTCCCAATTCTGGGCATTCTCAATGTGGTCAAATATCGTCCAACAGAGCCTGATATTCTTCTTCTGTGAGAGGAGCCTCAAGTGTTGGTTCGATCTGCTCCCATGGTACATCTGGGTCCAGAGCAGCTGGTCCCTGTTCCTCTTCCACTGTTCTCACCTGTTGCTCCAGGAAGAGCTGGACAGGGCAGGAGTCGCTGGATTCTGGGTAGGCCTCTGTGAAGAAGGTGAGCTCGGGTCTTGACATCAATGCTTCTGCACACTGGCCTCCTGCAGAACCCGATGTCAACAAGCTGTCCCGGGAAGCCTCCTCCTCAATGCAACACGATGCTCCAGGAGCCCTTTCCGGGCCAGGAGAGGCAGGCAGGTCTTCACCTTTAGGTGTGCTCCCTCCAGCGTGGCCTTTCTGCCTGGCCTTTCTGTTCTGGAACCATATGTGGACGGTGTCCTCAGGCAAACCTGTGCTCAGTGCCAGTTGCACCCTCGTGGCATAGTCTGGAGATGGAGAGATCTCAAAAGCTTGCACTAGCATGCTGATCTGTGCTGGACTAAGCCGCGTTCGAGGCCTTCTCCGTTCTGAGGGCAGGCCTCTTGCTTGTTGTACCCTGGCGACAAGCTTTTCAGGAGGCTGTTGGGAGGCTTCATGGCTGGAGCCTGCGGTGGTCTGCTTTGAAGTCTTCCTCGACATGCCAGTTCTAGTTCTGCGGTTTTGAAACCACATGCGGATGGAGGACTCTGAACTCCGAATCCCTGGCCAGTTCCTGCCTGGTCCTGAAGCTCGGGTAAGGTGTCTTGGCGAAAACTGAGAGCAAGACCTCCTTCTGCTTGGCCTGCCAAACAGTCTTTTGACGCTGGGGATGTCTTTGTCTTACTGCAGCCACCCACATCTGCCTGATCTTCCATCCTGCCGAGGACACTTTGACAGGAGTTCTTCCTCTCCAGTGTGTACTCACAACATCACCCAGGAAAGTGCAGACTATGGCAAATGCGTAAGGGGTCTGCTGCTCACGCTTAAATACCGACCTGAGGCCCCACCACACCCTCGAGGCTCCAATGACAGGCCAAACCGTGGAACGCTCTTCTGCTTCCAAACTGTGAAACCCTTCCTTCCTCCTAATGAATTTTCCCATATCCCACCCTAAAGCAGCCTTTCCAGAAACAGTTGACCTTGCGTTCTACCCAAATTCCACTGCTTAGCTCACAGTAAGCACCTGTGTTGGAACACAAGGAGTTTGAGGGGAGAGTCTAAGGCATGGCTTCTGATGATCGGGCAAGGAGAAGAGGCATAAGCCAGGAGCAGTCTTTGCCTACTTTAACAAGGTCATTCATTCAGCTCTGGCTGATGCTCAAGGAGGAACGTGGCTAGAACAGATCTCGCACTCTCGTGTGCCCTCTGCCTTAAGTTCCTTTGAGCTCCAATCTCCCGGCGTATGATTTCAACAATCTAAATATGGTTAGGACCGTGCAAGTCTAAGCATTTGGGCAAAGAGTAGACTCATCCTCCAGAAAGACTCCTGGAATTATTTCTGAATTTCTCCTTCAGTGGCAGGCCACAGAAGGTGTCAAGTTCCCTCTTTTTTCCTCTGGTTCCACCTATTTAATCCACCATACACTTTGTCCTACTGGAGAAATTTTACAGATTCCTAGAAACTGTATGAAGCTTCAGAAGCACACAGTGTGGATCCCAAGACTTTTGGGAGAGGATACTGAAGTCATTTCCTTCATTTCAAGGAACAACATTTGTTGCTCCCATTAATTTGGATCTCTGATCATTAGGCAGTGTTTTCCAGAACACACAATTTCCGGTACTGCCAAATGTGCCTGTTGTTCTTCAGGGTGTGGCTTTGCCTAGATGGAGGAGAACAGTAACAGCTGAGCAGTTCTACCCCCTGCCTTATTTTTGCATCTCCTGTTTTACATGTGCCATAATTTTAACTTTTTCCTTGCAGTCCCCATCAACAGTACCTGGGTGTACAATAGATCCTGTAGAAGTTATTCTGCTTCTTCCAGAGATCCTCTTTACCATCCCTGAAGACACAGGTCCATAAACAGCTGTATTTCCTTTGTGACATAGAACTCTTGCCGATAGGGTCAGAGGTTTATCTGCAGCCAGATGCAAAGCTGTGCTGCTGCATGCAGTGGTGTGTATCAAGTCTAAAATCCTCAGTTGATATTTTCCTACCTGCCTAGTACCTCATGGCTGCCTGATGGGAGACTGCTCGTATTGTTGCATGAGGGGTCTAACCCTGACAGGCCCCTCTGTTGGTTTCCTGATGGCAAGAGGTTAGCCTGTAGGTCCCTCTCGGAGCAGTCATCCCTAGACCTGTGCTTTCCCTTGCCACAGCTGCCATGAAACCCCGGGAACCTTTGCATTCCCTTGGAGCCAGAATCTGCTTGTTCCCTTCTCTGAGTAGAGGCACAACTTGCCTCTGTGTTAACACACCTCCTATTTTGCCTTCTAGAGATTTTATCCTCACAGTTCTTTTGGTAAATTCCTGGATTCACCCAAAATAGCACACCGGATGTTTTGAGAACTGGGTATTCTAGCTGTAACTTGTCCTGTAAGGTCTGCATGATGCTCCTGAGAGCCAATAGCAGTTGTCTCTCTTAATAATTCATTTCTTGGGGCCACTCCTCCTTTTCATAATCTAAATGCATGTGGTATTTGCAGTATCATGCGCCATGAATGGCATCAATGCTTATCTGGTGTCAGTCTGGTACTGCCCTCTTTAGAGCTGAACCCAATCTCTGTATGAAGTTGGTGAACAGTCTTCTCCAGGGCCTTGAATTACCTTACTGAATGAGGCGGTTGTTTTGCACAGGCTCCTAAACAGATCCCTGCACCCTTAACACTGCAACATGACATTATTCAGTGACTTCATCATCAGAACAAATGAGGGACCACCTGGGAATGAGAAAAACAACTGTGATTATTTGAATTGAAGCCAGGTGCTGATAGCTCTTGAAGGGCTGGGTGAACTGTTCTGAGAAACAACCAGCTGTAAAGTATACAGCAAAAGTGATCTGATTTTCAGGCATAAAAACCCTGTGCTTTGCATGTTCAGGGTTGTTGCGAGCCGCGTGGCTGTCTTGCCAGCAAGAACACACGCGAACAACAGGATCCTTCTGCAGCAAGCTTTATTGCAGTCAAACGATGAAAGGAGGAAGACCCCGAGTCCCGGAAGTGGCGCTGTTTATATAAGCCCTGCTCGCACCAGAGTGGTGTGAGATGACGTATCATCCCCTGATTGGCTGCTCACCCATCACCCCATATGACGCCCCGAGCTGGGCTCGTGACGACAGTTGCCCAACGGTCATAACAGTCATAACGGTTTTGAGGGTGGAAGCCAGGGCCATGGCAACCAAACCCCGGATCTCAACATCTCCCCCTTTTTTATTTTGTTTGAACAGTAAGCTTCCTACTGTCAATACAGCATTATGCCAGAAAGCCAACGTCTGAGCCTGGTGGAAGGCAATGCTTCAGCTGTTGCCTGTCATTGGAGCAACCTCCTCACTGTGAGGCTGTCCTGTCTTAGGT
>JAEOAE010003855.1:0-38360 GCA_036365155.1 Meriones psammophilus
TGGGAGAAATCCCCACAAGGAGGTAAACAGCAAGTCCCTAGCTTAAAGCATTCAGCTTACCCCTCCTCCACTACCACCACCACATATGGGAATGTTCTCGAGAAAAAGTTCTCAGGTTCCTGTCTAGTCACCAGCTTGGGAGCCACCACTGCAAGGAGTGCCTGTACTCTACACTCTTCCCCCAAACAGTACAGACTGGCACCCAGGTTACAGCTGCAGCTCACTAAATTTACAGCAAAAAAACAAGCTGCAGGCAGTCTCCTGGACTCTCTGGGTTAGAGGAAAGCCCGTTTACTAACAAAGGCCACAATTACCACTCAGGTCTATATGTCTGAGGTGAGCTGTGGCAATTATTGGAAAACACCTGCCATTCAGTGACCATACCCAAAAAAGCAGAGGAGGCCTCCTTAGGGAAAGATTTACTTCTTGCCAAGGGTTTTGACCCATGACAGATTCAGGAAGTAACAGAAACTAACACCTAACACCTAAGATATCCCAATGGGAGAGGCCAGCATAAAAGTTCAACCAACAAAAAGACAGAGCAATATGTCATCTCCAGAACCCAGTTATCCAGGGCAAGCAGCCCTGGATAAGTACAAAATGAAATTCAAGAAGATGACCTTACATCCATGCTTATGAACAGGATAATAGAGAAACAAATGAAATTCGTAAAGACCTAGATGATGATAAAGTCAAACAGAATATTGCCATCTGCAAAGAAATAGAAGAAGATAAAGACAAAAACAGATTGTGGCCATCCTTAAAAAAAAACAGGAAGTTGCAGCCAAATAATTTGTGGCCTTTTTAGAGGAAATACTTAAATCACTGAAAGAAATTAAAGAAACAGAGGATTGTTCAAACAAACAGCTGAAGGGATTGAAGGAAAATAGTCAGAGAGGTGAATGAAATCAATAAAATGGCTCCAGATCTGATGATTGAATTGGAAAATTAAAGAAAACACAAATGGAGGGAGATTGTGTGGAGAAAGAACTTAGGGAAGAAAACAGGAATTACAGAGGTAAGCATAATGAATAGACTATGAGAGATGGAAGAAAGAATCTCAGGTGTGGAAGACACAATGGAAGAAATCGATATATCCATCAAAGAAAATGTTAAATCTAAAAAAATTCCTGACACAGACTATCCAAGAAATCCAAGACAACATGAAAAGGCAAAACCTAAGAATAATAGGAAGAGAGGAAAAGAGATCCTCCTCCAAGGCCCAGAAAATATTTTCAGCATAATGATAGAAGAAAATTTCCCCAACTTAAAAAGAATACAAGAGGGCTACAGACACCCAATAAATTAGATCAGAAAAAAATTCTCCACCATATAATAAACAGTAGTATATACAGAAGAAAAAAAAAAATACTAAAAGCTGCAAGGGAAAAGGCCAACTAACATATAATGGCAAACCCATCAGAATCACACCTGACTTCTCAACAGAAACTATGAAAGCCAGAAGGGGCCTGAACAGATATCATGCAGGCCCTAAGAGAACACAGATGACCTCCCAGGCTACTATACCCAGCAAAAGTCTCAGTCATCATAGATGGAGCAAACAAGATATTTAATGACAAAAACAAATTTAAACAATACCTACCCACAAATCAGAGGTACAGAAGCTCCTAGAAGGAAAACTACAACCAAGGAAAGCTAACTACATTCAGGAAAACACAGGAAAGAAATAATGTCACTACAGCAAAACTAAAAGTAACCAAGCACACAAAACACACTACAAGCAACATCAAAATAAAAGGAACTAACAGCGACTGATAATTAATTTCCCTCAACATCAATGGACTTAACACTACAATAAAGACACAGACTATCAGAATGGATATATAAACAAGACCCAACAATTTGTTGCATAAAAGAAACACATCTAAGTCACAAAGATAGACATTACCTGAGAGTAAACGCTGGAGGGTTCCAAGCAAATGGACCCAAGAAACATGCAGGAGTAGCCATTTTAATATCTAATAAAGTGGATTTTCAACCAAAATTAATCAAAAGACATGAGGAAGGTCATTTCATACTCATCAAAGGGAAAATTCTCTCAGAAGAAATCACAATTCTGAACATCTATGCTCCAAATACAAAGGTACCCATGTTTGTAAAAGAAACATTAATAAAACCTAAACACACACAAATCCCCATACATTACTACTGGGAAACTTCAACACCCTACTCTCAACAAAGGACAGGTAAACAACAGAAATTAAACAAAGAAACAATATCTCTAATGTCATGTATCAAATGGACCTAACAGATATCTACAGAATCTTACACCCAAAGAAAAAAATTTACCTTCTTCTCAGCACCTCATGGAACCTTCTCCAAAATAGACCATATCGTTGGTCACAAAGTGAGTCTCAACAGATACAAGAAGATTGAAATAATGCCTTGTACATTTGCTCAACCATGTTTGTAGCAGCTTTATTTGTAATAGCCAGAACCTGAAAACAACCCAGATGTCCATCAACGGAGGAATGGATACATGACCTCCCTTTTCTGAGGGGAAAGGGAATAGGGGTAATAGGAATTGAGAATAGTACTGGGGGAGAAGAGAGAAGGGTGGGGCTCTATGATTGGAATGTAAAGTAAATAAATTTATTTTTAAAAAGAATACAATGAATGATGAATATGAATTACATGCAACAGTATTATATAATAAGGTGTTTATGGAAGACTTATTGATAATCCTGATTCTCAACATTTACTGTTTTCAATTGCTTCACTTTACACAAGAAACTTTTAGTCCAGTGGATGAATATGTAGGGAATGGTAAACTAACACCATCCAGAAAGTTCTCTGAAAGTAATACAACAGTGGTGGCCTGTAGAAGTTTTTTTTTGTGTACACATAACACTGAATTTTGAGATATGAGGAGGAGGCTTTCTTTTCTATGTATGACCCTGCTTCTGGCCTAGATGTGTAACCATGTCAAGGGTGAGTTTTCTGTGCCTGACTTCCTCTGGAGAGTGTCTTTAGACATAGATGCCACCAACCAAAATTGATAGATGGCTTTTCACACTGATCCCTGCTAACTCTCTCCTCCCATTAAATATAGAATGATTAGGATCTGTGTTCTTGTTCATGTGATAAGAATGTGCTTTTTAATGAAAATCAAACATCCTTGAAGTGCCTAGTTTTAAACAATTATCTACACCTATCCTTAGAGCATCCTAATCACTCCCCAAGGGGTACATACCCTCTGTTTTCTGGAATTAAAGTTGAACCTACTTTCTGAGGTGGTTCCCAGAATGTTCTGATCACTGTCATGCTTGTGGGCCTTCCAAGCTTTATACCTCATCTTTTGGCCCTTCTTCCTTCCTGGGCTGGTGAGAAACAGCCTCCTGGCAGGAAGAGAACCACATTCTCTGACATGCTTGTGATAAAATGTTTCACACTTCATTGCATTTCAAATTTCACGTGTTTCTGGATATGAGATGGTAAATGAAACAGTGTCTTGTGATGGGACTCTCTAAAATGAGTTATACCTAGTGTTTATTTCACAGTAAGCTTGCAGGCATAGTATGAAATCTTCTGAGGTGAGTACAGTGGCCTATGCAGAAGTAATAAGAGCAGAAATTTTATTTCCCTGTTTTTAATAGCTGAGTAGTGTTCTGATAATATGTGAATGGATGGCAGAGGAGGGGAACTCCTCTTTTGAGTGGACTATGGAAAAGGGTTTGGGGGAAGAGGGAAGGAGTGTGGGACCAGTAGGAGTTGAGAGAGTGGCCTTTAATAGGGGAATACAATGAATAAATTGTGAAAAAAATAAAAATAATTAATAAAATAAAAATGAATTAGCAAAACAAAACTTGACAGCAAAAATTTGAGTCCAGTCTGGGTACCCGCCCTCCTTCAAAGAAAAGAAAGAAGATATAAAGAAAGGAAAGAAATTTAGAATCTGTCTTTGCCACCTTTCTTCCTGGTGATCTCATTTTTTAATCATTACCTAATGGAGACCATCCTGCTCTCTCTGAAGTTTATATTTCCATAGATGTAGGTCTCATACCTGGAACAAATGGCAGAGGTTCGTATTTAACATATCAAAACAGACCTAGCTGCCAATTTTCTCCCAGCAATCCTTCAGTTCTTCCATGTTATATGGTCCTCAAGGCTGGCATAGCCCACCCAATACCATGAATTCTCCTTCCCAGGGCCTGAGCTAACCTTATTCCTCCCTCCCCCATATATAGGCAAACTATTTTGGCTACCTGGTCCTGTTGAGAGCCATGCAGGAGCAACAGCAAAACATCTGTAGCACTCATTGAATTTGGCTCCCCTGTTAGCATAGTCATGATGATGAGTTTGTCTTGGAGAAGCATAACCCCAAGAGCTGTTTATACTGAGGACTTTGTGCTGTTGTGGAACAAAACTCTGTTTGATGCCATTATGATGCCCATATCCCTCAAAACATGAGTTGTATGAAAACTCTAAGGATGCTCCTAGCCCCCTCACTGGGCATTATCACTGGCATTTAAATTTTTAACAATGCTTGATCTCTTTTCTCTTGATCTCTTTTCGCAGATCAAGCTGGAGCAGATCAAGCTGGAGCAGATTAATGAATTAACCACTGCCCTTGAAAGGAACCATAGTTGTAGGTTGTATCAATGACCGTTATACTTAGAAAGAATTTTTAAAAAGATTGTTTAACAAGGTTGGAGAAGATGTTTTTGTTAATTTCTGTGATGTACAAAATCTTGGAGAATAATTTAAAGTTAAGAAAAGTACACTCTTAATAGTAAAGCCAGGGATGTTAAGGTTGATAAGCAGAAACAATAGCCAAGGTAGCATTGGCTGACTGCATACCTTCAAGCTGGGCCTGAAACTGAGACAGCATTTGATTCCACTATACTTATTTTGTCCTCAACTTCTTAATATGATTTAATAAAAATTACTAATTGTCCTGACCCACGGAAGTTCATCGGGGTCCTAAGGGAGAATGGGGGTGAAAAGAATGGTGGGACAGAGAGACCTGAAGGAGGCCAAGTCTTCTTGTTTGATCAAAGCCTCATTTATTAGAAATTTTTACCCAACTTATATAGGGAGAAGGCAGGAAAGGGGGAAGGCTTAATTACTGTTGCAGGAGACAGCAAGAGTGCTTCCATGGCTTGAATATTGCACCTGCAAGATACCGTAAGGATGTTTTCTTAAGATTTCTCATGGATGTTCTAAAACTGACAGATGGATGCCCTCACAAATCTATCACCCATGAGTTAGGATCCTAAATAACTCTTTCACTAAATAGCTTTAGGTTGCCACTAAACGACTTTTGCTCACTATTTGGCTTTGGCTTAAGTAAATAGCTTTGGCTCCAGCAACTAATAAGTAAATGCATACCCCTTAAAGATTTAAAGTACTGGTGCCATTACCATGCCATTGTTTATTACTATTGTTCTAAAGTACAGCTTTGAGATCTGGGATGAGGACAACCTCTAGAAAATCTTTTCCTGTACAGGCTTGTTTTGTCAATTCTGCATTTATTGTTTTCCCATATGATATTGAGAATTGTCAAGTTTGCAGAGCCATCTCCCTCCGGGTTCCTTATAACATTTTCCCAATTATCTGTTAACTGATTAAACTTGCTGTTAACTTAATGGAGGTGCCTAAATTAAAAAAAAAAAAAAAAAAAAAAAAAAAAAAAAACTTGACCACAAACCACACACTTTTCACCAGACCAAGGACCCAATTCTTCATGCCTTTATCACCTTGAGCTCTGGACCAAATGTCTAGGGATATAAATTAAGGACCTTAGATTCCAGACCGAATATCTTGGAAAATTATTTAAGGCCTTGAGGCGAAATATGCTGGATCAGACCAAGCCTCCAACAGAAACTCCCTTGCTAAACCAAAAATATTAAATATCAAAAATAGCTCACCCTTGGGGGAACTAGATGATCCTGAGCTAGACAACTCCCTGAGCTAAGAAAATAAAGCTTTGATTTGAGATTTATTGGTTTCCATCCAGAACCCAATGCTGTGAAAATATTCAAATGCCCCTGCTATGGTCATGGCTAGGACAAGTGATCCTTCCTGTGACTTCATGTAGGTTCCTAACTAGACTTTGGAAATACCCAATAAAGCAGGTCCTGCTCTTCAGCCTCCTGCTCCATAGGTTGGGGTCAATACCCACACACTCACCACATTGCGACTTTGGAACTCGCCTGAAATATCCTCACAGCACACAGCAGCCTCAAATGGACCACAGGACACCAGCTTTTAAAAGCTGCTCACCTACAGAGCTTATGTGCAATATGGCACCAGGAAGAATCCACCACTTCCTCTGAAGGGATGACCTCACAGTCCTGATTGGCCAGTCAGTATTGAGTGACATGAGCACCTTCTTTAAGGTTAGAGTGTACCGAAGGGACAAGGCTTTGTGATTACTGGCCCATGCTTCCATTTTAGGACCAGACCTTTTCCAGATCTCAGAGATTTTTATTTCAGTATCATTTGTACCTGTCCTTTCCTAGTCTACCTTCTGTCTTCTAGCACTCAGTAGACACAATCCCTCTTCCTACTGGAATCAAGGTGGATAGATGCACAGCACATTATTCAACCTCCAGGGGAGTGAGCAATCTGTCCCTAAGTGGATGGGTCCCAAGAATATTACAAATTAAACAGAGATTTCAGAAAATTCAATGAGATTTTTGTTCTGTGATTTAACGCTACTGCCAAATATACTGCAGCTACTTTCCCCCTGGAAGGTCTGAGGCAACCCAGGGGAAAAAAGCAGGAAACACATGATATTTTTGAGCACCACATTAGCAAGCACTTGTATCTCAAAGGGAAAGTGGGAAAAAAAAAAAAAAACAAAGCTATATTAGAAAAGGCTCTCTACGTGAAAAAATCTGATAGAATGTATTTCTCTGTGTATGTAGAAAGTTAATTTATAAGAATTGCTCAAAGACTATGCAGAGTTTAAGAATCCAGTAGCTGTTCATCTTGTTTGGCTGGATAACTAAGCTTCATGATCATCAAAATACACCAGAATTCCAAAGAGGTATACTCTAATGGAAGTGAAAAAATGAACTTGCTAGCCAGAGCTAAGGCACATAGAACAAGAGAAAGATTAACCATCTTCAGTTTCCATTATATATTTAGGCTACCATGAGATATGTGGCTTAAGTTAAGGAGGGAGCTCATCACCTCAATAGGTCCAGATCAAAGAAAAGATAAATTAAATAGCTTTAGTTTATCTTACTAAATATTTTTAATTTATCTTACTCCAAAAGATAAATTAAAAAGTTCTCTTATAATACCCAACTATTTGGGTTTTATTTACTTGAAATACAGTTATTTTATTTCATTTTTAAATCATTTTTGTTTTATTTTTGTTTTTTGTTATTCTAGACAGAGTTTCTCTGTGTAGCCTTAGCTGTACTGGACTGGCTTTTTTCAAGCAGGTTGGCCTTGAACTCACTGAGATCCACCTACCTCTGCCTCCCTGAGTGCTGGGATTACCTGTGTGAACCATCTCAGCACAGGGAATAATGACATTACCCCACTCTTCCAAAGTTGACCTCTATTATTATTCTACCGTTGTCTTCTATTATCAACTCTAAAGCCAGAACTACTTGGCTGAATCAGCTGAGTTCTGCTGCTTGCTGGGGCTGGAACTTGGGACCAATGTTCAATGAAATCTACATAAGCTTCCCTTATTCCAATGTTTTTCTTCACTGATTAAGCTTGGATCTACTGGAACTTGCTCCATATATGACTTTGGGCTCAGAAATCTATATTCTGCTCTCTTCTGAGTGCTGATGTTGAGGGTATATACCACCATGCATGGCTCTAAGCTTTACTTTTATATGATGGAAGCTTTGCCACCTGGAGTATTCCCCTGAGGTCACTACTCCCTTTATTCCACTTCAACTATTTTCCTAATCCAAACTTACAAAAATCCACATTCTTCCAAAGAAAAGCATGGAAAGGACTATTACAGCTATACCCAGCTCCTTCTAGCAACTTCATTCATAGTTAGTTTCCATTGCTTTGAAGAGACACCATGACCATGGCATCTCTTATAAAATAAAACATTAATTTTGGCTCTCTTTTTTCTGAGGTTTACTGTTTTATTGTCATGGTGGAAAACCTGACAGAGTAAAGGCAGGTCTAGTTCTGGAGAAGCTACGAGGTTTACATCTTGATCTGAAGCAAAAAAAGAGACTGTGAAAATGGACTTATTTGAGCACAGAAGACTTCAAAGTCTGCCTCTACAGTGACACACTGCTTCATGTTAAATTTCCACAGATCCATAGTGTTAGGTAAACAAGATGGTAGAAATTGGAGCTCTCTGGGAAGGAGAGAAAGAATAGATGCTGTGGGTATACTGGAGCAGAAAACATCAGGTAATGGAGGGAGAGAAAGGCTACAGGAAGACACAGCTGGAATCAGGAGAATTTTGCTGCTTAGAGTGGAAAAAAAAAGTTTTGTGGCAACTTCATGGAGTCTATGATTGCATCCCTAGTAAAAAGTCCTAGTAACAAAGGATACAGAGTCTGAACTGACCATCTTTTATTGTCAGACAGGGTTTTCAGTGCTGAATTGTGTTACAATCAATTGATGTCTTGGTTCATTGGCCCTGTAGATATCCCTAAACAAACCAAGCTGATGGTAGTAAAAAAGGTCTCTCTTTCTAAAAACTGAGAAAGGCCCCCATTGCTGAGGGCCACTTCCACAGAGCTTTGCTGAATATAGAGAAGATGAGCATGTACAGGCTTGGAGTCTTCATCCCTATATTCCAGCCTCTTGGGGGAAAGAAAATTCTCTACACACAATGGGAAGAGAAACCTCACCACCAACTGAGCCAGAAAAGTTGTCCTGCGACTTGATGGTACAGAATATTTGGGAGTGCCAAGAGAATATCTGCTTTGAATTGAGGCTAAGGGGATGGGGAGGGGACCCATATATTATACTGCCTAGATTTTCAGGAATATCACAGAGACATAATTATCAAACATGGGGTGAAGGAGTCTGGTAATTGGAATTCTGCCTCCTAGCCTTGGCAGATGCAGATCTTAACTAAGTTCCATTTTTCAGAGACAGTCTTGGCAGTCTCTGCAAGCAGGGTGTTCAGAGCCTGAGAAGTAGATAGCAAGCTCCCTACAACCCTGAGAACAAGACAGCAAACTTTGTGTAACCTTGAGTGAATTTCTTGGATGCCTTGCCAGGTGGTGCAGATGTGTGGCTACTGTGAAAAAAAATTTGCTTGTACCCTTTGCTTTATAAGTGTTGTTTGCACATTCAGTAAACTAAGACCTTGTTCAAAAAGCCTGTTTTGGTCACCATTCTTCGCCTCTCTGTCCCCCCATTTCTACTCCCTCTTTCAGGTAGACCCTGTTTGACTAGACCGTCAAATGGGATGGGTCAATGGGGCTTTTCTAAGTCTGTGCCATGTCTTCTGTGGCTGTGTTATGAATATAACTGCGATGAGCATGAGAACTGTGACACTTCACAATACCAATTTCATGTGCATGGAAAAAATCTAATGAATCCACAGCAATTCTGTCCTTTTATGAGAACTCTACATAATGTAGTTGCTATGTGACCATGTTAATGTATGCTGTGTCACTGAACTCAACAGTAAAGTCACTTTGTATCACTTTGTACCTTATATCAAATAATCTTCAGTGGCATGTACTTATGGTTTATGCCAAGTTAATGATTATATAATGATATATTTTACCCTTTCAAACAAGTATAAACACCACCATTAAACATATTTTTTTCAAAAGAAAAAGATTTAAAAAATTAACTTTCAATTTGAAGATTGAATTAAAAGCAATCCAAAGAAAATTCCTAATGATTTATTACAGGAAAACTGATTCCAAAACCATGTACTATGTGAAAAACTCAGAATTCTCAATAGGATTATGAGGAAATTTTAGACACACACTTGTACAATGTGACTTCTGTACTTACCTGAAACTACAAGAATCAAAAGGTATACAATATTAATGAAAGAATAACTGGATGCAGACAAAAACACAAAACCATAATCCCCTAAATATATTCAAGTTTTCATCAAATGACTTAAGGAAACAGATAGAATGAGAATTTGACCACTGTTACTTATGTATGTAGAAATTAAACAAACTCAGATTTCACAACTCACAAAAAAATAAATTCAGCATGACAGCCTAAACTGTTATATTATTGGCTTTCCAGCTACCATTACTTATTTCTCTTCCAAAAAGGAGAGGTCCCATGTTCTATACTTCTCTCTGTAAATGGAAGTGGTCAGAAAGGTGGGCTATGTCTCTAGCTCTTTAAGTCTCGTTGTGATTCCAAGAAACTCAGCCACAGCAATGTCCACACACAAAACAATGTTGAAGTATACTTTCATGTCAGCTTCCTGACATATAGGTGATAGCACAAGATGCGAAATCTGCTCTATCTATCTGCATAATGCATGCACACTTGAGAAACCTCTGCTGCTCAGCAGTTTCTTTTGTACCTGGAATTGAATTTTCCTGAATCACACAACTGTGGATGGTAGTAGTGGAAAGGTAAAGAGAATCTAATTAAATATTGCCAAAGGGTTGCTTCTGTCTCCTCTGTTCTACCAATTTCTAAACAAAATGTAAAAATTATCACAGAAAGCTGTAGTTCGAAGGTAATTTTCAGGCTTCTAGAAAATTTTCATTTTTTTTTTTCAAACTGTCCTGTTACTGCACATCAAATGCAATGTCTGGGCAAGCACACTTAACAAGGATATCATGAGCACCATCACCTCCTATTACCAGGGTTGCAGCACCCCCCCACCTCTCAAAGGGATCCTCATTAACATCACCCTGTGTACCAACAGAGCTGTAGTGTGGCTCATTGTACACTATTCCAGTATCAGCAGATCAGACTGAAAGCTCAGCCAACCTGCTTTGGCTGGTATGGAGAGTGGACCAACTCTCAGCATGGTATGGCTTGAGATCTCATCTTCACAGCTACCACAGCTGCATCAGAGAAATTCCAGAAAAGAAGTCTCAGGCTGCCACTTAATGGTGTTCCTGGTTACTAGGACTTCCTACAGTCCATCATTAGCTAAACCACTGAGTTCTGCTTCAGATCAAGTAACAGCTCTTCTCCTGGGTAAACATAGATCAAATGACTCAAAAGGCACAGGCCTATCCACACCTGACCTTCCACTCCAAGGTTAGAAAGGGAGATAGTCTACTGAATTTGGACTTTGGAGAAATTCCTGCCGTCTATGAGAGCACTTATTTCTCTTCCATGGCATAAGGCCTATTGTGTGCATATTTTATTACACACCAAATGTCCTTGAAACAATTTTCTTTTTTAAAATATAATTTATTTATTACAATTTATTCACTTTGTTTCCCAGCTGAGCTCCCACCCTCATCCCCACAATCCCACTTTCCCTCAGTCCCTCATCTCCTCCCATGCCCCTTCCTCAGTCCACTGACAGGGGAGGATCTCCTACCCTTCAATCTGACAGTAGCCTATCAGGTCTCATCAGGACTGTCTTTCCTAGTCTTCCTTTGTGGCCTGGTAAGGCTGCCCCACATCATTGGGAGGTGATCAAAGAACCAGCCACTGAGTTCATGTTAAAGACAGCCCCTGTTCCCCTTACTATGAGGCCCATTTGGAGACTGAGCTGCCATGGGTTCCACCTGTACAGGGTTTCTAGGTTATCTCCATGCATGGATCTTGGTTGGAGTATCAGTATCAGAAAAATCCCCTGAGTGCAGATTTTTTTGTTCTGTTGTTCTCCTTGTAGAGCTCTAGACTTTTCTAGGTCTTTTCATCTCCCCTTCTTTCATAAGATTCTCTGCAATCTGCCCAAAGTGGCTATAAGCCTCGGCATCTGCATTAATATCCTGCTGGGTAGAGTCTTTCAGAGGCCCTCTGTGGTAGGCTCCTATCTTGTTCCTTGTTTTCACCTTCTTCCACTGTCTATCCCATTTGCCTTTCTGAATGAGGATTGATCATCTTTCCCTGGGTCCTCTTCCTTGCCAAGCTTCTTTACGTGTACAGATTTTAGTATGTTTATCCTATATTACATGTCTAATAACCACTTAAAAGTGAGTATATACCATGTGTATCTTTCTGCTTCTGGGATACCTCACTCAGGATGATCTTTTCTAGATCTCACCATTTGTCTGCAAATTTCATGATTTCCTTGCTTTTAATTGATGAGTAGTATTTCTTGTGTAAAAGTACCACTTTAACATCCAAAGCTCCCTCCTTAAAAATTCCTCCACTTTCCACAGGTCTTTGTAAACACCTGATTTTTCCAGGCTTATAGTAACATCTGTTTGACCCTCAGGTTCCTCTGACCACAACCTCTTATGGAGTCTACACTTTGGGCTCCTAACTGAATGTTTTGCAGGCATCAGGGAAGCAGAATACAGTCTGTTTCAGAAAAGTTGGTCTTCATGTCTTCAAGTTGTTTTTCTTTCTTTACAGTAGTCACAATCTCAAGCAGGGGTATGTGTCCTGACATGTGTCCTTCTGGGTTCCCATTGCTGCCTATTTAATACATGCAAGATAAACTCAGTCTTGTGGCTTTGGTCAAGTGGTCAGGCACTTTTTAATCACTTGGTATTATAAGTTTCTGTCCTGATCATTTTTGGATACTTCCCTATTTTTGTGGAGATTTTGGCTTAGAAACTTCTTTAAGAAACAATTCTAAGTTTCTTAAGCTATCACTCTTCTCCTTCTTCTTGGTCATCGGGGCTGAGTTAAAGATGAACTGAAGATCAACTTTTCCTACCTTATTGCTATTAATGACATGTTTATGGAGCTGAATAGATGGCTCAGTCCTTAGGCACACTGGCTGCTCTTCCACATGGCCTAGATTTGATGCCAGGCATCCAAGACACAGCTCACAATTGCCAGTAACTCTAATCACATGGAGGAGACACTATCTTCTGCCTCAGTTCATACATTGCATGTACTTGGGATACACAGCAGTAAAATTTATATACCTAAATTACATGAATTTTAATAAAATTAACATATATATTAAGAAAACCTATTTTACAATGTGGAGCCAAATATGCATGTGGGTTTTCACCATTTTCATAGCTGGTGTCCTAGGTGGCCATAGGAATTCATCAGATACCCTAGACCTGGAAAGATACATTATTCTCAGCCATCTGATGTGGGTGCTAGGAACCAAATTTGGGCATGCAAGAGGAGCAGAACTACTAACATTCTATCTCCCAAACATGTTATTACAATACAGAGGATGAAGATGTTCCATTACTACTTTGGTCTCCTATCACTTGAAGGTTATGTTATGTATCCCTGCTAGATGGCTGCTGAAGGGCTCAATGGATTTCTTTCCCTCTGTGACTGGACTTTGGACAGTTTCCTATTTTCCTTGTTTACACAGCTCTCTTAATGTGAGTAAGCATAACAGGAATATTTATTATGGAAAAGTCCAGGAAGATTATATCAGGAACATTTCCATGATTTGAGATATACTCTTTCATTCTGGAATCTTTTTGAGACAGGATATCTCTACATACCCAGCTTTCTGAAATTCACTATGCAGACCACTGCTGCATAAAATTCAGATTGGGTTGCCACTTTCCCTCAGGAGCTGGGTTTACAGGCATGCAGCAGTAAGCTAAGCTGAGATATATATTTTTAAATGACCTGTCTTTGAACCACAGAAGGAATGAAAAAAATATCCACTCATTTTCCAATTCAAAACCAGGACATTAATTTGAAAAGGAACCATTGTTTCAATGAACAGAAATACATCTTGAAATCCAATGACTGTAATTTAGTCTGTCAAATCCTTTCATATGTTCTCATGTTATCTTACTTTGTGAATTTCATCATTTAAAATGTTTGCACTCTGTTAGCATGTAAGTACCTGTGTCATGGTGTGTATGTGGCAATGAGAGGACAGCATTTTTGCTGACTGTCATCTTCACCTCCAATGTGGGTTCTAGAGATGAAACTCAGGCATTTGTTTGGCTCAGGTGACCTCAATGGGACTTACTTACATTTACAAAGAATTTCTGTATATGCTAATATGAGAGTGTGCATGTGCAACAGCTCGAATGTAGAAATAAGAGAAAAATTTGGAGTAATATGAATCTCCCAGAGATTGATGTAATGTTATCAGGCTTAGCAGCAACCAACTTTACCCACTGAGACAATTCTCTGACACTCACTTGTAATTCTCATATATGTTATGAACAAGTGTTTACTCCTAAGAATAAGTCAATACATTCCAAAAAATAGAGCTACATACTATTTTCATTTACAAATAAAATTTATCATTAAATCACCCCAATTTCCTCAATTATTACATGAAAATATGTTTACAATGTGAAAAAAAACAACATTTTATTTATGTAATATCTCAATTAATCTTATTTGCACATCACAAAAGCAGCTCTGTAGGAAACATTTGTGGTGTCCAAACCTGGCAACTTTACCTCAGTCATCATATAAAGATAGACAAAGGAGACTGCACAAAGTTATCTCCCAATTTCTACATATCTGTAATGGCCTAAAAACCCATAATCATGTTCCGCACACACATCAGAAGTGGTTTTTAAATAAATATTCTTGCTGTTACATTATCTAGAACCTTCATATATTTCCTATAGAAAGTAGTACTTTAGATGAAATCACAAATAGATAATTAAGAGGAACATGCAGAATATTGGAACATCAAATCATGTATACATATTCATATCACAGCAAGCTATGTAGTGAGATATACAATTGATTGCTGATTTTATCACTTCATTACATCTCTATGATAGATGAAAATGCAAAACTTTCATTTACCATATTAAATACATTAATAAGCTTTCTCTTCAGTATGATTCATTCACAATAATAAAACCTATAGAAATGTACAAAGGTTTCATCATACTAAATACATTCATAAGGTTTTCTTTCCAGTATGATTTCTTTCATGGTTTGAGGGTCAATGTGTCATGCAAAGACTTTACTACACTGTTTATAGTCTTAGGGTTTCTCTCCAATATGAAAACTTTCATGCCTTTGGGGATCACAGCAACGTGCAAAGGCTTTCTCACATGGATTACATTACATTATAGGCTTTCTTTCCAGTGTGTTCTTTTATGCTTTTGGAGACTATTGGGATGTGAAAAGGCTTTATCACATTGATTACATTTGTAGGGTTTTTCTCCAGTATGAATTATTTCATGCCTTTGGAGGTTACTGCAATGTGCAAATGCTTTGCCACATTGATTACATTCATAGGGTTTCTCTGCACTATGAATTCTTTTATGCCGCTGGAGATCACAACATCGTGCAAAGGCTTTACCACATTGATTACATATGTAGGCTTTCTCTCCAGTATGAATTCTTTCATGCCTTCGAAGGTCACTGGAATGTGCAATGACTTTACCACATTGACTACATTCATAGGATTTCTTAGCAGCATGAATTCTTTCATGCCTCTTGAGATCACAGCAACGTGCAAAGGCTTTATCACATTGATTACATTCATAGGGCTGCTTTCCAGTATGTGTTCTTTTATGCCTTTGGAGACTACTGGGATGTGAAAAGGCTTTGCCACATTGATTACATTCATAGGGCTTCTCTCCAGTATGAATTCTTTCATGTCTCTGGAGATCACAGCAACGAGAAAATGCTTTATCACACTGATTACATCCATAGGGTTTCTCTCCAGTATGTGTTCTTTTATGCTTTTGGAGACTACTGAGTTGTGAAAAGGCTTTACCACATTGATGACATTCATAGGGTTTCTCTCCACTATGAATTCTTTTATGGCTCTGGCAGTTACTGCGATCTGCAAAGGCTTTACCACATTGATTACATTCAAAGGGTTTCTCTCCAGTATGTGTCCTTTTATGATTTTGGAGACTACTGTGTCTTGAAAAGGCTTTTTCACATTGATTACATTTGTAGAGTTTCTTTCCATTCTGAATTCTTTCCTGTCTTTGAAGAGATCTATGACATGCAAAGGCTTTACCACACTGATTACATTCGTAGGGCTTCTCTCCAGTATGAATTCTTTCATGCCTCTGGAGATCACAGCAACGTTTAAACGCTTTACCACACTGATTACATTCATAGGGGATCTCACTAGTATGTGGTTTTTCATGGCTGCAAAGATAATTGGTATATGTGTAAGCTTTTTCACATTCATTACAGTGATTCATTACAGTGAATTAAGTTTACAATTTGATCTAAATGTAAAAAGGACTTACATCTTAATGTTTTATCACTTTGTTTACATTTATAATTTCCCCCTTGATTGTGGAAATTTTGCATTTTGAAGATACCTTTGAGGTAAGAAACATATTACATGGATTGCTTATAGCATCCTTTTTCTTTCTTTCCTCTTTTAAAGAGCATATTTTTATTAATTACAGTTTATTCACCTTGTATCCCAACTGTAGCTCCCTCCACCTGCCCCTAATAATCTCATCCCCCCTCCCTCTTCTCCACCCATGCTCCTCCACCAGTCCACTGGTAGGGGGGTACTTTTTCTATAAGTGTTTTTTCACATATTTGAAAAGAACTAGAACTCATCTATACAATAGTGACTGCATTCATAAATTTTCCTATAGTGGGAGTCACACTACATTTGGAAACTGAACTAGGGTAAACACAACAATTTCCACAGGGCTAGTAATCTCTAATGTGATTTCTGTGGCTATATTCCCAATTAGTTTCAAAAACTAATTAAGTATAGTAGTTTAATTTATTAATTGTCCCCTGCTTTCATTAGACTTTCTGTCATTAATAATGAATTAATACATGAATAATTATAAATTTAGTGTTGTCACTTTCATGGTTTCTGTTGTACATATGTATAGAATAGTTTAGAATGCAATAACCTATGATGGTGTGCATGTTAACTTCACTCAGGAAAAGTGGGCTTCATTGGATCCATCCCAAAAGAATCTCTTCAAAGAAGTGATGCTGGAGACCTAAAGGAATCTCACTGCTATTGGGTAGATGGGGAATTTTCTTTAACTGTTTAAATAATAATCTGATTATTATTTATGATTATTATTTAATTATTATTAGTGATTATTAATAAATTAAATGTAAACTTGCATCACATTCACGAAGTCTATTCCAAGTAAGGAATACTACATATCTTCTCCTTGTTCTGAGAGGTAAGTATGATTTTTCTTTTCATATCCTTATGGTCAAATGACTTGAGTAACAAATGGAAGATCCTCATATTCACAGTTTGTATTTTGTCTTCAAAGACATGTGCTATGGGGATCATTTTTCCTCCACAACAATTTTCTTGATTTTCATACTTTCCATCTAACTAAACTTAGCAAGTTTACTTCAAGTATTTGAGTCACATCAGCTTTTCTATGAAATATTTGCTCTTGAGTAGGTTTTGTACATAAAATTATCACCTATTTAATGAGCTTGCTTTTTCCAATATCTGAATTGTATAAGACTTAAGAGATTAGAATTTCTATGGAGCATCTGTAATGTGGATATGAGTAATGATTTTTATAGAGGAATTTGATTTAGAGACTTGTTGCTCTGGCAAAAGATCACATCCGAAGACCCTCTATGTCTATGTGATCTGGCTGGAATATAAAAATACATTAATCCAGTAGACAGAGGCAAGAAGATCTGCCTTCAGTGCCAGCCTGGTATAGAGCAATGTCCAGTAAAGAAAAGCTTAGTTTCAGGCATGGTGATACATGTGTTTAATCTCAAACAATGGATGTAAAAATAGTTGGGAGAAGGAAGCACACATGTTTGAAAGCAATATCTAAGTGAGTGGCAGAAAAGGGGACAAATTCAGAAAAAATATTTGACAGAATAGGATACATTCATCTCTCATGAAATAGAGAGGAAATGAAGCTCCTTAAGGGACACAGCATGGAGAGAGGAGGCAGTTTTTCTGGGACAGTAAAAGAAAGACAGGTTGGAGAGAACTAAGGTGAAGATCAAATGATCAGGAAAATAAGAGCCTGAAGATTAGAAAAGACTGCTGGAGTTAGTTTGAGGCCAAACAAAGCAATTCAGAGGATGGGAGAAAAGCCAGCTTTAATAAGTTAGCTAGGAAAGGAGTTTGAGCCAGAACAGCTGAACTGAATCAGCCGTCTATGCGCTCAGAAAGAAAGGGTGTGCATATTAAGCAGTAATTCACAGAGGCTGAAAATCTTCTATGCTTAAGATAGATTGTATGGAACCTAGAAGCTGCCCTGCCCAGGTCTAGGGCAGCAGACAGGGGCAGTAGTCTTCAGATACAGCAATGACTACATGTGAATTAAAGTCCTTTTCACAGCAATATCTGTTAAGCAAGTGTTTCATCATCTTCTTTCTTAGAGAAATGCCTTGAAAACATAAATCAGACACCTGACTGTGAGGAAAATGGGTTTGGGAGAATTTAATATTCCTTAATATACTTAAACTAGTGCTTTTTCTCTATTGTTTTTATTTAAAACTTCTGGGACACATTAAAAATTTTTTTTTCACAGGAATATTTATACCAGTTTCCACAAGAAAATTACCTTCCATGTCTTCTAAAATGTTGACAATGTTCTTCAGTATGGTCTTCCCAATTGTAGCCTAAAATATATACCAGAAAGTGTATGACATATTATTCAAAATTAGGCAAAATTTAAGTTACTATTTTCAGTGAATCTTAGAAACATGTGTGATTTATTCTTCCTCATTCCAATTGAAATTTCATAAGAGCATCAATAAGAAAAAAAAAAAAACAATAACAACAGATGTCCTCTTTTTCTTAATAGTGAAAGAAAATTCACTGTCTTACCTATAGCTGTAAGGTGTTTGTAGGTCTCCAGCATGACATCTTTGTAGAGACTCTTCTGGGAAGGATCTAGCAAAGCCCACTCTTCCGGAGTGAAATTAACATCCACTTCTTCATAGGTTATTGATTTCTAAAATATCCCATACGTGAGTATCACAGAAAGCATGGCAATGCATGCTGTATATGTATACTTAATAGACAATGTATTCCTATAATTCCAGTGCTTCTCTTACTTATCTCCTCACATAGACGTTGATGTAATGAATTGATGTAATTAACAAGTCATTTTAGAAGGAAACTAAATGATGAGGTTCACCTTGTCATCTCTGGACCCTTTGAATAAAATATAGCTTTTCAAAGGAAATGCCAATTAAAAGACATAAAGAGAGACAAGAAAATAGATGAACAGTACAGATGGCACATCACAGAAATGCTATGCTCAATTACTAACTACAAAAAATATGGGCAAGCAGGACGTATTGGCTCATGCCTTTAATGCTAGCACTCAGTCTGTGTATCTCATTAAGATGGATGCTGGCCTTCTTTTCAAACAAGTTTCATGACTTCCAGAGGTACATTTAAGATCTGAATCCACTGCAAAAATCATTCAAATAAGAAAGATACAAAGAACTCAATGGTTTATATATTCACTACAGTTTTATATCTAACTTCCAGAAACCTGAAGTGTCCCAGGCTAAACTGTAACATTAATGAGAACTTATTAAAAGGGAATGCGTGTTCAAACAGGTATAAATGGACAGATGAAATAAGCAACATAAGGCAGTTGAAGTGGCTCAGCAATGAAAAGCTCTTGTTGGTCCTGCAAATAATTGGGCTCAATTGCCAGTGTTTAAATGGAAGCTCACATCTATCCATTACTCCAAATTCAGGAGTTCTGAGACCATCTGCTGACTATTGGGAGGACCTGGTACAAAAGACGTGCATATTTATACATACAGGCAAAATACTACCCTTATTCGCCTGTTAAAACAAAACAAAACAAAACAAACACAAGAGGCAAGAAGAATGTCACACACCTACAATCCAATGACTCAGAAATACAGGCAGTGTTAATGTGATGAATACATGACAACCTGAGAAACAGAATATACACTCCGACAAATATCAAAATTCAAGTGTGGATGTGAAGACCAGCAAAATAGAATATGCTTGACATGTACTAGACCCTACGTACCAGGCCCATCAGCCTATATATCGAAACAAAATGTGCATATTGGACTACATTTGATCCCAGCCCTCTGCAGCCAGAGGGAGGTAGACCTCTAAGTGTGAAGCCTGGCTGAATTTCATACCTACATTCAGGACAGCCAACGCTACACAAAGAAACTTGGTCTTCAAAAACAACAAAATTAAACATGTAAAAACCTCAGGATACCAAAATAGCCTAGCACTGAATAGCAATTGCTTTGAGTCTTTCCTATATAATTTTGGGATAGAGTTGATAAAGGTGAAAGCATGAGAACATAACAAGGAGTCAGAATGATCAATTTCAATCACAACACAGTAGACACAAACACCAGGAACTGGGTTGAGATCATAGACACTCAAATCCAATCCCCAATCTAGACAGGTTCCTCCTCCAAAAGCTTTCCTAAGTTCCCCCAAAGAAACACACAAAGAAGAAACAAATGTTCAGTGATATTCTCCTACTTGTTTCTGTGGAGCTTTTCCCACTCTCTGTTACAGAAGACCCAATTCTCATGGTTGCCCCTAGCACTACAAAGAACACCAGTGGCAGCTTCCCCTTTCTTGTGTCCTGTAGATTACACACTCCCAATCTCTGTTCTGCTTCTGTAATCTCACCCCCAACTCCTCTGCTCAACCATAGGCCATACTTGCATGGAGACCAAGGTGGAATACCAGAAATCTTCCTCACTATCTTTGTTACCACAAACCCAATTCCAGGATCTTCCCTACTGTTCCAACTGAACACATGTTGCACCTCTCCCCCCATACCATCCCAGCAAACATAACACTGTGAATACATGCCAAGCAGGTCATTAAAATATCAACACCTAGCCAACACACTTTCTGGAACTTCAGAGTGCTAGCAGAACCTCAAGCACAAAACTCCCACCCAAAAAAACCAGCACTTAGACCTATAATCACCCCAAATCCAGATGTCTAGACACCAGCATAGGAATAGATTCAAGAACAGTCAGGCAATATGTCACCACCTGAGCTCAGCTATATTACCACAGCAGGACCTAAATCTATCTGAGAATTACAAAACATTCTACAGAAACACAAAATAATATACCATCTCGTCATTTCATGACACATCCTCTAAAATTGACTACATATTCACACACAATGTAAATCTTAATAGAAAATTAAAATAACATCTTATATTCTGTCAGACCACCATGATTTAAAGCTGGATATAAATAGCATCAGAAAGAATAATAAAAGCATTACAAACTCATGGTAAGTGAATAATCTTCTACTGAACAAAAAAATGGGTTAAAACAAATGAAAAAATTAAAGACTATAGAATCCAATAAAAATAAATACATACTGTATGCAAACTCATGGAATACAATGAGGAATGAAAGTGGTGCTAAGAGAAAACTTCATAGCACAAAGTGCCTACATAAAGATATTGGAGAGATCTCATACTATCAACTTAAAAACACACCTGAAAAGTCTAGAACAAAAATATGTAAGCACACAAAAAAGGAGTAGACATCAAGAAACTATCAAATTGAGGGCAGAAATCAATAAAATAGAAAGAGAAGATAAAGAACCAATGAAACAAAAAGTTGGTTCTTTGAGAAAAATCAACAAGACAGACAAACCCTTATCTAAATTAAATAAGTACTTATCTAATCTAAGTAAAAGACAGAGAGAAAATAACCAAAGTAATAGAATCAGAAATTGTGTTACAAATGTATGTTCCTTTAAAATCCTACTCATGTTATGTAAATATGTTTTTCTTTTAACCCCAGGTGTGGAGCACGAGGCTGCTTCAGTTTGTCCACAGCTGTTAATTATGATTGTCTCGTGCTCTAGCAGACATGTGTTTTTGCCAACTGCACATAGTTTAATTCTGAGTCTTCTGGAGAGGATACACATGCAAGAGCCATAAGAGGGCCTGGGGTATTTGAAGAAGAAAGAGTGCTGCTCTTCATGATGCTTTTCACCCACACTGCTACTGTGTTTGTCATTGCTGTTTTGTTGGACTGCTAAATATCCTCATGATTAAGAGGTATTACCCCAAAGAACTTGACCACAATAAACCCTAGGAAGCAGCTTTATTAAAGAGACCTATATCTCTTTTCCCTCTAGCCTTCTTTCTCTTTTACCTAGTGTTGGGGTGTTTGAAGGAATAATGGTTGTAAGGAAAGTAGAGGCATAATAACCCAAATAAAATATATTTAAAAAAATCGTGCCAAGCTGTTTGCTGTTTGAGCAGACTTCTGGAATCCAGATGACTGAGACTGGCATTGCCCTAAAGAAGCCAACAACCCTAACCAGCATTAAATAGCTGGAGAGGTCTGAGCTTCTTGTCTATACAAACCGGTTTTCTCTCCTAACTAGGGGTGGTGGGTGGAAGGGGGATAGAGGTATTTAAGAATCCTAAATTTATTAGGTTTTTTCAAAAAGCAAAGCCTATAATTTTGCTCTCAGCAATGTGAAATATATATCCTCGAGGAAACATATTTAGGTCATCTTTTGCCTTATCTTTCACTTGCTTGGATTGTGGCATTCATGCTCATTTCTTTCCAAAACAATACTTTTGCTTCAAAAAAAAAAAAAAAAAAAAAAAAAAAAGGAGAGAGAAGAAAATAAACAAAAACTAAAATGGTACTCATGCCCTTTACCATTCAAAGAAATCCTTTCCAATGCCTCACCCTTCAGGGCACTGTGCTTGTGCCCTTCCTTCAAAATACATATTCCTGCTTGGCTCCATCTGAAAAACCAGCACCCACTCGTGTTTCCCTGGACATCTCTTGTCATAAGGAAAAGTACTCAGACTCCAGAGATGAACTTCTAGAAGTATCTACATACCTGACTTCAAGATATATTACATACCCAAACTTATGGGACACAATAATAGCAGTGCTAAGAGGAAAGTCCACAGCACTAAGTGCCTTCAAGAAGAAATTTGAAACATCTCATAAAAGCAACTTAACAGTTCACCTGAAATCCTGTAAAAGTAAAAGTAGACACTTCCAAGAGGAATAGAAGGCTAGAAATAATCAAAATCAGGGATAAAATTAATAAATTAGAAACAAAACAATTGAAAGAATCAATTAAATGAAGAGCTGTTTGTTGTTTTTTTTTTTTTTTTTTTTGAGAAAATCAACAAGATAGACAAACCCTTCGCCAGGCTAAGTAAAAGAGAGAGTCACTACCCAAATCAACAAAATAGGAAATGAAAAGGGGGACATAACCGACTTTGAGGAAATCCAAACAATCAGTAGGTCTTACTTCAAAACCTATATGCCACAAAATTTGAAAATATAAATAAAATGTACAATTTTCTTTATCAATTCCACTTACCAAAGCTGAATCAAGACCAGGTAAATAAATTAAGTAGTCCTATATCACCTAAGCTGTCATCAAAAGTCTCTCACCCAAAAAATTCCCAGGAACAAATGGTTTCGGTACAGAATTCTACCAGACCTTCAAAGAAGAGCTAACTCTAATTCTCTTCAAACTATTCCACACAATAGAAACAGAGGGAACATTACCAAACTCATTCTATGAAGCCACAGTCACCTTGATAACTAAAACACACGAAGACCCAACAAAGAAAGAGAATTTCTGGCCACTATTCCTTAGGAACATTGATGCAAAAATACTGAACAAAATGCTTGCATACCAAATCCAAGAGCAAATCAAAGATATCATCCACTATGACCAAGTAGGTTTCATCCCAGGCATGCAGAGGTGGTTCAAGATACAGGACTCTATCAATGTAATTCACCATATAAACAAACTGAAAGAAAACAAAAACAAAAACAAAAACACATGATACTCTCCTTAGATCCTGAAAAAGTATTTGAGGAAATTCAACATACATTTATGTTTAAGGTTCTGGAGTGATCAGGGATACAATGCACACATCTAAACATATAAAGTCAATGTACAGCAAGGCTATAGACAACATTAAACTAAACACAGAGAAACCTAAATCAACCTCACTGAAATCAGGGACAAGACAAGGCTGCCCACTCTATCCATATCTCATCAACATACTTTTTGAAGTCCATGCTAGAGCAATATGACAATTAAAGGAGATCAAGGGGATTTGGTTTGGAAAGGAAGAAGTCAAAGTATCACTATTTGCAGATGTTATGATAGTATAGATGAGTGACCACAAAAATTCTACAAGGGAAATCCTACAACTAATAAACACATTCAGCAAAGTGGCTGTATACAAAATAACTCAAAAAAAATCAGTAGCCGTCTGTACACAAAAGACAAATGGGCTGAGAAAGAAATTAGGGAAACAACACCCTTCACAACAGCCACAAAGGACATAAAGTACCTTTGGTGTAACTCTAACTAAGCAAGTCAAAGACTTGTATGAAAAAAAAAAAAAAAAAAAACTTAAAGTCACTAAAGAAAGAAATAGATGAAGATATCAGAAGATGGAAAGATCTCCCATGTTCATGGCTTGACAGGATTAGCATAGTAAAAATGGCCATCTGACCAAAAGCAATCTACAGATTCAATGCAATTCCCAACACAAACCTTGAAAGAAACATTCTCAATTTCATATTGAATAACAAGAAACCCAGAATCAGTAAAACAATCCCTGATTTCAAGCTGTATTATAGAGCAACAGTAATAAAAACTGCATGGTGGCATAGAAATAGACTGGTAGATCAATGGAATCAAATAGAAGACCCAGAAATAAACCCACACAATTATGGACACCTGATTTCTGACAAAGGAGCCAAAACCATACAATGGAAAAAAAAAAAAAAAAAGACAGCATCTTCAACAAATTGTGCTGGTCTAACTGTATATCTACATGTAAAAAAATGCAAATAGATCCATACTTATCACCTTGCACAAAATTAAAGTCCAAGTAGATCAAAGACCTCAATATAAAACCAAACACACTAAATTTACCAGAAGAAAAAGTGGGGAAGAGCCTTGAACTCATTGGCACAAGAAACAATTTCCTGAACAGAAAAACAGCACAGCTTCTAAGATCAACAATCAATAAATGGGACTCATGAAACTGAAAAACTTCTGTAAAGCAAAGGCCAATATCATCAGAACAAAATGACAGCTTATAGACTGGGAAAGTGTCTTCATCAACCCTATACCTGATAGACAGCTAATATCCAGTATATATAAAGAACTCAAGAAGTTAAACAGCAACAAGCCAAGTAATCCAATTATAAAATGGGGTACAGAGACAAGGAGAGAATTCTCAATAGAGAATAAAAGAAGAAATAAAATAAATATAAGATCAAAAAACCAAGTGACAACACATGCTGGAGAGGATGTGGAGAAAGAGGAACCCTCTTCTATTGCTGGTGGGAATATAAACTTCTACAACCACTTTGGAAATCAATCCGGTGCTTTCTCAGACAATTAGGAAAATTGCTACCTCAAGATCCAGCTATTCCAATAATAGGCATATATCCAAAATACCCTCAAGTACACAACAAGGACATTTGTTCAACCATGTTTTTAGCAGCTTTATTCATAATATCCACAATCTGAAAACAACCCAGATGTCCCTCAGTTGAGGATTGGATACAGAAATTGTGGTACATTTACACAATGAGCTACTACTCAGCAATTAAAAACAAGGAAATCATGAAATTTGTAGGCAAATGGTAGAAACTAAAAAAGATGATCCTGAGTGAGGAATCCTAGAAACAGAAAGAAACAAATAGTATATACTCACTTAAAACTGTATATTAGTCATATAATATAAGATAATCATACTAAAATATGTACACCTAAAGAAGCTAAGCAGGAAGGAGGACCTTTGGTAATATGCTCAATCCTCATTCAGAAAAGCAAATGGGATGGACATTGGAAGAGGGTGAACACAAGGAACAAGATAGGAGCCTGCCACAGAGGGCCTCTGAAAAACTCTACCCAGCAGGGTATTAAAGCAGACACTGACAATCATAGCCAAACTTTGGGTAGAGGGCAGTGAATCTTATGAAAGAAGGGGGAGATAGAAAGACCTAGAGGGGAGCTCCAGAAGAAGAGCAACAGAACCAAAAAATCGGGGCACAAGGGTCTTTTCTGAGATTGAAACTCCAACCAAGGTCCACATATGGAGATAACCTAGAACTCCTCCACAAAGGGAGCTCAGTCTCCAAGTGGGCTCACTAGTAAGGGGAACAGGGACTGTCTCTGTCATGAACTCAGTGGCTGACTCTTTGATCATCTCCCCCTGAGGGCGAAGCAGCCTTGCCAGTCCACAGAGGAAGACAATGCAGACAGTCCAAATGAGAACTGATAGGCTAGGGTCAGATGGAAGGAAAGGAGGACAGGCCCCATCAGTGTACTGGGGAATAGGCATGGGAGGAGAAGAAGGAGGGAGGGCATATTGGGTGTGAATGAGGAAGGGGTTACCACTGGGATACAAAGTGAATAAATTGCAATAAATACAAAAAGAAGGAAAGATATATTATAGATAAATATTAATAAAATCTGGCATAGAAATAGGGTTATTGATCAATGGAATAAAATCAGAGACCCAGAAATAAACCCACATTCCTACACAACTGCTTTTTAACAAAGGAGCCAAAACCATACAATGGAAAATTACAGCAACTTAAACAAATGTTTCTATGTGAAATGGATGTCCACATGTAGAAAACTGCAAATACTACCCTGCATAAAACTAAAGTCCAAGTGGGTCAAAGACCTCAACATAAACCCAGACACACTAAATCTCTTAGACAAAAAATTATGGAAGAGCCTTGAACTCATTGGCACAGGAAACAACTGCCTGAAAAGAACACCAACAGCACAGGCTCTAAGAGCAACAATCAATAAATGGGACCTCATAAAACTGAAACGCTTCTGTAAAGCAAAGGACAGTGTCATCAGAACAAAATGACAGCCTACAGATTGGGAAAGGATCTTCACCAAACGTACACCTGACCAATGGATAACATCCAGGGTATATAAAGAACTCAAGAAGTTAAACACCCCCAAACCACATAATCAATTTTAACAATTGGGTACAGAGCTAAACAGAAAATAGTCAACAAAGGAATACTGAATGGCAGAGAAGCACTTAAAGAAATGCTCAACATCCTTAGTCATCAGGGAAATACAAATCAAAATTGACCTGAGTTTTTACCTTACACCCATCAGAATGGCTAAGTTCAAAAACTCTAGTGACAACACATGCTAGAGAGGTTGTTGAGAAAGGGGAACTCTACTCCATTGCTGGAGGGATGTCAACTTATACAACCACTTTGAAAATCATTCTGGTGCTTTCCCAGAAAATTAGCAATAGTGCTACCTCAACATCCAGCTAGACCACTCCTGGGAATATATCTGAAAGGATGCTCAACCATACAACAAGGACATTTGCTCACCTATGATCATAGCCGCTTTATTCCAGAACCTGGAAAAAACCTAGTTGTCTGTCATCTGAGGAATGGATACAGAAACTGTGTTACATTTACACAATGGAATACTACTGAGCCATTAAAAACAAGGAAATCATAAAATTTGCAGGCAACTGGATGGCACTAGAAAAGATGATCCTGAGTGAGGTAACCCAGAAGCAGAAAGCCTCACATGGTATATAATCATTTATAAGTGGATATTAGCCATATAATATAGTATAAACATACTAAAAGTCATAGTCCTAAAAAAGGTAAAAACAAGGAGAACCCTGGGGAAGAGGCTTAATCCTCATTCAGAAGGGCAAACAGGATAGACATCAGAAGTGGGAAAGGACAGGGAACAGGACAGTAGCCTTACTTAGCTGTGCATACATTTCTTGCCTTCTATCCAAATATGCTATTACCCCAAGGATCAAATAGTTAGCCTCTTTTTTTCACTGTTCCAACCCTTAAACTCCACTATCTTGCAACTATGAGAAATACTGTTTTTCTTTACCAATGAGTCTATTATTTTTAATTTTATTTTTATTTAATTCATTTATTCACCTTTTATCCCAGCTGTAGCCCCCTCCTCCATCCCTTCCCAATCCCACTCTCCCTCCCTCTTCTCATATGCCCTTCCTCAAGTCCACTGATAGGGGAGATCCTCCTCTCCTTCTGTCTGAACCTAGCTATCAGGTCTCATCAGGACTGGTTGCATTGTATTCCTCTGTAGCCTGGCAAGGCTGATCACCCCTCAGGGGCAGGTGATCAAAGAGCCAGCCACCATGTTCATGTCAGAGACAGTCCCTGCTCCCTTACTAGGGAATCTACTGGAGACTGAGTTGCCATCAGCTACATCTGAGCAGAGGTTCTAGGTTATCTCCATGTATGGTCCTTGGTTGGCCTACCAGTCTCAGAAAAGACCCCTGTGACCAGATTTTTTGGTTCTGTTGCTCTTCTTCTGGAGCTCTTGTCCCCTCCAGGTCTTACTATCTCCCCCTTCCTTCATTAGATTATCTGCACTCTGTCCAAAGTATGGTTATGAGTCTCAGCATCTGCTTTGATACGCTACTGGGCAGAGACTTTCAGAGGCCCTCTGTGGCTCTCTTTCAGAGGCTCCTGTCCAGTTCCCTGTTTTCTCCTTCTTCCAATGTCGGTCTCCCATTTGCCTTTGTGAGTGAGGACTAACCATCTTACCCAGGGTGAAAAAGTTACTTTTGCAGAAAGGTTCTATGCACAATACTGGATGAGAAAAGTAATATTCAGTCTTACCGAGATGTGAACTATGCAAGCTACAATAATGACCAGGCTGAAAGTTATGCCCACTGGTGAAATTGTGGCACAAATGTTATGGAAGTATCCAACCACTTTTAAATTGGATTTTATGTCCTTTCCATAAGATGGAACCCACACCTGATACTGTCATTAAGGCCACAAACCAGAGAGCAGATAAATCATGAGCCCTAGAAGAAAACCTACTAATATTAACCTATTAAATTGATATAGAGATAAAATGATTCCTAATGACACACAGCTGTATCAACTGTATCAACCCTCATCTGAGCAGCTTCTTCTCACAGTAGATAGTAATTAACAAGGAAATCTATGACTTGTCCAGGAAGAGTATCAGATACTTTGGAATTTCAGCTCTCACTTTGGATGTCTATGTCACTAAATGAGGAGGCCTCCTCAGAGGCCTGTTCCTGCACAGGTGTTAATTTCAAGTCAAAGGGCCCTTTATAACAACCCCTTGCAGTTTCAACTAGAAGCTGCTTTTTACATTTTCAGTCAGAGAAAAAAAAATGTGTTTAGTTTTAGTTTTCCTCCTTAGCAGTAGTATATATAGCCAGTCCCTAATCCTGGAGAAAAACACCTGGGCTCCCTCCCCTATTTCTTTTCCTTTCAATCATCCTTCCTGGTCACTTGCCTGGCAACCCAAGAGACAAAGAAAACAGGGATTCTGCATCTGTCCCAGATCCAACACTGCACACAGGAACCCTGCCATAGCAGAAAGAGAGAGATTGATGTGGATTTTAAAAATGTATTATAGTTAAACCATTAGAAACACAAAATTTTAAAAAATGGTATTAAAATTTGCATTGAAAAAGCTCAAGTATCTAACAAATGTGGCAAGCCCAATAGAATAATACAAAACTATTTGACATAAACTTTAACCTCAGAAGCAAATCAGAAATATACTCTAACTCCTGAAACATTATAATTTTTAGCCCAGATGTTACAGTCAGCAAAGGAATGTATTAAAACTGCAGGAGGAATAAGCTTTTCTAGTAAAAAAAAAAAAATATATATATATATATATATATATATATATATAAAAAAATATATATAAAGAGCTTATATGTAGAAAGACAGCACTATAGAGAAAATTAAGAGAAATACATTAGTTTGAAGAGAATAATCACATGCAAGATTTCAAAAGATATTAAAAAACATTGCCCTTACAATGTTTATTTATCAAATAGATCCAAGAAAACAGCATGAAATCAAGAAAATGACAAGAATCAATAAACATCTTTCAAAAATAACTACATTACTGGGCTTAATTTCTCAAGAAAAACAGTCTATCAGACTGAATAAGAAACAGAATTCATCTTGTTGCTGCCTCTAAAATCCTCCCATCAACACTAAATGTAGACACTTATTTGTGGTAATAGGTTCAATAGGATTCTGAGGAAATGGAGCCAGAAAACTACCATGTATTCAGATATTCCATCACCTGACAAAACATACTAAAAGCCAAATGTAGTCAATATATTTAAGGGAGGAACACTTCATACTCATTAAAGAAAAATTGAGCAAAAAATATTACAATCAGCTGGATGGTGGTTGCAGTACATGCCTTTACATAATCCCAGCACACATGGAGTCAGAGGGAGGTTGATTGCTGTGAGTTCAAGACAATCCTGGTCTAAAAAGCAAGTCCAGGAAAGGCAGGATTACACAGAGAGATCCTATCATAAAAAAAAAAAAAAAAGAAATTCCAATACCAATATATATATACAAATGCACTCAGTTTCATAAAAGAAACAAAATAGATGTGAAACAACAGACAACAGATTTACTCCAAAAGAGTGATAATCAAAAATCCCTTCTGCCAATAAACTGGTTATCTGGAAATAAACTAATCTGAGGAACTGTGGAATTAAAAGACAACATAAGTCAAATGCACCTAACAAATACAAGCCAAACTTTAAGTCACTAGAAAAGAAACCAGAAGATGGAAAGACTGCACATGCTTAGGGTTTTATAGGAATAACCTTGTGAAAATGTCCACTCTACCAAAAGCTATTTATATAGTCAATGCAATCTTGACATCAGTTTCAAACATAATGTAAATTTTTCAGAAAAAAAATTAATTATAAAGCAGTGTTGAAAACTACTAGAAATTTGACCTTCATTTTTCCAATCAGTCTTCCCCACGCACACAAATATTGAGCTCATTACATGACTCAAACGAGTAATTTTTAAAAGTCTGTGGTGGAACAGCCTTTAACTTAAGAATTTAGGAATTTTAACAAGGAGAAAAGCAAGGGCATTGTTCTGGGGAGCAACAGATTGGGATCAATATGAACTGATCCAACATAACTTCTCTCAGAAATATTTTCCCAAAAGGCAGAAGATGCAGCTGTTCTAGACTTAATATGCATCCCCAGGGAGAAAGTACTCCAAACACAATTAAAATGGTTAAGTTAGGAAAAAAATCTCTTTAAGAGGAGCATGTATCCAGCTTAGATCATGCTAAAAGAGAAGACAGCTCAGAACAGATATTGATTTCCCTACATGTAGTCATCCTTATGTCTCTTTTCAATTCAAGCCCGAGGTATATATTAAACAGTTTCAATATGGACTAGAGATTTCAAGTCTAGCCACTGAGGCAGATGGAAGATTTGCACAACAAAGATATTCCTAGAATTATGCATGTACTGCACTCCTATAATACAGCCGGTCATTTTTCAGTGCCAGGGTCATAAGTGGAAGGTCTCTGAGGTTTCAAATAAAAGGAAAAGTACAAGGCATAAAAGTTGGAGTGGGAAGGTCTTGCAAATGCTATGTCTTATCATAACTAAGCGTTTTTAGAAGACTAGCATCCAGAGGAGAAATGGAAGGAAACAGGATACATCTATGAATTGATCTCTCATACAATGAGATAAAATCATGAGGAGTCTATTAAAAAGAATACTGCACAATGGGAACATTATTTACCAAGACCACATTGACCTTGGAACTAAGAAATTTTGCTCCATATTTGGGAAGAGTTGAGTTCTCAGAATCTGAAGCAAACCCTCCTGAAATACTCTGCCCCACATCTAACCCAGACATATATATGGCTTTAGAAAACGAGGACTATTTTATTATACCTCAGAATCTTGAGGAAATCACCCAAGGCCTAGGCCATAGGTCATACTGGCACTGCCAAGTATATCTGAGGAGTGTGAGAAGCAGTTATGTCATTTTCTATACATGAGGACCTCAGGGAAAGCCCTGTTTGGTCAGGCCAGCCCTCAACACAATAGTGATTACCCTGTTCAAATTGTTGTCAGTAGATATCTTGCCCAAGTGGCAGAACTGCTTTTTCTCAAGAAGAAAACTGCAATGTAAAGGCACACCAGGCTTTAATGTTGGCTTAGATTCTGCAATTCCCCCACTGAGAAGGTTGTTAGATGCCTCTTCTTGAACATGGAGATGGTCCAGTAGTTGCTATGAATCAGGGCTGTCCCCTTGATTATGGTTAAAGACAAATTTGTAGACAAACCTTGGGAACAAACACGTATTTCCTAGCATTCTAATCTCTAACAGGCTTGGCTGGCATGCTACTTATCTCAGGGATATTTTAAAACAAACTCTTACCTGATTTGTATTTGTAGTGACTTCCTCTCTCCTAAACCTTGGTAAATTCTTCACATCAAGAATTCTACTCCTTTACATCACAGCTTTATGATGAAGTGCTACTCAACAAATATGTTATTTCCAAACTACACAAAATTAACTCCAAATGAATTTTATACCTAAATGTTAAATGCCAAGATCAGAACTTGGAGAAGACACTAGAGGCCTCTCTGAGTTTGCCTCCTACCAAGGACATTTCTACGTTCAAGCCCCTGCTGCAAATACTTTGCGAACATGCATCCCCATAATAGGTAAGGAGGTGGCCTCCAGAGCCCAGTCTTCTCCAAGCAACTTTTAAGTTTTGCTCTTTCATTTTATTAGCAAAGTTTAAATAACTTCACATTCCCAAGCTTGCAGCACTATCTCCCACCGGACCCCCAGAAATATTTTCCTAATTATCTGTTAACTGCTTAAATTTACTGTTACCGGAAAAAGAGGTGCCTAAATTGTAAAAACATATCACCTACAAAGCCCTCACTATGAACAGAAGTCTCATTTCTTTGGTCCCTTATCACCTTGAACTACGGACCAAACCTCTAGAGGGATAAATTCAGACCTTGGATTCCAGATCTAATGTTTTGGAAAATAGTTAAAGGCCTTGAGCCCGGGTGTCCTGGATCAGCACATCCTCCGACAAACTCCCTTGCTTAACCCACAATTTTAAATTTTGATTGGATGACCCCACACTCACACATCCTCCGACAAACTCCCTTGCTTAACCCACAATTTTAAATTTTGTACAGCAAGAAACTCAGAAGGAGGGCAGCTATCTCCAGGACTTCTCCCGGTGAGAGGAGAGCCCTCTTGACTAATCAGGACCACAGTTACCACCCAGGTATCTATGCCTGAGGTGAGCTGTAGCAACTCCTGAAAAACACTGGACATCCAGGGACTATACCCAAAAAGCTGGGAAGGCTTCCTTCAGGAAAAAACATCTTCCTGCCAAAGAGATTCTCTCCACTACAAGAGTCCAGGAACAACCAGAAACTAAATTCAAACAACTAAGATAGACCAATGGGTAGAGGACAGCGTAAAAGTTCAACCAACAAAAGCCAGAGCAATATGGCATCTCCAGAACCCAGATATCCAGGAGCAAATAGCACTAGACACCCCACCATAAATGAAATTCAAGGAGATGACCTAACATCTCTGCTCATGAAGAAGATAACAGAGGAAACAAATAAAATACGAAAAGAAATAGAGGAAGCTGCAGCCAAACAGTCTGTGGCCTTTAGAGAGGAAATGCTTAAATCACTGAATGAAATAAAAGAAACAGTGGATTGTTCAAACAAATAGCTGAAGGAATTGATGAAAAAAACATGAAAATACAGTCAGACAGGTAAAGGAAACCAACAAAATAGCTCAAGACCTGACGATAGAATTGAAAAAAAAAAAAAAAATAAAATAAAACTAAAAAAAAAAACACACAAATGGAAGAAATTGAGGAAAAAAATTAGGGAAGAAAGCAGGAAATACAGAGGTTAGCATAACCAATAGGCTAAAAGATATGGAAGAAAGAATTTCAGGTTTGGAAGATACAATGGAAGAAATAGATGTATCTGTCAAAGAAAAGGTTAAATCTAAAAAATTCCTGACACAGAACGTCCAAGAAATTCAAGACAACATAAAAAGACAAAACCTAAGAATAATAGGAATAGAGGAAAAAGAAGATTCCCTGCACCAAGGCCCAGAAAATATTTTCAAAAAAATCATTGAAGAAAATTTCTCCAACTTAAAGGAGAGGCCAAGAAGAATACAAGAGGCCTATAGAACACCCAATAAATTAGACCAGAAAAGAAAATCCTCTCGCCACATAATAATCAAAACCGTAAGTATACAGAACAAAGAAAAAATACTAAAAGCTGCAAGAGAAAAAGGCCAAGTAACATGTAATGGCAAACCCATTAGAATCACACCTGACTTTTCAACAGAGACTATGAAAGCCAGAAGGGTCTGGATGGATATCATGCAGACCCTAATAGAACACAGATGTCAGCCCAGGCTACTATACCCTGCAAAACTCTCAGTCCTCATAGACGGAGAAAAGAAGAATTTCAATGACAAAAACAAATTTCAACAATACCTACATACAAATCCAGCATTACAGAAGACACTGGAAGGGAAAATACAACCCAAGAAAACTAGCTACACTCAATAAAACACAGGAAATAAATAACCCCACTACAGTAAAACAAAAAGCAACCAGGCACACAACCGTATGACCACAGCCAACATCAAATTCAAAGGATCTAACAGCCACTGGTCATTAATTTCTCTCAATATCAATAAACTTAATTTTCCAATAAAAAGACACAGACTAACAGAATGGATGCGTAAACAAAACCCAGCAATCTGTTGTATACAAGAAACACACCTAAGTCACAAAGATAGATATTACCTGAGGGTTAAGGGATGGAAGATGGCGTTTCAAGCAAATGGACGCAAGAAGCAAGCAGGAGTAGCCATTCTAATAACTGATAAAATAGTCTTATAACCAAAATTAATCAAAAGAGATGGGGAAGGACACTTCATACTCATCAAGGGAAAATTCCACCAAGAAGACATCACAATCCTGAACACCTATGCCCCAAATACAAGGGCACCCACATTTGTGAAAGAAACTTTGATAAAACTTAAACCACACATAGATCCACACACACTAATAGTGGGAGACTTCAACACTCCACTCTCAACAAAGGACAGGTCAACAAAACAGAAATTAAACAAAGAAACAATATCTCTAACAGAGGTCATGAATTAAATGGACCTAACAGATATTTACAGAACCTTATACCCAAGCAAAAAAGAATTTACCTTCTTCTCAGCACCTCATGGAACCTTCTCCAAAATAGGCCACATAGTTGGTCAGAAAGCAAGCCTCAATAGATACAAGAAAATTGAAATAATCCCTTGTATCCTGTCTGATCACCATGGAATAAAGCTAGACCTCAATAACAACAGAAATAGCAAAAAGCCTACACATACATGGAAACTGAACAACTTGCTACTAAAAGACAGCTGGGTCAGGGAAGAAATAAAGAAAGAAATTAAAATCTTCCTAGAACTCAATGAAAATGAAGACACAACATACCCAAACTTGTGGGAAACTTGTGGGATACAATGAAGGCAGTGCTAAGAGGAAAGTTAATAGCACTAAGTGCCTTCAAGAAGAAATTTGAGACAGTGCATTCAAGCAACTTAATGGCTCACTTAAAAACCCTAGAAAAAGAAGAAGCAAACACACCAAAAGGGAATAGATGGCTGGAAATAATCAAACTCAGGGCTGAAATCAATCAATTAGAAACAAATAAAACAATTCAAAGAATCAATGAAACCAAGAGCTGGTTCTTTGAGAAAATCAACAAGATTGACAAACCCTTAGCCAAGCTAACTAAAAGGCAGAGAGACATCATCCAAATCAACAAAATCAGAAATGAAAAGGGGGACATAACTACAGACACTGAGGAAATTCAAACAATCATTAGGACTTACTTCAAAAGTCTATATGCAACAAAATTTGAAAATTTAAAGGAAATGGACAATTTTCTTGATCGATTCCACTTACCAAAGCTGAATCAGGACCAGGTAAATCAATTAAATAGTCCTATATCCCCAAGGAAATAGAAGCAGTCATTGAAAGTCTTCCATCCAAAAAGCCCAGGACCTGATGGTTTCAGTGCAGAATTCTACCAGACATTCAAGAAAGAACTAACTCCAATTCTCTTCAAACTATTCCACAAAATCGAAATGAAAGGAACATTTCCAAACTCATTCTATGAAGCCACAGTCACCTTGGTACCTAAACCTCACAAAGAATCAACAAAGAAAGAGAATTTCTGGCCAATCTCCTTGTGAACATTGATGCAAAAATACTTAACAAAATACTTGCAAAATGAATCCAAGAACACATCAAAGATATTATCTACTATGACCAAGTAGGCTTCATCCCAGGTATGCAGGGGTGGTTCAATATATGGAAATCCATCAATGTGCTACACCATATTAACAAACTGAAAGAAAAAAAAAAACACATGATAATCTCCTAGATGCTGAAAAAGCATTTGACAAAATCCAACATCCATTCATGTTTAAAATATTGAGAGATCAGGGATACAAGGCACATATCTAAACATAGTAAAGGCGATATACACCAAGCATATAGCCAACATCAAACTGAACAGAGATAAACTTAAAGCAATCCCACTGAAATCAGGGACAAGACAAGGCTGCCCACTCTCTCCATATCTATTCAACATAGTTCTGGAAATCCTTGCTAAAGCAATGAGACAGTTGAAGGAGATCAAGGGGATACAGATGTGAAAGGAAGAAGTCAAATTATCACTATTTGCAGATGATATGATAGTATACATGAGTGACCCCAAAAACTCTACCAGGGAACTCCTACAGCTGATAAACACCTTCAGCAAAGTGGCTGGATACAAAATTAACTCAAAAAAAATCAGTAGTACGCCTGTATACAAAAGAAAAAAGGGCTGAGAAAGAAATTAGAGAAACAACACCCTTCACAATAGCCACAAATGGCATAAAGTACTTTGGTGTAACCCTAACCAAGCAAGTCAAAGACTTGTATGAAAAAAAAAAAAAATTCAAGTCTCTGAGGAAAGAAAAGTCTCTGAGGAAAGAATTCGAAGAAGATATGAGAAGATGGAAAGATCTCCCATGCTCATGGCTTGGCAGGATTAACATTGTAAAAATGGCCATCTTACCAAAAGCAATCTATAGATTTAATGCAATTCCCATCAAATTACCAACACAATTCTTTACAGACCTGGACAGAAAAATTCTCAACTTCGTATGGAATAACAAGAAACCCAGAATTGCTAAAACAATCCTTTACAATAAAAGATCTTCTGGAGGTATCTCCATCCCTGATCTTAAGTTGTACTATAGAGCAACAATTTTAAAAACTGCATGGTACTGGCATAGAAACAGAATGGTGGATCAATGGAACCGAACAGAGGACTCAGAAATAAACCCACACACTTATGGACACCTGATCTTTGACAAAGACGTCAAAACCATACAATGGAAAAAGATAGCATCTTCAACAAATGGTGCTGGTCCAACTGGATGTCTACATGTAGAAAAATAAAAATAGATCCGTACTTATCACCCTGCACAAAACTGAAGTTCAAGTGAATCAAAGACCTCAGCATAAAACCAGACACATTAAATCGGCTAGAAAAAAAAAAAAAGTGAGGGATGCCCTAGAACTCATTGATACAGGAGAAAACTTCCTGAACAGAACACCAACAGCACAGGATCTGAGAGCAACAATCAATACATGGGACCTCATGAACTGAAAAGCTTCTGTAACCAAAGACACTGTCATCAAAACAAAGCGACTGTATACAGATTGGGAAAAATTTTCACTAACCCTTTATCTGACAGAGGACTCATATCCAGTATATATAAAGAACTAAAGAAGCTGAAAAGCAGAAAACCAAGTAATCCAATTAAAAAATGGGGAACAGAGCTAAACAGAGAATTATCTGTAGAGGAATATCAAATGGCAGAGAAGCACTTAAAGAAATGCTCAACCTCATTAGCCATAAGGAAAATGAAAATCAAACCAACTCTGAGATTTCACCTTACACCCATCAGAATGGCCAAGATATAAAACTCAAGTGACAACACATGCTGGAGAGGTTGTGGAGAAAGAGGAACCCTTCTCCACTGCTGGTGGGAATGTAAACTTGTACAACCACTCTGGAAATCAATCTGGCACTTTCTCAGACAACTAGGAATAGTGCTTCCCCAAGATCCATCCATACCACTCCTGGGCATATATCCAAAAGAGGCTCAAGTACACAAAAAGGAAATTTGCTCAACCATGTTTGTAGCAGCTTTATTTGTAATAGCCAGAAGCTGGAAACAGCCCAGACGCCCCTCAACTAAAGAATGGATGCAGAAATTGTGGTACATCTGTACAATGGAGTATTACTCAGCAATGAAAAATAAGACAATCCTGAAATTTGCAGGTAAATGGTGGGATCTGGAAAGGATCATCCTGAGTGAGTTGTCCCAGAAGCAAAAAGACACACATGGTATATACTCACTCATATAGACATACAACATAGGACAAACCCACTATAACCTGTGCATCT
>JAEOAE010001752.1:0-39840 GCA_036365155.1 Meriones psammophilus
AGTCCATAGTGTGTGGGTGTATTTCTGGGACTTCTATCCAATTCCATTGATCCATTAGTTGTCTATGCAAGCACCATGCAGTTTTATTACTGTTGCTCTATAGTACAACTTAAGATCAGGGATACCTCCAGAAGATCTTTTATTATGGGAGATTGATTTAGCAATTCTGGGTTTTTTGTTATTCCATGAAGTTGGGAATTTTTTTTTCAAGGTCTGTAAAGATTTGTGTTGGTAATTTGATGGGAATTACATTAAATCTGTACATTGCATTTGGTAAGATGACATTTTTACTATGTTAATCCTGTCAAGCCATGAGCATGAGAGATCTTTCCATCTTCTGATATCTTCTTCTATTTCTTTCTTTAGAGACTTGAAATTTTTTCATACAAGTCTTTGACTTGCTTGGTTAGGGTCACACAAAGGTACTTTATTTCCTTTTTGACTATTGTGAAGGGTGTTTTACCTAATTTCTTTCTCAGCACTTTTGTCTTTTGTATGCAGGAGGGCTACTGATTTTTTGAGTTGATTTTGTATCCAGCCCCATTGCTGAAAGTATTTGTCAGCTTTAGGGGTTCCTGGTAGAATTTTTGGGGTCACTCAGGTATATTATCATATCATCTACAAATAGTGATACTTTGACTTCTTCTTTTCCCATTTGTATCCCCTTGATCTTCTTTAATTGTCTTATTAATCTAGCAAGGACTTTGAGAACTATGTTGAAGAGAGGTATGGATGGGGCAGCCTTGCCTTGTCACTGAATTCAGTGGGATTGCTTTAAGTTTCTCTCCATTTAGTTTGATGTTGGCTATAAGTTTGCTGTATATTCGCCTTTTACTGTGTTTAGTTATATGCCTTGTATCCCTGATCTCTTCAATACTTTAAACATGAATGGATGCTGGATTTTTTTCAAATGCTTTTTCAGCATCTAAGGAGATTATCATGAGTTTATTTTTTCTTTCAGTTTGTTAATATGGTGGATCATATCGATGGATTTTTGCAAATTGAACCACCCCTGCATACCTGGCCTGAAGCCTACTTGGTTGTAGTGGATGATATCTTTGATGTGTTTTTGTATTGGGTTTGCAAAGTATTTTGTTGAGTATTTTTGCATCAATGTTCATAAGAGAGATTGGCCTGAAATTGTCTTTATGCTGGGGTATCCATGGCTGATTTCTCCTGAATAACTGGGTTCTGGAGATGCCATATTGCTTTGTCTTTGTTGGTTGAGCTTTTACTCTGGCCTCTTCCCATTGGGATATCTTAGGTGTTGGGTGTTAGTTTCTGGTACTTCCTGGAATCCTGTGGTGGGTCGAATCCCTTGGCAGGAAGATGATTTTTTCCAAAGGAGCTCTCCTCCGTTTTTAGGTATGGTCACTGAATGGCAGGTGTTTTTCAGGAATTGCCACAGCTCATCTCAGGTGTACAGACCTGAGTAGTAATTGTTGCCTTTGTTAGTAAAAAGTGGCTATCCTCTCACCCAGAGAAGTTCTGAGACAGCTGCCCTGCTACTGGGTTTCTTGCTGTAAATTTAGAGAGCACTACTGTAACCTGGGTGCCCCATGGTTTGGTCAGTTTAGTTAAGGAAAACTGGTTGTCCCTTGGAACAGTATCTGGGGTTGATCTCAGGGAAACCAGCCTTCTGTAGGTCTAAGTTTGGAGCTTTGTGCTCCATTACCCAGGTGGTAATCAGTGGCAGGTGAGCACCACTTCCATGTGTGCAGCAGGAGGCTAGAGTCTGGAGCCTGTGGATAACTAGAAACTTTTCTGGAGCTAGAAAAGGTGTCCTAAGGTAGGGACAGATATTTCCCCACCTTTGGGTTTTCTCCCAACAGGAAGACCCAGTCTGTACTGTTGGGGGTGTAGAGTGCATAGGCACTTGCTTTTGTGATTTGTTGCTCCAAGCTGGTGAGTGGCAGGAACCTGAGAACTTTTTCGATAATATTCCCATTCCTGTGGTAGTGGTGGTGGTAGTGGTGGTGGGGGTCATCTGAGTGGTCTAAGCTGGGACCTGCTGTTTTCCTCCCTGTGGGGTTTTCTTTCAACAGAGAAACCCATCTTTAGTGCCCTGGGACACACAGTTCTGTCTGTGACAGAGAGTCAGGTGCACAGAGGAGCTGGCAGCTGGAATCCCACTCAGGGCTGGCTGCTGTGCACCTGCAAGTCTACAGGACCTTTTCCAGGTGACCTGAGGTCAGACCCGCTTGCTTCCTTCCCTGTGGGTGACATTCAGGGTCATTCAGCCTGGGAAGTTGATCACTTGCATGTTCTGGTCTTGACCCAGTGCCTGTGGGTTTTTCTTGACCTGAGAGGACTGATTCTCACACTGTGGTGTTTCTTCTGACCTGGGAAACACAATCACTGTTGGGGTCCAGAGTTCAGCCTTGGCACTGTACTAAGATTGCTGCCCTGCTTCTCAGACAGTGTCATCCCGGTGCCACCATCTTGGATTACCTTCTTCCTCATCTCTTTTAATTAATAGTTGTTGAAAGTCTATTTTATTAGATAAACTCCTGCTTGTTTCTTGGTCTATTTGCTTGAAAACCTTAGCTAAAAACAGCCCAGAAATTTTCCAGGGATTAGCTGAGTGCTCTGAGGTTGAACACAATTGCTTTTCTCATCATTGGGGTTCTTCTCACCTGGTAAACACAGTCAGTGGTGTTTGGAGGCCAACTGTACCAACTATTTGTCACTGTAGTCTCTGTTACCCTGCTGATCAGACACATGTGAGTTCAGCCCTGCCAGCTGGGATTTGTTTTTAATTTTTACTGAATATGAGTATTTTGATTGTAGTCATGAATATGAACCTCTTGTGTGCCTGATCTTCACAGTAGTCTGAAGATGTGTTCAGAACTCATGAAACTGATAGTAGTGGGTCCCAGTTAAACAATGACATTTGAGCCCACTTATTTGGAAGAGCAGCAAGAGCTCCTCACTGCTGAGCTGTCTCTCCTACCTTATGTTGCTTATTTATGATCATCATTGACATTGCTGTATTCACATTTTTCCATTTTTAGCTGTTTAAACATGCATTCCCTTTTAGTAAAATGTTATTAGAGTTATAGTTTAAGCTGGGGCAGTGCAGATTTCTGGAAAAGAAATGCACAACTGGAGTGGATGTATAATTTCTTGTAGAACCTTCAGTAAAGACCTCTCAGTTCTTTCAATCTTTTGTGTTTGTTTGATTGACTTTTAGGGAGGCTCTGTCTTACTATATAGGTCTAGCTGTCCTGGAACTTTTGCATAGATCATTGCATCCAATTGAATAAGATCATGCCTCCTGAGTGATGGAATTCAGGCATAAAGATACACCAGCTTGTCCATAATTTTTTGTAGTTAGTAACTTTTGGAATTGATGTGTACTTAGTACTGAATCTCTTAATTTCTCTGTGTGTCTTGTCTCTCCTTTCTATTTTGCTCTCTTCTCTGTTTGTCTTTGTCCACATTAATTACCATGACTATTCAAAAGCTATATCCTATTCAAAAAGTTCAGATATGACACAGTTAAAACTTCATTATTCAGTTTTCTTCTAAAATGACTTAGTGATAACATTAACACTTATGTTTTAATAGAAAAGTTTTAATATTTATTTTTAAACTATAGACTATACATTATTTAGAAAGGAGAATATACAAAACAATGATCAAAGAATAATCATGTTTTTATGCCTTTTCTTTTGTCTGGTCACTCAGAAATATGATGTTATCAGGTATGATTATTGTTGCTTGCCACTCACATTATTTTTATCCATCTGTTCACTGTAGTCTAATTTCCCTTCCACAAATATATGAGCCCCCATTTTCATCTACTGGTATGACACATCCCTGATCCCCTGGTCAAAACATGATATCCAGTGCCATGTTGTATTTTGACTGATATCACCCATCTGTTCACTGTCACCTGATAGCCACATATCATTTGTTGCTAGATAAAATATCATGACTGTGTTTTTTTTCCTTCAACCTGTCTCATGAAAGGTCCTGACCTACTCACCCAAGTAACTGAAGATGATTCATAGATCACTCAAGAACCCAACTAATGGCTATTACATATTCATGTCTTATAAACTAATACAAAATCTTTAACACAGGTTTTCAAAGCACACCTTTTATTTCCTTTACAATCTATTCTTTAGGCTTTTTTTCTCCCATCCTTCACCTTTTGCACAGCACCCAACTGTCTAACACTATCACTTCTTTGTCAGAAAATAAATAGAAGAAGCACTAGAATTATATGATTATATTGCCAATGAAGTATAAATTTATATTGTTGCCAGTCTTTCTTTTTGTACAAATGTATGGTATATTTTAGAATTCAGTGACCTTCAATGATGTGTATGTGAAATTCAGCCAAGAAGAGTGGGCTTTGCTGGAACCTTCCCAGAAGCAACTCTACAAAGATGTGATGCTAGAGACCTGTGAAAACCTCACTGCTATAGGTAAGACTGCAATTTTTTTTTCACTTTTAAAATAAAGAGACAACTCTTACTTTGTTATTGATCCTCTTCTGTAATTCCAATTGAGAATGAGGAGGAATGAGGTGAATAAATCAGGCATGGTTCTAAGGGTCACAGAAGAAGTGATTTAAGTTTTGCCTTAATAATAACATGACATTTCCAATAATATATATTTTCTGGTATTATATTTTAGGCTACAATTGGGATGACCATAATATTGAAGACCATTTTCAAAGTTCTACAAGTAATAAAAGGTAACTTTATGTGCATGTTGATACAGATATAAATCTTAAATTTTAATGTGTCCTGGAAGTTTGCTGTTTTTTTTTTTTTTTTTGTTTTGTTTGTTTGTTTGTTTACTGGCTTTTTTTATTTTCTGTTTTTTGAAATAGTTTTTTTTTTTCTGGGTATCTGTGACTTTCTTAGACTTGCTTGTTAGACAAGCCTGACCTCAAAATCACACAGATCTGCCTGCTTTTGCATCCACAAGTGCTGGGATTGAAGTCATGTACCAGCACACATGGCTGTGTCCTGGAAGTTTTAAAGAAAAGCAACAGTGTAAAAACAGCACTGCTTTAAGTGTACTGATGATCATTAAAATCTCATAATTCCATGTACTTCAATGTCAGGTATCTGATTTGTGTTTTCAAGGCACTCCCCTAAGATAGAAGAAAATAAAATAATATTGTATCAAAAATACCATTTGAATCATATGGACATTACAGCTACTGACTTGAACTGCCAATCTGTTTAGTCTCATTTTATCTACTCAGATATTGTAAGAGGTATACACACTGAATTGGTGATCACTATGTGTCCAAAACCTTCTAATAAGCAAAAATTTCATAGTAGAACCAGTGTTACTCATTTTGAGCAGTAACATTGTAAAGTTTAGTGAAAGGAGCAGCTTATGAGAATCAAGAATATTGTTGTGGAGAAACCTTAATCCCTATATGACATGTCTATGATGAACAAAAACAAACTGTGTTAATTCAATGTTGGGAATCTTTTATTATTTTTGTAAATTAAACTGGTATATCATATGTCAAAATGATTCTAAGACACATGAGCATAGGGATATTGAAAGAAACAATGTCCCTGTCTTTTCCAAGAACAATTGATTTTGTAGTCATCCCCACTTTGAGTAATTTTCTGAATGTGATAAATGGTTACTGTTAATTGGTTTTGCAACTTCACTGAGAATTTATCAGCAAACTCATATTGCTGAAAATACCTATGAATACTAGGATTTTGGAACTTCTTCTGCTTTTCTTAGCTCACTTTGTAAATGAAGTAGCATTCATACAGTACAAAAATTTTGAATAGGATTGCTGTGGTAAAACTCTGAAATCTTACAATACTCTTCATATATTTAAGAAAACCTCTTATAAAAAATGATGCTATAAAAGTGATAAAATAACAAATGCTCTTACCATCACAGGGATCTTCAAAAATACCCATAATGAAGGGAATACTGTGAATGTAAATAAAGTGATAAAACATTTAAAATTTTATTTTTCTTCACCATTAGATCAAATTTATGAAATTAATTCATATAGATAAATATATTTATTAGTGTAATGAAATGACTGTAGTAAATCTTTCACATGTTCTAATTTTCTTTGCAGGCATGAAAGCAGTCATACTGGAGAGAAACCCTTTAAATGCACTCTATGTGGGAAAGCCTTCCCTATATCACTGTTCTCATATGGCATAAAAAGAACACACACTGGAGAGAAGCCTTACAAATGTAATCAATGTGGTAAAGCCTTTGCAAAAAAGCAGTCAGCTCATACGGCATAAAAGAACACACACTGGAGAGAAACGTTATGAATGTAACCAGTGTGGTAAAGCCTTTTGCAGAAAACCAGTCATCTCATAAGCCATAAAAAGAACACACACTGGAGAGAAACCTTATGAATGTAACCAGTGTGGTAAAGCCTTTGCACAAAACAGTGATCTCTTAAGACATAAAAGAATACACACTGGAGAGAAACCTTATGAATGTAATGAGTGTGGCAAAACCTTTGCAGAAAACAGTCATCTCTTAAGCCATAAAAGAACACACACTGGAGAGAAACCTTATGAATGTAACCAGTGTGGTAAAGCCTTGCAGAAAACAGTCATCTCATAAGCCATAAAAGAACACACACTGAGAGAAACCTTATGAATGTAAGCAGTGTGGCAAAGCCTTTGCACAAAACAGTACTCTCTTAAGCCATAAAAAGAACACACACTGAGAGAAACCTTATGAATGTAATGAGTGTGGTAAAACCTTTGCAGAAAACAGTCATCTCATAAGCCATAAAAGAACACACACTGGAGAGAAACCTTATGAATGTAGTGTGGTAAAAGCTTTGCAGAAAACAGTGGTAAAGCCTTTGCAGAAAACAGTCATCTCAAAAAGCTATAAAAAGAACACACACTGGAGAGAAACTTTTGAATGTAACCAGTGTGGTAAAGCCTTTGCACAAAACAGTACTCTCTTAAGCCATAAAAGAACACACACTGAGAGAAACCTTATGAATGTAACCAGTGTGGTAAAGCCTTTGCAGAAAAACAGTAATCTCATAAGACATAAAAGAACACATACTGGAAAGAAAACTTATGAATATACCCAACGGGATAAAGCCTTTGCACAGCAGAGTAGTCTCCGAAAACAGGAAAAGACACACAGTGGAGAGAAGCCTTGTGAGGATAATTAGTGTTATAAAGCCTTTGCATGTAACAATCATCTCCTAAGACAACAACTGAGGGAAACCATATGAAGATAACTATGAGGCAAATCCTTTGCACATAACATCTCCTAATACATAAAATAACACATACTGGAAAGATGTCTGATTGTAACCAATGTGAAAAAAACTTTTGGACTTCAGAATAATCTCCACACTCATGAAAGAAATCCTAATGGACAGAAAGCCTGTGAGTGTTTTTAACATGGTGAAACCATTCCACATTTGTATAATCTTCATCATCATGAAAGGATTCATAATAGAGGAAAACTTATGAATGTGTTAAAATGGTGAGGCCTTGCACAAATTAAGAGTCATCATCAACATAAAAGTATCCTTACTAGAGAGGAATTCTGTGACTATAAGCAAGGTGGAAAGGTCTTTGTTTACTTTGGTCCACTGAGATGCAACAGAACTGTCAGAACTAGCTCAATGGAAATGACCTCCTTTTCTGAAGGAGAAAGGGAATAGGGGCAATAGGAATGGAGGGTAGTCATGGGCAGAGAAGGGAGGAGGATTACTATTGGAATTTAAAGTAAATAAACTTATTTTAAAAAAGAATACAATGAATGGTGAATATCAATTACATGCAACAGTATTATATAATAAGGTGTTTATGGAAGACTTATTGATAATCCTGATTCTCAACATTTACTATTTTCAGTTGCCTCACTTTACACAAGAAACTTTTAGTTCAGTGGATGAATATGTAGGGAATGGTTAACTAACACCAGCCAGGAAGATCTCTGAGAATATCACAAGAGTGGTAGCCTGTAGAAGTGTCTTTGTGTACACATACCTATTGTTCCAGGGGTACTATTGAAAAACATCACAACCCACACTGAATTTTTGAGATATGAGGGAGGCTTTCTTTTCCATGTATGGCACTGTTTCTGGATTAGATGTGTAACCATGTCAAGGGTTTTTTCTTCCTGACTTCATCTAGAGAGTGTCTTTAGACATTGAAACCAACAATCAAATTTGATAGATAGCCTTTGACACAGATCCCTGATAACTCTCCCTCCCTTCAAATATAGGATAATTTGGTTTGTGTTCTTGTTCTTCTTATTCATATAATAGGAATGTGCTGTTTAATGCAAACTGAGCATCCTTGAATTACCTAGTATTAAACAATTATCTACACCTATACTTGGAGCATTGCAAGCACTCCCCAAGGAATATAAGCCTCTGTTTTCTGTTTTTTAGAATTAAAGTTGAACTTACTTTCTGAGGTGGTTCCCAGAGTGGCTGACCACTGTTATGCTTGCGGGCTTTCCAAGCTTTATACTACTCATCTTCTGCCCCTCATGGCTTCCTGGGCTGGTGGGAAACAGCCCTCCAGGCAGCAAGAGAATCACATTCTCTGTAATGCCTATGATAAAATGTTTCAGACTTCATAGCATTTCAAATTTCACATGTTTCTGGATGTGAGATGGTCAATCAAACAGTGTCTTGGAGTGGGACTCTTTAAAATGAGTTATTATTTAGTTCACTGTAAGGTTGCAGGCAAGCCTCATGGTATGAAATCTTCTGAGTACAGTGGCTCATGTAAAATAAATAAGCGCAGAAATTTTATTTCTCTGTTTTTAATAGCTGAGTACTGTTCTGATAATGTATAGGTGGATGGCAGAGGAGAGGAACTCCCCTTTTGAGTGGTCTAGGGAAAAGGGATGGGGAAAGATGGAGGGAGGGTGGGACCAGTAAGAGTTGAGGGAGTGACCTTCAATCAGCATATACAATGAATAAATTGTGAAAAATAAAAACAATTAATGAAATAAAATAAAATATAGTAAGGAAAACAAAACAAAAAAGCAAAAATTTGAGTCTAGTTTGGGTAACTGCCCTCCCTCAAAGAGAATAAAGAAGATATATAGAAAGAAAAGAAAAACAGAATCTTTGTCTTTGTCACCTTTCTTCCCTGTGGGCTCACTTGAAGATCATTATCCAATGGAGACCATGCTTCTCTCTCTGAAGTTTATGTTACCATGGAAGTAGGATTCAAACCTGGAACTAATGGCAGAGGTTCCTAGTTAACATATCAAATGAAATCTACCTGCCATTTTCTCCCAGCAATCCTTCAGTCCTTCCATGTTATCTGCTCCTCCAGGAAAGTATAGCCCATGAAATGCCCTGAATTGTCCTTCCCAGGGCCTGAGCTAACCTTACTCCTCCACATGCATATATAGGCAAAATATTTTGGCTACCTGGTCTTGTCAAGAGCTATGCAGGAGCAACAGCATAACAGCTGTAGAACTCATGGAATATGGCTCTCCTGTTAGCATAGTCATGTTGAGTTTGTCTTGGAGAAGCATAATCCCAAGAACTGCTTTTTCTGAGGACTTTGAACTCTTTTGTAGCGTATCTCTGCTTGTTGTCCTTATGATGCCCATATTCCTCAAAACATGAGGAGCATGAAAACTATGAGGAGGTTTCTAGCCCATCACTGGGCAATATCACTGGCATTTAAAATTAACAATGCTTGATCTCTTTTCACATGTTTACTGGAGCAGACTAATGAATTAACCACTGCCCTTGAAAAGAGACATAGATGTAGATTGTTAGCAATCACCATTATACTTAGAAAGAATTTGGAAAAATAGATTGTTTAACAAGGTCAGGGAAGATGTTTTTGCTTATAGCTCTGGTGTAAAAATCTTAGAGAACAATTTAAAGTTAATAAAAGTACACTATTAATAGCAAAGCCAGGGATGTTTTAAGGCTCATGAGCTGAAACAATAGTCCAAGGTAGCATTGGCAGTCTGGGTACTCTCAAACTGTCTCTAAAACTGAGAATCTCTAAAACTGAGATTCTCCTATATTTGTTTTTTTCCCTCAGCTTCTTGATGATTTAATAAAAATGATTAATGAGTAGATGCACAACCCTTTAAGATTTAAAGTACAGGTGCCAGTTCCATGCCATTTTTTATTACTGTTGCTCTATAGTAGTACTTGAGATCCATGGTGAAATTACCACCAGGATATCTCTTATTGTACATGCATGTTTTTTATCAATTCTGGGTTTTTTGTTTTCCATATGAAACTGAGAATTGTTCTTTCAAGTTCTGTAAAGAATTATGTTGTTATTTTGATTGTAATTCCACTGAGTCTGCCGATTTCTTTTGGTAGAGCGGCCATTTTTTACTGTTAATCCCACCAATCTTGGAGCATGAAAGATCTTTCCATCTTCTCATATCTTCCTTAAAGTTTGGTCTTTTGTATACAGGAAGGCTTCAGATATATTTTATATTTAATTTTGTATCCATCTACCGTACTGAAGGTGTTTATCAGTTGTAGGAGTTCCCTGGTGAATTTTTAAAGTTATTCATGTGTACTATCACATCATCTGCAACACATGCTGGATTGGATATGGAGAAAAGGGAACCCTCCTCCATTGCTGGTGGAAATATAAACTTGTACAACCACTTTGGAAATCAGACTGGTGCTTTCTCACAAAATTATGAATAATGCTACTTCAAGATTCAGTTATACAACCCCTGAACATACATTCAGAAGATTCTCAACCATACAACAAGGACATTTGCTCAACTATTCTCATAGCAGCTTTGTTCATAATAGCCAGAATCTGGAAACAACCTAGATGATGTCCCACAACTGAGGAGTGGATATAGAAATTGCGGCACATTTACACAGTGCAGTACTACTCGGTATTTAATAACAAGGAAATCAGCAGACAAATGGATAAAACTAGGAAAGATCATCTTCAGTGAGGTATCATACTCAGAAAGACACACATGGTATATACTCACTTCTAAGTGGATATTAGTCATGTAATATAGAATGAAGCATACAAAAATCTATAGTCCTAAGGAAGCTAACCAACAGGGAGGACCCTAGGGAAGATGCTTAATCCTCATTCAGAAAGGCAAATGGGATAGACATTGTTAACGTGAGAAGACAGGAAACAGGGCAGGAACCTAGCACAGAGGGCCTCTAAAAGAATCTACCTAGGAGGGTATTGTAGTAGATGCTTAGACTGATAGCAAAACTTTGGGTAGAGAGCACAGAATCATTTGGAAGATTCAGGAGATAAAGATCTGGATGGGCCAGGCACTCCACAAGGAGACCAAAAGAGCAAAAGTAAATATGGGCCCTGGGGTTCCTGCTCCAACCAAGGACCATGCATGGAGAACAGCTAGAGCCCCTGTTCAGATGTAGCCCATAAGTATCTCAGTCTCCATGTGGATTTCCTAGTAAGGGTAGCAAGGGCTTTCTCTGACACGAACTCAGTGGCTGGCTCTTTGATCACCTACTCCTGAGAGGTGCAGCCTTGCCAGGCCATAGAAGAAGCGGGTGCAGCCATTCCTAGTCACTTTAGATAACATAGGCTAGTATAATATAGTAGGGGAGGAGGACTTCCCCTATAAGTGGACTAAGAGAGGGGTATAGGGAGAGAAGAAGGAGGTAGGTTGTGACAGGCAGAAGGTGAGGGACGGGCCTACATTCAGTATAAAAGTGAATTAATTGTAATAATCAATAAAAATGTTTTTTTTTTCCCCTGGGATGAGTGGACTTAGGCAACTGTCTCCTAACAACAACTGAAAAGAATACTATTTCATTTCTACACATTTTCCTTTTCCTGTAATACTATTTATAATAAATACCCTTGATAAAATTCAGTGGTTTGTTTTATATTCCTGGTATCATAATATAGCATAATATATTACAAATCAAAATTTGAAGTTAAGCATATAAAAAGTTTATGAAAAAGGGGCTTGAATTTTCAAAAAAGCAAAGAGTATTTACTTAAAACTCTAGAGGGTAAAAAATGGAAGAAAAAATGATGGAAGAATAAATAATAATATATAAATAAATTAATATCTCTTACATAAATTACAACAATTTGGTTATTGAGATTTTAAAAATATACACAGAACACTTTTTTTTTTTCTTTATTATTATTATTATTATTATTATTATTAATTACACTTTACTCATTTTGGATCCCCCCATGAGCCCCTCCCTCCTCCCCTCCCGATCCTACCCTTCGTCCCCTATCTGCATGCATGCTCCTCCTCAAGTCCACTGATAGGGGAGGTCCTCCTCTCCTTCCTTCTGATCTCAGTCTATCAGACCACATCAGGAATGGCCTCATTGTCTTCTTCTGTGGCCTGGTATGGCTGCTCCCCCCTCAGGGGGAGGTGAACAAAGGGCAGGCCAATCAGATTGTGTCAGAGGCAGTCCCTCTTTCCATTACTATGTAACACACTTGGACACTGAACTGCCATGGGCTACATCTGTACAGGGGTTCTAGGTTATCTCCATGAATAGTCCTTGGTTGGAGTATGAGTCTCTGGGAAGTTCCCTGTGTTCAAATTTTCTTGTTCTGTTGCTCTCCTTCCTGTCCTCTCCAGCTCTTGCTATTTCCCACTTCTTACATAAAATTGCATTCACTCAGCCCGACAGTTGGCTATCAGGCTCAGCGTCTGCTTTGATAGTCTGCAGGGCAAAGGCTTTCAGAGGCCCTCTTTGGTAGGTTGGATACATAAACAAAACCCAGCAATCTGTTGCATACAAGAAACACACCTAAGGCACAAAGAGAGACATTACCTGAGGGTAAAGGGTTGGAAGACCACTTTCCAAGCAAATGGACCCAAGAAGCAAGCAAGAGTAGCCACTCTAATATCTGATAAAATAGACTTTCAACCAAAATTAATAAAAAGAGATGGGGAAGGACACTTCATACTCATCAAAGGAAAATTCCACCAGGAAGACATCACAATCCTGCACATCTATGCCCCAAATACAAGAGCTCCCACATTTGTTAAAGAAACATTGATAAAATTTAAACCACATATAGATCCCCACACATTAATAGTGGGAGACTTCAACACCCCACTCTCAACAAAGGACAGGTCAACTAAACAGAAATTAAACAAAGAAACAATGTCTCTAACAGAGGTCATGAATCAAATGGACCTGACAGACATTTACAGAACTTTACACCCAAACACAAAAGAATTTACCTTCTTTTCAGCACCTCATGGAACCTTCTCCAAAATAGACCATATAGTTGGTCACAATGCAAGCCTCAACAAATACATGAAGATTGAAATAATCCCTTGTATCTTGTCTGATCACCATGGAATAAAGCCGGATCTCAACAATAACAGAAATAAGAAAAAACCCTACACACACATGGAAACTGAAAAACTTGTTAATACATGACAGCTGTGTCAGGGAAGAAATAAAGAAAGATATTAAAGTCTTTCTAGAAATCAATGAAAATGAAGACACAACATACCCAAACTTGTGAGACACAATGAAGGCAGTGCTAAGAGGAAAGTTCATAGCACTAAGTGCCTTCCAGAAGAAATTCGAGACAGCTCATTCAATCAACTTAATGGCTCACTTAAAAACCCTAAAAAAAGAAGAAGCAGACACACCAAGAAGGAGTAGATGGCTGGAAATAATCAAACTCAGGGCTGAAATCAATCAATTGGAAACAAATAAAACAATTCAAAGAATCAATTAAACAAAGAGCTGGTTCTTTAAGAAAATCAACAAGATCGACAAACCCTTAGCCAAGATAACTAAAAGGCAGCGAGGCACCATCCAAATCAACAAAATCAGAAATGAAAAGGGGATATAACTACAGACACTGAGGAAATCCAAGCAATCATTAAGACTTACTTCAAAAGTCTATACAGAACAAAATTTGAAAATCTAAATGAAATGGACAATTTTTTGATCGATTCCACTTACCAAAGCTAAATGAGGACTAGGTAAATCAATTAAATAGTCCTATATCCCCCCAAGGAAATAGAAGCAGTCATCGAAAGTCTCCCATCCAAAAAAAAAAAAAAAAAAAGCCCAGATGATGGTTTCAGCGCAGAATTCTACCAGACATTCAAAAAGAGCTAACTCCAGTTCTCTTCAAACTATTCCACAAAATTGAAACAGAAGCAACATTACCAAACTCATTCTATGAAGCCACAGTCACCTTGGTACCTAAACCTCACAAAGACCCAACAAAAAAAGTGAACTTCAGGCCAATCTCTTTATGAACATTGATGCAAAAATACTCAACAAAATATACATAAACCGAATACAGAAGAACACATCAAAGATATCATCCACCATGACCAAGTAGGGTTCATCCCAGGTATGCAGGGGTGGTTCAATATACTGGAAATCCATCAATGTGATCCACCATATTAACAAACAAAAAAAAAAAAAAACACATGATAATCACCCTAGATGCTGAAAAAGCCTTTGACAAAATCCAACATCCATTCATGTTTAAAGTACATCTCCATCCCTGATCTTAAGCTGTACTATAGAGCAACAGTTTTAAAAACCGCATGGTACTGGCACAGAAACAGAATGGTGAATCAATGGAACCGAACAGAGGACCCAGAAATAAACCCACACACTTATGGACACCTGATCTTTGACAAAGATGCCAAAACCATACAATGGAAAAAAGATAGCATCTTCAACAAATGGTGCTGGTCTAACTGGATGTCTACATGTAGAAAAATGAAAATAGATCCATACTTGTCACCCTGCACAAAACTGAAGTCCAAGTGGATCAAAGACCTCAACATAAAACCAGACACATTAAATCGGCTTGAAAAAAAAGTGGGAAATACCCTAGAACTCATTGGTACAGGGGAAAACTTCCTGAACAGAACACCAACATCACAGGCTCTAAGAGCAACAATCAATAAATGGGACCTCATGAAACTGAAAAGCTTCTGTAAAGCAAAGGACACTGTCATCAAAACAAAGTGACTGCCTACAGATTGGGAAAGAATCTTCACCAACCCTTTATCTGACAGAGGACTCATATCCAGTATATATAAAGAACTAAAGAAGCTGAAAAGCAGCAAACCAAGTAATCCACTTAAAAAATGGGGAACAGAGCTAAACAGAGAATTCTCTGTAGAGGAATACCGAATGGCAGAGAAGCACTTAAAGAAATGCTCAACCTCACTAGCCATTAGGGAAATGCAAATCAAAACAACCCTGAGATTTCACCTTACACCCATGAGAATGGCCAAGATCAAAAACTCAAGTGACAACACATGCTGGAGAGGTTGTGGAGAAAGGGGAACCCTTCTGCACTGCTGGTGGGAATGTAAACTTGTACAACCACTCTGGAAATCAATCTGGCGCTTTCTCAGACAACTAGGAATAGCGCTTCCTCAAGATCCAGCCATACCACTCCTGGGCATATATCCAAAAGAGGCTCAAGTACACAAAAAGGACATTTACTCAACCATGTTTGTAGCAGCTTTATTTGTAATAGCCAGAAGCTGGAAACAACCCAGATGCCCCTCAACTGAAGAATGGATGCAGACATTGTGGTACATCTACACAATGGAATATTACTCAGCAATGAAAAATAAGGAAATCATGAAATTTGCAGGTAAATGGTGGGACCTGGAAAGGATCATCCTGAGTGAGTTGTCCCAGAAGCAAAAAGACACACATGGCATATACTCACTCATATAAACATACAACATAGGACAAACGCACTAAAGCCTGTGCATCTAAAGAAACTAAGCAAGAGAGAGGACCCTAACAAAAATGTCCAATCCCCATCCAGAAAGGCAAAGAGGATGGACATCAGAAGAAGAAGAAAACAGGAAACAACCTAGGAACCTACCACAGAGGGCCTCTGAAAGCCTCTGCCCTGCAGACTATCAAAGCAGATGCTGAGCCTGATGGGGAACTGTTGGGCAGAGTGAATGGAATTTTATGTAAGAACTGGGAAATAGTAAGAGCTGGAGAGGACAGGTTCTCCACAAGGAGAGCAACAGAACAAGAAAATTTGAACACAGGGAACTTCCCAGAGACTCATACTCCAACCAAGGACTATTCATGGAGATAACCCAGAACCCCTGCACAGATGTAGCCCAGGGCAGTTCAGAGTCCAATTGGGTTACATAGTAATGTGAAGAGGGACTGCCTCTGACATAATCTGATTGGCCTGCTCTTTGATCACCTCCCCCTGGGGGGGAGCAGCCTTACCAGGCCATAGTAGAGGACAATGCAGCCACTTTTGATGTGAACTGATAGACTAAGATCAGAAAGGAGAGGAGAACCTCCCCTATCAGTGTACTTGGGGAGTGGCATGCAAGCAGAGGGAGGAGGGAGGGTGGGATTGGGAGGGGAGGAGGTAGGGGCTTATGGGGGGATGCAGAATGAATAAAGTGTAATTGATGAAAAATTAAAAAAAGGGAAAAAATGTCAGTCATTTCTCCTGTTTGCAGAACACTGTTTTACAAAGATTTATTTATTTATTTACTCCATGTACTTGACTATTTACTTTCTTGTATAAGCATGAATGCCACAGGTGTGCTTGGTGCGCAAAGATGCCAGAAGGGATTTTATGACCTGTAGCTACACATGGTTCCTAGGCTACCCTGTGGGCACTGTGAACTAATGCTAGCTTTTATTAAAAGGGATCAGTGTGCCTAGAGGCCTGGATATCTATCTATCCTCCCAAAAGACACTTTAACACTAGGAGTGCATACATACAAACTTGTTACAATTTTTCAAGTGATTATGAAATTGAATCGTTACAAAATGTAATTACATGAAGCTCTTATCCACACTCCTAGAGAACACCTTAATGACTCTTCCACAACCCAGTGCTTCCATGATTAGAAACAACATAAGTAAGTATGCATTCAGCAGTCATAGGACACAGACAAGTGACAACTTATACACACAATGCATAATAAGAAAATAATTACTAGGTGCAGTTTAATTTCTGAGAGTTAAGGAGCCATTCCATAATGTTCCTAAAGTGTCAGAGGCTTATTCACAACAGCTTTACATGTCACAGGAAAAGTCAAGGCTAAGATCTCTAGGTTCCTGAATTTGATTTAAAAAAAAAAAAATCTCTGAGAAAAATGGACTAACTATACCCATTGCTCTACCTCTATGGGTTTAGATGGAGATGGAAAAACTATCAAATTTTGATGACTGTATACTTTGCCATTGAGGAGATTAATAAGGACTCACAACTGCTTCCCAATGTGACCATTGGTTTCCATGTCTACAATGCATTTAATTCTAACAAAAGAACCTTGGAGGGCCCTCTGATGTTGTTGTCTGGAAAGAGTGATTACATCCCTAACTATCAATGCAAAAGGCAACAGAAAGCTCTAGGAATCATTTCAGGAACCAGACCGGAATTTTGTGCTGCTATTGGAACACTTTTGGAACTCTACAGAGTCCCACAAGTAAGTTAAGTATTTTTGTGCACAATAACATAGGAAATTTTCCAAAGATAACAAACAAGTGTTTTATGTTTAGTGTAAGCAGATTTTAAAAAAACAGTGAATGAATTACCATGATATGGCAATGATTAACAGTGGAAATAGTGTCATGAAAAGCATGAGCAGGGTATTCTAAGAATTTTGAAGCAGATCGCTTAGTAGTATTCATGATTCTATCTCCAAAGGTGTACTGTCATGGTGTACGGTGGATACGCAGGCTGTATTTGCTCACAAGTCAAAGTCTATAACACAGATACTTAACTACCCAATCTAGCCTATAAACCTCTGATAATTCATAGAGTCATCAGTATCTGACACAGAAAATAGAAAGTCCAGGACTTGTAACCAAATTTGGAACAATCCTCAAGATGATCACCAGTGAAAATGTTCCAAGGAATTTTTATGGTCTCATTCAAGATAGTAGATCTCAGAAGAGCAGTCATAAAGAATACTGACTTAGATATATTCCCACTACTGACTATTGCCAGCCTATACTGAAGCAAAGCATCCATCAGAGGGCGTTACTAAAAACAGAGAAAACATTGGGTGAGTGTAAGGGTCAGGAAATATCAAGATTACAAAACCCATAGCATCACTGTGATTGTTATCACTCAGTTAAACAATTCATATGTGAAGAATGAACCTATTTCCTCTCTTAGGGTAATGACCACAAATACATAGAACATCAGAATCACTTTTTTTTCCTTTAATTCTTCAGGTCACATATGGACCTTTTGATACTGAGCTAAGTGACAAAGTTACATTCCCATCCCTTTATCAGATGTCTCCTAAAGACAGAGGTCTAGCCCATGGGATGATCTCTTTATTGCTACACTTTGGCTGGACTTGGGTGGGGATCTTTGTGGTTGATGATCTAAAAGGAAAAGAGTTCCTCTCTCACCTGAAAGCAGAGATGGTATCAGAAGATATCTGTGTGGCTTTTACACAAAAATTCCCAGCTTATTGGAAGAAAGGTTTAAAATATGTTTCTGTTTTGGTGGACTTAAACCAACATACACAAGTAAATGTACAGGTATTCCACGGTGATATAGATGACTTGCTGTTATTCTTCATTATTAATGAAATCATTTTAGCCAGAGGGAAGGTATGGATCATGGCAAAGCAACACTTAGTATATTTAGAGTCAGCAGCAAATGAGAAGTATTTGATAAACTTTTTCAGGGGAAGTGTATCATTTTCAAAGAAGAGAACTATCCCTGGCTTCAAGAACTTTCTTGAGGATCTTACACCAAGCCGGTACCCAGGAGATTTTAACTTCTATAAATTCTGGATTGACAATTATTTTTGTTCACCTCCTGCAATGCAATGTAAATATCCTAAACCCTGCCAAGCAAATACTTCCCTAAACATTGAGCACAAAAAAATTGATATGATGACCATTTCTGAGCCGAGCTATTCCATATGGAATGCAGTGTATGCAGTGGCCCATGCCCTCCATAAAGTGCTATTGAGCAAAACTGAAATGGGATCTATGGAAGACATAAACACAGACTGGCTTCTACCATGGCAGGTAAGCCTCACTCATAAGCAGGGGAAGCATCAGGACCTTACATTATTAGTAAGTAATTTCTTATGTTTAAGACAGTAAAACATTTTGATCTTATAATTAAAAGTATAAGTTAAAATGGAAAAGTGTCCTGTCACAGTGTATGTGTAAATGTCTGTGATTATCTTATATGATTTGGGGACTGAAAGCACTGATGTGAAGACAGTGAATTTGAATGTCATTTAACAAACATTTTTCTAGTGTGAGATGAAATTCTGTAAGATATAGATGTAATCAATATAAAAATAAGGCATGTTCAATAATCAAAATTTATGTGCTTTCAAGGAATATGTTGAGTGTCATAAGATACAGACATAGTGACCATATCCAAAGCTGCCATTTCACATAAAATGCAATTTATTTTCATAGCACAAGACCTTTTTGTGGAAGAACTCTTTGTGGAAAATAAATCACCTGTACTAGAGTCATAAGTACTGAAAAGCAATTGCTTGTACAAATTATTTATCCTTAATTGCGTAAAATGAAGGTAAAACCAAACTGTGCTTCCATTCTTAAATGTTTAAGCACAAACAGTATTCATAAGCTGAGGCTATATCTCCTTGCATTAGTAGAGATGGATGTTTTGGGGTTTTAAACCAACAAGATAAAAACAAGACTCATCCACACATATGAGCCTTAATGATCACATTCAAATAGGTTATCATCAAGAAGATTGTTGAACATGTCAATTGACTTTTTTATTTTATGAAAGATAAATAAAAAATTAATTATAAATGCATAGTGTACTATGTATTCTTGAGTATCAAGGAAAACAATAATATTTGACATAGACACTGACGCGGTTTATGAACATGGCTTTCCAGAGATGTAATATTAGGTAAGTTTGTACTGAAGAGCTTAAGATAGCCTGAATATAACTCCATTTCGAAATAAAGATTTTGACTGGGAACTGAATTCAGGTACCAGGAAATATCACAGAATGTACACCTGGCAGAAAACAAAGTTAACTCTCCTAGCAACAGCCTCCAGGAAATATAACAGAATAAATGCTTCATAGAAAATAGAGACAAACTCCCTGGCAATAATCAATGGGAATCAGTTGAGAATCAGGTGGGAAAATTCTCCCCAATGTTTCAGATATGGTTTAGAAAAATAGCCATTGTGATTATATGCCTTAGCCATTGTGATTATGTGCCTCAGAAAAGGTCACCCCGCCCTGCTAAACTTCACCCAATTCTTTAACGCCAAGGCTTGTGCCCCCATGCTTGATGCCATTGAAACCCCCTGCTCACAGACTTTCCCTTTGAAAATTCTGTTCACTCAGAACTCGAGGTCCCACTTCTCTACTGCTGCGCCAGTGAGACTTGGGTCCCGAGTTCGATCACTCTCGTAATAAAGCTCTCTTGCAATTGCATCGAGTCATCTCCTGGTGGTCGCTGAGGGTCCCGTGAACCTGGCATAACAGTACATCCCTTGTATAGATAACAGAGTACCTAAGCCACAGTTCTTTATAACACAAGTTGTTATTAGGCAACACAACAATGAATATCATAAGTTGAAGTACTAACCCATTGTAGTGGCTAGATATGTAATTAAATCATGGTGGACAGATGACTCAGCCGTTATAATCACATACTGCTCATAGAGGGTACCCAATTTTGGCTGTCAGCACACATACGGTGATTCACAACTGTCTTTCACTGCAACTGCAAAAACTCTGACACACTCTTTTGCTCTCTGCAGGCATCAGGTATGTACTTTGTGTACACATATACATACTTGTAGGCAATAAACAAGAATAAAAATAACACATATCTGGGGCCTCAGGTGGCTCAGTGTTTAGAAGTATTTCTTGCTCTTGAAAAGACCCATTCTTGGCTCCTGGTATCTAGATAAAAGTTTACAAGTCTCTGTAACTCCACTTCTGTGGGATCCAGCAACTTCTTCTGGCCTTCAGAGGCACCAGACATATTTGTAGTGCATATTGCCCCACACAGTGTTCATATCAGAGCTGAAAGTCAAATGTTGTGACCCAAAGAGGAATGAAGGCAGGTGGCATGTCTCTTTTCCATTTCCTGAGTTATAACTGACATAAATTTTGTGTTATTTAATATACATTTTTAAATGAATCTGGAGCTTTGTATAAACTCCTACTAATATAATCTCATTAACGAAATCTGTATGTACATGTATACCTGTTTACCTAATTGAAACACACATATTCTTTGTGTGGCACTAAAAATGGACATATCTTAATAAATATGAAACCACTGAAATAATGTTGTTTACATTTTACTCAAAATTTCCTCTACAAAATTTTACATTTTCTAATTATAAATATTTTGTTGATGCTGGGGAAAGACACAGGACCTTGTTCCCTCTAAGAATATGCTCTACACTTTCTGTATCTTAGACAACATTTCTACTTGTGTTCAGTACGCTTGCCTTACTTTCATGGGAGAACTGTTCATCTCACTAAAACAAGTGGGAGGACACCTAAACAAACTAAGACTCTTAAAAAAACAAAGCCATGTTAGAGAAGGAGAGAATGGATTTCTCTTAGATATCATCAACCAGTAATTTGTATGGGCCACTCATATCAAATGACGTCTCTCTTCAGCTGCATCCATTTCTGAGGAAAATTAAAGTGACAAATGCTGCTGGAGATGAAATAAGCTTTGATGAAAAAAAAAAAAATATGGAAACGTATGATATACAAAATTTTGTGGAACATATGAAGCATAATTCGTTACTAGTTAAAGTGGGAGAGTTTGTCTTCAAGAGTCCACAAGATCAAGGCTTTTTCGTCAATGAAGTTCTCATTAAATGGCCAAACAACTTCAATCAGGTCTGGAATTTTACAATATTTAGTATGCAGAGAAATACTTACAAAGAGTTATTAAAACTGATGGTGTGATGTCTCTTTGAGATTTTTAAAATAATTGTTTTTATTTTTAGTTTACTTTCTTTATATCCCAAGATGGTCCCTTCCTCCTCACCTACCAGCTTCCCCCTCCCCCTTTCTTCCCTTCTCCTTCTCCCTTTACCCCCAGAAAAGGGGATCTCCCTCCCACCGTATAAACTCTCTCAAGAACATCAAGTCACATCAGGACTGAGCATATCATCATCAACTGAGGCCAACTAAGGCAACCCTGATAGGGGGAAGTACTCCAAAAGCAGGCAATAAAGTCCAGGTTAGAAACAGGCTCCACAACAACAATCTCTGGGTGACCCACATGAAGACCAAGCTACTCATAGTCCATATATGTGCAAAGGGCCTAGGTCCACACCATTCATGCTCCTTAGTTGATGACTCAGTCTCTGTAATCCTCCATGGGTCTGAGTTAGTGGTCTCTGTTAGTCTTATTGTAGGGTTCCTGTCCCCTCCAGGTGGAGCCTCCCAGAAAACTGTCCTGTAAGGGTCTCTACTGTGCGGTGGGTCTCAAGTTGGGCTAATGGTTGGACTTTGCCTCAATCTTTGGTCCCTCTTTATTCCTGCACTTCTTGAATGCAGGGTAATTTTTGGATCAAAGGTTTTGTTGATGGGTTGTTTTCCCCTCACTTCACTATTCCTGCCTGGCTAGGAGGTGGTCACTTCAGGCTTCCTATCTCTCTCTGTTAGGAGTCTCAGCTAGAACACAGCCATATCCTCCCAGGAGCCTAAACTGTCACTGGCCTCCATCGTGACAAAGAGATGACTCCCTTTGTGTTCCTTTCTTGTTCGCAGCCCTAGAGCCTCCCACCACATTGTCCCCACATCTGATCCCCACTCTTTTTTTTCCTGTCACAGTTACATCTCTTGTCCAGTTCCCCCTCTTCATCTAATTCTGCTATCTAATCTATTTCCCCTTCTTTGTGACATTCCAGTAACCTCCCTTGGGCCCTCTTTCTTACTTAGCTTCATTGTGTCTGTGGATTGTGGTATGTTTATCCTGTACTATAGGACTAATATCTGATTATAAGCAAGTATATACCATGTGTCTCTTTCTGCTTCTGGGTTACTTCACTCAGGATGATTTTTTTCTAGTTCCCACCATTTGCCTGCAAATTTGATGATTTCCTTGTTTTTAATAGCTGGGTAAATTTCCATTGTGCAAATGTAGCATAATTTCTTTATTCTTTTGTTCAGGGGTATCTAAGTTGTTTCCAGTTTCTGGTTATTAAAAATATAGCCACTATGAACATAGCTGAGCAAATGTCCTTGTTGTATGGTAGAGAATCTTTTGGATAAATGTTCAGGAATAGTATATCAGGGTCTTGAGGTAGAACTATTCCTAGTTTTCTGAGAAAAAATGCCAGCTTGATTTCCAGAGAGACTGTTTAAGTTTCCACTCCCATCAGCAACACAGGAGGGTTTCCCTTTCTCCACATCCTTGCCTGCATGTGTTGTCACATGAGTTTTTGATCTTAGCCATTCTGACTGGAGTAATCTTAAAGTCATTTTGATTTGCAATTCTCTGATGGGTAAAGATATTGAGCATTTCTTAAGTGCTTCTTAGCCATTTGTGAATTCTCAGTTTACCTTTGTACCTCGTTTTAATTGGATTATTTGATTTCCTGATGTTTGATTTCTTAAGTTCTTTGTGTATTTTGGATATCAGCCCTCTGTTTGATGTAGGGTTGGTGAAGATCTTTTCCCAGTCTGTAACCTGCCGTTTTGTTCTATAGACAGCATTCTTTGATTTACAGAAACTTACAGTTTCATGAGATCCCATTCATTAAGTATTGATCTCAGAGCATGTTCTATTGTCATTCTATTGTCTGCTATGCTAATGAGTTCCAGACTTTTCCTCCATTTTATCTTCTAATAGATTTAGAGTCTCTGGTTTTACTTCAAGGTCTTTGATCCACTTGGACTTGATTATGTGTGGGATGATACATACAGGTGTATTTGCATTTTCTACATGTAGACATCTAGTTAGACCTTCAATTTGTTTCTACTTATCAACCAGTCTGTTTCTGTGCCAATACCATGCAGGTTTTATTTCTGTTGCTATGTAGTATAGCTTGAATCAGGGATGTTGATACTGCCAGAAGTTTTTATTGTACAGATTTGTTTTGGCTATCCTGGGTTTTTATTTTTCCATTTGAAGTTAATGGTTGAACTTTCCAGGTCTGTAAAGAACTGTGTTGGAATTTAATGGGAATTGCATTGAATCTGTGGATGGCTTTCGACAGGATGGCCATTTGTAGTATGTTAATCCTAACAATCTATGATCATGGGAGTTCTTTCCATCTTCAAAAATCTTCAGTTTCTTATTTCAAAGACTTGAAGTTCTTGTCATACAGGTCTTTCAATTGCTTGGGTGGAGTTACACCAAGATATTTTATAGTATTTCTGGCTATGATGAAGTGTGTGTGTGTGTGTGTGTGTGTGTGTGTGTGTGTGTGTGTGTTTATGTAGTTTCTTTCTAAGCCTTATTGTTGCTTCTGTACAGAAATTCTACTGAATTTTTTTAGTTCATTTTGTATCCAGACACTTCACTGAAATTGTTTAGCAGCTGTAGGATTTCACTGGTAGAATCTTGGGGGTCATTTATCATCTGCAAATAATGATACTTTCAGTTCTTCTCTTCCTGCTTGTATCCTTTGATCTCCTTTGTTTTATCACTTTGGGTAGAAATTCAAGCACTGTATTGAGTTATGGTGCAATTGGCAGCCTTGTCTTGTCCCTAATTTTAGCAGGAATGCTTGAAGTTTTTGTCCATTTAACTTGATGTTGGCTATTGCCTTTATTGTGTTTAGTATGTGTCTTGCCTCCTTGATTGTATGATGTCTCTTTGAAAATTTAAAATGTTTCTTATATTCTATATTCTTAGCTCTATTGTGATTGTGAGCTTGTGTGTGACTGAGCACATGTACTTGTTATGGCCACACTCAACACTGGTTATCTTCCTTAGTTACTCTCCCTTTTATTTTTAAACTGGTTATCTCTCTTAAACCTATGCTTATTGTTTTTGCCATATTCAGTGGAAAGCATTTCTTTGACTTTCTCTTGTCTTCATGACCACAAAATTTCTATTACAGGAATATTTTCTACACTCAACTTTTCTTTCTATCCCTTCAGCATGATCAGTTCAGGTATTCATGTTCATGTGACAAGAATGTTAAACACTAAATCATCTCTTCAGTCCAATTTGATTATTTTCAGAAATAAACCAGTATTTCAGAATTATGTATATGTACACATATAAACATACATACAAACTCATAATGTTAGCTACTTCCTGCAGATAGAATTAGATGAACTGATTTTCAATGTTTGTTCATTTATGCTGCAGTCAATGAATGAGTGTTCATGGTTATATAGGTGTGTAGGTGTGTGGGATTTTATGTCTACATACACATGCATACAAATGTATGTACATATTGACATATTTTTATTATACATGCATGATCATGCTCAAGCATCCTTACATTAATGCATCTCCTAAGTATATCAATAATTTTGCAAGTTTGTGAATTAGCATGAACAGGAAATAAACTATGGATTTTGATACAACACATTTCTGTAACAAATGTATATAAGCTGCCAGATATGTGTGCCAGGAACTGAAGTCATATTTCTCTGCAAGAACAGTATGCACTCTTAACTGCTGAGCCAGTTATCCAGAAGTATATTCCTGTTAATATATTAAAATTTATGAGATAGAAAATTAACCCAAACAAAGGCAGAAAAGAGGTCTAAGGATAGAAATGTTTGTTCCTGTCCAACACAATTTATAACATATAACAAACTAAAGTTGTGCTAGTTTAGTAGTTAATGTGATTAACTAATGTGCAACTGGTGAAAATCCTATGTGAAAATGTCACTTATGTTTAAAAAGAAAGAACTATTCATAGCATTGGGAGTTAAGGGTAAAAGTCACAGTAATATATCATAATACAACAATAGCCAAACCATCTTTCATGAGAAAACTAAACATCCTTTTGCAGGTGAATCAGAGTGCATGTGTATTACTGCATGACTGGAAATGTAACGGTAGAAATAGATGAGGAAAGAGGGACTGGGTTTCTGTCTGACAATCCAAATGTTCCATAATTCATATGAAAAATGAGTTCTGGCTTGCTGCCTCACAGGAGAGAATAAATGGACGTTGTGCACATTTCATAAAGGCTAGGAAGAAGTGAGTCACAGATTAGTCACCATAAAGGGATGTTGAACATTTAGCATTGGAAAGTGTGTGAACTTCAAATCTCCATTCTACACTCCCGAATTAAAACCTTTGAATTTCCATAGGATATGTGCATTTAAGTTATTTAGCCTAAATTATTTTAAATTAATATACAATGTTGCGACCAGTTTTTCTGTGTTTCCTTCAGACTCCTCAATCTGTATGTTCACAGAGCTGTGGTCCAGGATTCTGGAAAGTTCCACAAGAAGAAAGACCCGTCTGTTGTTTCTCTTGTGTATTTTGTCCAGAGTGGCACATTTCCAACCAGACAGGTAGAAAAATAATACCTTTCTTCAAACTGCTTGGGAATTCAGAACGGAAAAGCTAAGAAGTGGCCATGGTGTCATAATGTAGTGCTCTTCCCTATGTCTCTTTCACTCATCCCTAAATCCATTAGTAACCACTGCTGATTCCACACAATGTGTGAAGTTTTGAGTGGCAGTTCTCTTGCTATTGTGGCAAAAGTCAACATACTTAAAAATCCTTCCTTTTGGTGCATGGAATGACCATCTCAACTCCTGCAGTGATCCATGCTATAGGCTCCCCAATGAATGTGAGATATCCACTTGTCCAAGATCAAATTATATTTCTGTAATAAACAAACATAATGATTGCTGCCTGAAAGTGACTCTGGGAAAAAATAGATGTGTAATTGTTTCCTCGATGCACAAGAAATGGAACTGCATTTAAAACACTTAGAGTTGACATTTCAAGTATCAACAAGAGCAGAAAAAGCCAATCTTTTTAAATGAAAGTATGGCTGCATGTTTAAGGTTGTGGTCAACCATGTGATAACATATACATGTAACATCACATGGAATGAGCAAGTAGTATTTATGAATACAAACACACACACACAAAGACACAAATACAACATTTAATGAGAAAGAGTCCATGAATTTGAGAGACAATAAATATAACATGGGTCCAGGAGAAGGTCTAGAAAAAGAACAAGAAGATATATAGTGAGGCTAATATGTTATTTTAAAAATGAAAATTTTTATAAAAAATAAAAAGTCAGAAGGAATAAGAATTATTATAATGATGAGAATCTGTTATTATTTATTAAACTGAAAAAAGCCAACCCTTAGGCAATTTTACAAGAAACAGAAGTTTTTCTCTTTTATTTAAAACAATAAAATGTTGAAAGATTAATTAAAAATTCTTTATATTCTACAATATAATGTTACCATGGGATAAATTTCTTGCAGTGTGCTATATGACTTCAAGTACTATGTTGAAGAGATATGGCGACACTGGGCATCCTTGCCTTGTCCTGATTTCAGTGGGACTGGTTTAAGTTTTTCTCCATTTAGTTTGATGTTGGCTATAGACTTGCTGTATACTATCCCTACTATGTTTAGGTATGTGTCTTGTATTCCTGATATCTCCAAGACTTTAAACATGAATGGGTGTTGGATTTTGTCAAATACTTTTTAGGCATCTAAGGAGATAATCATGTTTTTTTTTTTTTTTTTTTGTTGTTTGTATGATGCGTTTCATTGGTGGATTTCTGAAGATTGAACTATCAGTATATGCCTGGAATGAAGCCTACTTAGTGGTAGCAGATGATACCTTTAATCTGTTGTTTTTCTTTTGCAAGTTTTTATTGATTTTATTGAGTATTTTTGCCTCAATGTTCTTAAGGGAAATTGTTCTATATTTTTCTCTTTCTTGGTTGGCTCTTTGTGCAGTTTAGGTATCAAGGTGACTGTGGTCTCATAGAATGAGCATGATAATGTTCCTTCAGTTTCTATTTTTGTGTGATGGTTTGAAGAGTATTGATTTAGTTAGCACTTCTTTGAAGTTCTGGTAGAATTCTTGCAGAAACAATCTGGTTCAGGGCTTTTAGGAAGAAGTACTTTTGACGATTATTTCTATTTACTAATCTATCAAGAAAATTGTCCATTCTATATAAAGTTTTTTGTAAAGTATGCTTTTTAAGTACCACTTACAGATTCGTTTTGATTTCCTTGGTGTCTGTCCTTTTCATTTTCATTTTCTACTTTGTTCATTTCAATAGTGTCTTTCTGCCTTTTGTTACTTTGGTTCAGGGTTTGTCTATGCTGTTGATTTTTCTCAAAGAAATCAAAAATGGTTTTGTTGGCTCTTTGAATGATTTTTGTTTTTACTATTTTGATTTCAACTGAGTTTGATTAACAGCCATCTACTCCTCTTGGCTGTGTCTATATGTTTTTTATTTTTATTTTTAGTTCTTTCAGGTGTGTATACAGATTGCTTGTATAAGATGTCTCAAATTTTCTTAGATAGTTGATAGACTGAGTGCTATCAACTTTCACAAAGCAAAACATTCATTGTGTCCCATAAGTTTGGGCAATTTGTGTCTTCATTTTCATTGAATTCTAGGAAATCTTTGATTACTTTATTTCTTCGCTGACACCTCTCATTGATTAGAGAGTTGTTCAGGTTCTCTTTTAAAAATAGTCTTCTGCTATTTGTCATTGTTGAGATCCAGGTTTATAATGATGAGGTGGATTAATTTGGATACTGAAAAAGGGATTATTTTAGTATTTTTTTATCCATGGAGATTTTTCATCTTTTGCCCAAAAACAATAAAATTTTGAAAGATTAAGAAAAAAATACTCTTTTGTGTTGGGGTGAAAAGGTCTATAGACATCTGGAGGTCCATTTGATTCTAAAGGGTGCTGATCAATGGGGACCTTCAATTCCTGTACTATGTTGAAGAGATATAGAGAGAGTGGGCATCCTGGACTTGTCCCTGATTTCAGTGGGATTGGTTTACATTCGACTCCATTTAGTTTGATGTCCCAGCCAGAATAGGAACTGTCCCTAGTTATGTTCTGGATCTAGCCACCTGCCCACTTACTGGTCTCAAAGTCTCTGAATCTGCCTCTCAGGTACAGTGCATTTGCTCTCCACCATCTTGGATTCTTCATTTTCTGATCTTCCATCCTTCCTTTTTTTTTTTGGGGGAATGCTTTTGTGACCTTTTGAATTTCCTCATGGGTCTGGGTGTATTTAGGTAGTTGAATTATTTCTGAATTCCTGTTTGAATCATCATTGCTTGGGCAAATCTAACTTTTATATGTTCATGATACATTTTTTAATTTTTATTTAACTTTTATTAATTACACTTTATTCATTTTGTATCCCCCATAAGCCCCTCCTTCTTCCCACCTCCCCCTTTCTCTTTATGTCCCTCCCAGTTCCACTGATCAAGGTCCTCCCCTCTTTTTTGATCTTAGTCTATCAGTCCACATTAGAGGTTAGCTTACTGAGGTTGGTGAATTTTTGGAATAATGTTTTTTGGTCTATGTTCCTTCTGTTTCTATTTTGTTTTAAATCAGTTTTTCAGAGTATTTGCATTTCAGGTTTTTAACTTACTTTATAGTTTTTTTAAAATGTTTCTAGTAGAATAAATTTGAATTTTTTGTTTTCTTTGTAATGTTTTTTTATTAAGAGTATTTTTGAGATTTTGTTAATTTGATTCTATTTATTGTTTTTTTGATTTATTTCTGATCTTGATTTCTGTTAAATTTGTTTATATTATTATTTAAATTGTTATTTTTAATTTGTTTTGTATGTATTGTTTTCTTGGTTTCTATTTCATTGTCCTTTTTTATTTCCTATTATTTCTTTTTAAATATGTGCCCCTTTTTGTTCATTTTCTAGAAGAGCATCATTTTCACCCTGTCTTTCAGTCCCTTTTCTCATATCACCTCCCAATAAGATTTGTCAACACCCTTGACGCTAAACAAGAAATTAAAAAATGGTTTGTTGGATCTTTGAATGATTAAAGTTTTAGACATATTGATTCTTGCACTGAGTTTGATTATAAACCAGCCATCTGCATCCAATCCTCTTGGCTGTGTCTAATCTTTTTTGCAAATTTTTTAGAGTCTTTCAGGTCTTGCTGTGAGATTGTTTGTATAGAAGTCTCAAAATTCAATGAAGACACTGAGTGCTATCAGCCGGATTGGCAATTCATTCTTTGTGAGCCTGTCCCCGGAGTTTTTCTGTGGGCTGTCCTTATCATGGAAAGGAGTGTCAGAGTGTTTTTGCATACAGGTGCTCCACAGAGCAGATGAAGTGTCAGAGAGGGTAGGGAATGAGACAGGTACAGTGGTCAGGGGAATCTCACAGCAGACTTCTAAAATTTAGGACTTTCTGTGGTTCTGACTTTAGAAGGCATGGCCAGTCTGTGGTGCTTAGTTACTATCAACAAGGTGCTTCTTTATTTATACAAGCTTCACTGTACAAACACAGACTAATGATTACACAAGTGATTCAGAGTGGGTGTCTGATTTTTTTGCAATTACATATCCAGGGTTACAAGTTCAGTTACAATTTAAAAATACAAAAGGAACAGACATTATTATAATTTCTATAACTCTACTTTTCCAAAGGATGTCTCCTTAAAAGAAAATACATTTACTCTATCTGTCGCCTGTCTTAAAAGAAGAAAATCCAAATATTTAAACTCAATGGGGACCTGGATCAAAGGATGTCTCCTTAAAAGAAAATACATTTACTCTGGCCTATTTTTAGGTGGCAGTTTCCAGAATGATTGCAGTCCAGAGATACAGAAAATACATGAACTTGTATTTTTATGAATAGAAAAATACTAATAAATTACTCCCTTCACTATATGTATCATCATCTATGCTATAAAGTAGAAAATTTTATTTTAGTTCTTTTTTTCTTATTCATTGAATTTTATTTCATCAGGAATGTATGGTCAATTGGCTCATATCTTTAAATAACATTTACAGGAGTTCTCAGCCTATAATAAATGAAACATAAATCTTTTTACCAAAATCTCTTGGTCTCTCAGGGTTTGCATATTGTTTTGTTTACCCTGAACCAATATACTGTTTAGGGACACATAGCCCAAAAACTCCTGAAATAATGGCCTCATTTCGCTATCTACTTGTCTCTGCTTAATGATCTCCAGGGCCTATAGAAGATTTCCAAACAGTGGACAGATAAAGTTAAGTTTAGGATTTTCAAAAAAAAAAAAAAACCTCTCAGAAGGAAGGGAAAAGAGAGGATGGAAGGGAGGGATCTTTATTGAGGAAAGAAGGAAAAGAAGTTAATATATCAGTGGACTTGAGAAGGGGCATGCATGCATTCAGGGTGGAGGAAGGAGGGATTGGACAGGAGGAGAAAGGGAACCACAGGGGGTACAAAGTGAATATTATAATTAATAAAGAATAAAAAAACTTTTAAATTTATTATTAAAAAAAATTGAATCATAGTGCATAAAGTCCCCTGTAATGCAACACACAGAAAAACCTTAGATATAGAATAACAGTGATCATAACAATCTGGAATTGTGACACACAACTGTGCTGGCTTCAAGACTCTCAATAATTTCAGTGAATATGGCTCTGTCATTCTCCTTTTCTGATTTAATAGTTTATAGATTTATCGTACTATTATATGACATGTAGGTCATTTTTTAGTCTTCAGAATATTACTGAAAGAACAAGCGTGAAAAGTAGAACAATTCCCAGGATTATTCTGGAATTAAAATGAAAGATAAGAGTCCTGTCCTGAGTCAAAGCATGTCAAAGACTATAGAAATTTATTTGCAACTTCCAGAGCTAAAATAGGTACTGGTTGATCTGAGCAGATAGCAGCTGTTTGTTGATGCAAGTGTTGTATATTTAGTACCAAATCAGAATTTTTCCATAGTCCATGGAGGTCAGACCTAACTTATTCCCATGTTACCTTAGAAAAAAAAAATAGAAGTGGGGTAACAAACATCCACTGAAACTGTGAGTAATGAGAAAAATGAGAAGAACCCATAATGGTGGAATCAAGGAAGTATATTTTTATACACGATGTGATCAAAATATTTTGTGTACATATTTAGAAACTCATAGTATATAAAAAAGCATTTGGAGGATTGCTTGACAGTATTACTTCATCTGAATATGAGTAATATAGATTTCACTGCCATAAAGAAATTGGTAAATCCTTCAGCAGAAAGCTTATTGTGAATTAAACAAGATAAACAGTAGAAATGAGAATTATAAACAGTTCCTTCTTTGGAAGTATCAGGAAGAAGAATATGCTAGGCTACACACATCAATGGAAAGCACTCTCATGAATTAAATGTGCAATGACTAAATAATTGTAAAAGCTGAAATGTTGATTCACTTCCTTCCCACAGATCAGCAGGTGTGCATCCCTTGCCCAAGTCAAGAGTACCCAAACCCTGAGAGAAACTATTGCCTGCCCAAGACAGTGACTTTCTTGTCCTTTGAAGATCCTCTGGGCATAGCTCTGGCCTGCACAGTTCTGTGCTTATCTGTCAGCACAACTGCAGTTTTTGGGATCTTCCTTAAACACAGAGAATCAGCCATTGTTAAGGCTAATAACAGGACTCTCAGCTACATCCTGCTCATCTCCATCCTCTTCTGCTTCCTCTGCTCCTTTTTCTTCATTGGATGCCCAAACAATGTCTCCTGCATACTGCAACAAATAACATTTGCACTTGTGTTCACCTTGGCTATTTCCACTGTTTTGGCAAAAACTATAACTGTAATTCTGGCCTTTAGGGTCATGAAGCCAGGAAGAACAATGAGAAGGTCATTTGTTTCAGGTGTCTATAATGCTGTCATTCCCATCTGTGTCCTGATCCAACTTATTCTCTCTGGAGTCTGGCTGGGGACCTCACCTCCCTATATTGACACAGATGAACACTCTGAACATGCTCATGCCATCATTTTATGCAACAAGGGCTCAGTTACTGCTTTCTATTCTGTGCTGGCATACTTAGGGACCCTAGCCCTAGGGAGCTTCACTGTAGCTTTCCTGGTGAGGAACCTGCCTGACACATTCAATGAGGCCAAGTTCCTGACATTCAGCATGCTGGTGTTCCTTAGTGTCTGGGTCACCTTCATCCCTGTCTACCAGAGCACCAAGGGCAAAGCCATGGTGGCTGTGGAGGTCTTCTCCATCTTGGCCTCCAGTGCAGGGCTGTTGGGTGCATCTTTTTCCCTAAGTGCTACATTATTCTCTTAAGACCTGATAAAAACTCTTTGAGATGTTGAAAAACAAAAACTAGCAAAAAAAGTGGTCATTTTGACGTATTAGTTTTCTAATACAACTCATTAGTGTACTAAAATTAAATCATTTACCTACTTTAAAGTAACTTTTTCTGAAATGTGTATTTAAAGAATAATAAGAGCCCCTCACTTTGTCTCCCAATCACAGACATTTTATTTCAGAATAGAAGCTGCTGTTAAAAACAAATTTTAGTAACTTATGCATGTTACATATTAATTTGTGGACAATATACATATTCAAAATGTAATTATATGATAGTAATTGATATAAATAGTACATGAACTAAATACTTGTTCTCTTTGTTATTTTGGGGAGTATAACAGGGTTTTGGGTGGTATATGAGATGCTTCTACAGAACAGGCATGAAAATTGATCTCTGGAAAGAGGGTGGGGTGTCTTTTAAACAGGTTGAGCCATTCCAGAAATCAGAGTGGAGAATTTTCTAAACAGAAAAAATAAATCTGCTGCCTGACTCTGCTCTCTTTTCCTTGACATACGTAAAAGCGACTCGACATCCCACTCTATAAATACTTGCTCAGTCACCTTCATTGCTATTCTGTTCACAGTAGGTAGGAAATGGAAACTCATAAATATGTTTAACACAATAAATATCATACACATAAATAGATGTAAGTAAAAAAATATAATTTAGGTAACCCATATCCAGAAGATAAATATCTTTCATTCTCTACTCTGTGGCATCTAGCTCCAAATGTTGGTTTGTGAGTATTCATCATGGAATAACTGTAGAAACAAGAAAAAAAATGTTAGGGAAGCAATACAATGGCAGGTACAATTGATCCTATTGAGATAAACCAGGGGAGGTACTCTAATTATGAAGGAGGATAAATATAAAAAGGAAGCAGGTTAAATAACAGTAAATTTTTGAAAAAGGGTTTTAAACAATCATACTGTGAATTATCTACATAAAATCCCTATAATACATGTAAGTCCATTCATGAATATAAACATGTTGCAATCTAGATATTTTTAATAATGCACATCTTTGCAACAGCAATCATGACTGAAAAACACAACCAATCACAAGGCAGAATTCTGGAGAACACTCACACCTGATAAATCTACAAAACAATTCCCAGATCTAAGGCTTAGAGATCATGCAGAACAGATGATGAAAAATTACATAAGGCAGAGGATCAGAGTATGTTTTGCTAGTGTGTCTCCTAATAATACCAGAAGCTACACCCATAAGATGAACCAATATTAAAAAAAAGAAAAAAAGGCTTATCAATATACCTGCACAAACATGAAGTGAAAAATGGAAAACGCCAATAGGCATGCAAAAGTGGTCCAGGAAGAAACTGTTGTCTTTAATCCTATGTAAAAAAAAATCTGTAGGGAACTAATAAAAGCTGAGAGTGTGAGAAAAAAAAAATCTTTCCAGGAAAGAGCATAAAATCAGTTAGTTATTCAACACCAAACAATCAACCCTGAAAACATACAGGGGACCCAGAAATATCCTGCAAAGCCCTTTCCAGATGCCACATTGCACACAGAGTTTCCCCTGGTTCCTGGTGTCATGTAAATGTCCCCATCCTTCACCACTTGCTGTCTTCAGGATCCAGAGCTTTCAGGGATTCGGGATTCCTGATGCCATCGCCCGCCTATCTGCTTCCGGAAGTAAACAAGCCCGGATGCTGGAAGTCTCATTTGTGCGAAGGAAAAATGTGTCCTTTGATTTCTCCTGATCTGACATAGTGCAGCTGGTCCCTGGTCCCTAGAGAAGGGATTCTGGGGTCTCTGCCCCCTTTTTTAGTCATTTTGACTCTCCCAGTCAAAGCAGGACTGGTCTCCGGAAGGCAAAAATGCACTCGCACAGATAATAAATATGTTTTAAAGATTAAAAAATAAAATAAAATAAAAAAAAAGCCGGAGGCTGGAAAGATGGCTCAAAGGTTAACAGAGCTGGCTGCTCTTTCAAAGGTCCTGAGTTCAATTCCTAGCAACCACATGGTGGCTCACAACCATCTATAATGAGATCTTGTGCCCTCTTATAGTGCACAGGCATAATGCCGGAGAATAAATGAATGAATTAAAAAAAAAAAGAAATAAGCAAACAAAACGCCAGACTTACTGTCTCATGCCTGTCATCCCAACAGCCAGGGGCCTCTGTGAAGCAGAGAATCCCTCTCTCTTCCGGAGGTGCCTGGTTCTATCCCCAGCAACCACATGGTCATCTGTCAAGGGACGTGGTGCCCTCTAGTGGCGAACATGTGTCACTTAATAACGAGCTTTAAATAGATGCTGTACTTAATTTAATACTATGTATTTATTTGAATTTATTAAGAACAGACCAAGGAGTGTCTCGAGAACTGCCCTCCTCCTCGAGTCCTGTGGCATCCGGACGAGGGAGGACTCTGTGCTAGGCCAAAGCAGGGACTGGGGCCGCCCAACCAGTGTCCATCCTCTCCTGATCTCCCCAACCTAATGGTCAGATTCTGTTGCTGAGGACAACACCTCCACAAGTCATTGGACACAGAGAATCCCAGCTGGTGCTTACCTAGAACCTTCACCCCCTATGGACTACTGTTCATGATACTGGAACATATGCTGCATGTCACTGGAAGAGAAAATCACACAACAACCCAGCCATACACCCTTCACTCTCCAACAGTGACCTGTCTACAAGATTTGCTGGTGCGCTTTTGGCACAAACGTCATGGAAGTGACCAACTAATATCTGATTGGGTTTCAGGAGGCCCACTCCATGAGAAGGAACCTTGATCCAACATGGCTTGGGTGGCCAGGAGCCTGAGTCTACACAAGCCAGGGACATAAGAGAAATCTAAATGCTACAGTTACTCTAAAGGAGCACAGCCATAGTCACAGATCCATGCCTTGCTTGGCTATCATCAGAAACTTCCTCCTGCAGCACATGGGAACAAATCCAGAGACACACATCCAGCCGATACACAGAGGGTGAGAGGCCTTGGACCATTCCAACCTAAATGAGATGTCTCCAGCAAACTCTCACCCCTAAGGGCTCAAGGTACTCTGTGTGCAGAGTGTAAGTGCCAGAGGGGATGAAAGACATGAGGGTATTGAGGCCTTGTAAACACTTCAGGACCAACACACATAAAAATGCACCCTGTGGAGCTCCATAAGGACCAAATATATCACCATGTATGGATATAACCTAGAACCTCCTCTCAGATGTAGCCTGTGGTAGCTCAGTAACCAATTGGTTTCCCAAAGTGAGGGGAACAAGGACTATTTCTAACAGGAACTCAATGACTGGTTCTTTGGCCTCCCCACCCCCCAAGGGAGGAGAAGTCCTGTTAGGCCACAGAGGAGGGCTTTGCAGCCAGTCCTGAAGATACCTGATAAAACAGGATCAGATGAATGGGGAGGAGGTCCCCCCCTATCAGTGGACTTGGAAAGTGGCACAGTGGAGATGAGGGAGGGAGGGAGGGACTGGGAGGGAATGAGGGATCAGGACACAGCTGGGATACAGAGTCAATAAAATGTAACTGATAAGAAAAAAAAATAAAATTAAAAAAAATGCACCCTGACCTACAATCTATCTTTTCTATCACTTTCCACTTTCAGGGCTACCTCGCCAGGCCACAGGGGAAGAGGATGCTCCCAATACTGATGGACTGGATATGCTGGCATGGGTGGTTAGACACGGGGTCGGTGGATTCCGTTCTTTGAGGATCCAGGTGGGGGGTGATGGGGAAACAGGGAGGGTAGGCGTGGGAAGAGAGGAAGAAAGGGTCTATGACAGGGATGTAAAATGAATAAATAAAAATAATAGAGCTGGAGAGATGGCACAGAGCTTAAGAACACTGGCTGTTCTTCCAAAGGTATTGAGTTTGATTCCCAGCACCCACATGGCAGCTCATAACCATCTATAGTGAGACCTGGCGACCACATCTGGCATGCAGACAGAATACTGTACAAATAATAAACAAATCTTCCATAAGAAAAAGAACTACACCATAAATCATAAAGTTTCCCTCCCTCCAAAAAGAACATTCACTACCTCTTTAAATAATAATAATAATAAATGAAAAACTTAGTTTTCTCCAAGGGAGTTTCATTGGGGAAACAAACCAGACTAACATGTAGGTGCTATGAGCCACAACAGATGGTAACAGAAAAACTGAAGGGTATACTTGTGGGGTGTCAATGCTTCATATATGTGTATAGGAACAATATATATACACAAAGGAACAGTATGTATATATACATATATACAGTATGTATGTATATATACATACTTTATATAATTTTTATTAATAACAATATTCACATCAATCATTTTAATGATTTCTGGAAAACTGGAGCCTAACAATTTCCTCTTTATGAAATATGAAAGTGTGTGTCTATGAGATAAAGCCACTTCTCCAAACAAGTGACTTGCCCTTTTAGGGTCCTCTGGTCATGGTTTTGGCATAGCTCTGTGCATCTCTGTTATCATTGCTGTGGGTTCCAGTCATTTCATGGAGTCCTAAGCCTTGCCTAATTGTTGAGGGCAATCCCAGAATTCTAAGTGGTCTCTTATCTGGTGCTGTTGCTGCTTCCTCTGCAGTGATGTGGCGATGTTGGTATGTCCAGAGCCTAATAACAATTTTTGTTGGGCCATCTTTAGCCCTTATTGGACATTCCTTGCCAGCCTCTTTGGTGGACCTAGTGTACTAGGACTGATGAATACCTGTGTGGTTGTGCTAACTGTAACACCAGCTTCTACAAGGCCCAGTGTTAAGAATTCCACCTGATGGCACTGGAGGCCCATACATGAGTTTTCTATGCTCTGCCATAACCCACTTTTCTAAGGTCTAACTGAGGAGCATTTATGGCTATTCTGAAAGTAAATATCCTCCATAGGACTGCCTCTCTTGTGCCCAGTTTATGAGAGCACAAAAGACCACCAGTTGTTGAGCCACTGCAGAACACATGAGGAATTTTTTATTACAAGCTATAGCTTGAGCCCACACCCTCACTGACTCAGCAGTTGAGAGTAGAGTATCTCATGCTCAGGATAGGTGGACTTAACTACTTTCTTTTAGTAAGTGCCGACTCTCCTAGTCAAACCAGGGCTGGTCTCAAAAAGGCAGACACATACACAGGATTATTAATCATTTTTAAAGATTATAACAAACAGCCAGGTGTCGCATCATATGTCTGTGACCATCAGTGGGGCAAGCAGAGGCAGGTGTCAGTTCCAAGTCATCCAGGTTTGCAAAGGGAGTCCAGGACATGCAAGGTCACATAGAGAAACCCTGTCTCCAAAAACAAGGGCTTGCACCCACTGCCAGCTCTTCACACTCACATGTCTGGACATGTCTTAAGTTACATAGTATGACTTCAACCAGGCTATAAGAATGTCCTGCCTCAAGCATGGTGGTACATACCTTTAATCCCAGCTCTGGAGAGGCAGAGGCAGGAGGATCTCTGTGAGTTAGAGGCCAGCCTGGCCTACAGAGCAAGTCTAAGACAGCCAGGGCTACACAGAGAAACCCTGTCTAAAAAAAATAATAATAATAATAATAATAATAATAACAATAATAATATTAAACCAAACATTAGAGCACCCCTGGATGGAAGAAAGATTTAAATCTTGATTTTTTTTTCAATTTTTAAATCTCAATTACAAGAAATTCTTAATGATTTGAAAACAAAAGAAGTCAAAGGTGGCAAGAGAAATGACAAAAGACCCATGGGGCAAGGGCTAGGGGGGACACAGGGTTCTATTTTTATTTTGTATAGAGGACATGTCAACACCTTCTACTGAAGAAGAATAGTGTGAAACACTTGAGGAAATATTCTGCACGTCAAGGTCATATCATCACGGTGCTTCTCAGTTGCACATTGCCTCAAAATGTGCTTTTCTACTTGTGATTACACATTTACTTTTTAAAAGACACATATGTTTTGTGTGTGTGTGTGAGTGTGTGTGTGTCCATGGATGATAGAAGAGGATAGTGGATCCCTTAAAGTTGGAATTATAGTTGATTAGGGGTTGCCTGACATCGATACATTTTAATATCTTATTAAATGTGTGAGATACATTAAACACACCAAGTTTGGAATTCTTAAAAGGTGATAATACCCACAAACAGATAAATGTGCCATCTGCTTCAGTGTTCTCACTTTAGCAGCCCAAGCCTAGAACTCCAGCATTCAGAAGGCTGAGACAGGAGGATCACAAGTTCAAGGCTGGCCTTCCCTCCTTTCCATGAAAAGGTGCAATTTACTCATTCATCCAGTTAGATCAGCTAAGGCAGCATATAGCCTCCTACTGGTCGTGAGCAAGAAACATCATCCTAAAAACACAATGATAAATCTAATTCACCATATGGTGACATAAGCCGTTGAGATGAACACAACAGTATTCATTCAAACTTATGTGTGACCATAGTAAAGACTCATTAAGACATTTGTTAATCATCTTTTCATTTTCTTCCTTGAAAAACAATGCCTCCTTCTACATATTTTCATAACACATTCACTTATGTTTTAGAAAATTTAAGCAACATGAAGTGAAGAAAAGTGGGACCAGGGCTAAAGAGGTAGCTCTGATGTTAAGAGCATTGGCTGCTCTTGTAAAGGTCCTGAGTTCAATTCCCAGCAACCACATAGTGGCTCACAACCATCTATAGTGAGATCTCA
>JAEOAE010000598.1:0-40847 GCA_036365155.1 Meriones psammophilus
TCTGTAGCTAATGACAATACTAAAGAAGTTGTCTCACCATGGTGGGCTCTTTGACCTCCCCCCACCCCAAGGGAGAAACAGCCCTGACAGGCCACAGAGGAGGGCTTTGCAGCCAGTCCTAAAGATACCTGATAAACCAGGGTCAGATGAAAGGGGACGAGGTCCTCCCCTATCAGTGGACTTGGAAAGGGGCAGGGAGGAGATGAGGGACAGAGGATGGGATTGGGAGGGAATGAGGGAGCGGGATACAGCAGGGCTACAAAGTTAATAAACTGTAACTAATATTTAAAAATAAGTAAAAATGAAAAAAGTTGTCTCACATTGGTGAAGTCTGCATTGATAGATCTAGGGTGTCCTTAATAAATGATAGAACTACAACAGTTAGTTATTAAGAGACTCTAGGTCTGAGGATGTAGCCAACTTTGTACACTGGTATGTGTGAAGATCTGGGTTCAGTTCCCTATCATAGCTCACACCAGTAATCCCAGCACTCAGGGAAGGATAGCAGAGATGGCAGAGACATGGATGCATAAAACAGAGAGAGAGAGAGGCAAAGACAGAGACAGATAGCCTAAGTTCCAGGAAAGGAACTCGTAGATATTCTGCCCGTCATGTCTTCATTTCACAATCAGAAACAAACTGATGATCTATCTAGACATACCAGCATGGTTCTCGTTGAAGATGCTGCTGGAACCAGCTTACAAAGTCTCCAACTTTCCTAGTCCCAAAATGCATCTCCCTCTTATATATATAAAAAACACAGCCAGGAGACCCAGCCAGCAAAGTTTCTATGCTTTTACTTTTCAATTGCTTCCTCCTCAGATCCTGCACTACCTTTTAGCTGCTTTTTTTCTCCTCAAAAGTGTGAATTCATTTTAATGTCTGGTAATCTGTTTGCTGTGTAATCCTTCCCAGTGGGTTTGCATTTTTTGCAGGTAAAATGCCTGTCTAGACATATTTCAGGCTTCAGAGGTTTCTGATAAGGACATGAGTTTTAAACTTCAGTATGTGTAAGAATCGTTATGAGCTTATTTAAAGTGCTATTCCCTACTCTCATTCTGACAGATTTTTAAGCCATAAATCTAAGGTAAGTTCCATAAACTTGCTTTTATAACAAACAATGTCTGGTCCTCTGTGCTATTTATAGGAGCAGACAAATAATCACCTTGAAGATGTGCTACAAAGAAGATAACTCAGAACTAAAGAAGTGTAGGATAGCAGAAGCTCCTGGCAACCATGTTTCTCCTCCTTCTACCTTTTAACCTTTCTCCATTGTCCTTGCAAATACAGTTTTGTTATTTTCTAAACATTCACAAAATCCCTAATGATCACCCCATAGATCCAATCTAGACTTACCCATTTTTTAAATAGATTGCCTGGCCAGTGAGCTCCCACCATCTGCCTTTCTCCACGCCTGCAATTCCGGAGTTTACAGGCACTCTCAGTCATGCCAGGTTTTCTGTATCCACCAAAAAAACCACTGCACCTCCCTCCCCACCAATCTTCTGTTTCCTCCTCCTCTCTCTCTCTCTCTCTCTCTCTCTCTCTCTCTCTCTCTTCTTCCTTCTGTCTCTTTCTATCTCTCTCCCCTTCTCTCTTCTCTGTCTATCTATCTCTACACACACGTGAGGGCACACACACACACACACACACACACACACATACACAGAGATCTGAACAAACACGTGAAAGAACAAGACAGAAAATGGCAAACTAGAACAACAGGTTCAAAAGGAGCAAGGGTTAGTTTTGTAATGAACAACTCCTCGTGGGCATGAGGCCTGTCTGGAGTGTGGTTGACATACACGCCGGACACTACATTGGGAAAAACTGATGACTGCTTCTATTTCCTTGGGGGATATAGGACTATTTAATTGATTTACCTAGTCTTGATTTAGCTTTGGTAAGTGGAATTGATCAAGAAAATTGTCCATTTCATTTAAATTTTCAAATTTTGTTCCGTATAGAATTTTGAAGTAAGTACAAATGAATGCTTGGATTTCCTCAGTGTCTGTAGATATATCCCCCTTTTCATTTCTGATTTTGTTGATTTGGATGGTGTCTCGCTGCCTTTTAGTTAGCTTGGCTAAGGGTTTGTCTATCTTGTTGATTTTCTCAAAGAACCAGCTCTTGGTTTCATTGATTCTTTGAATTGTTTTATTTGTTTCCAATTGATTGATTTCAGCCCTGAGTTTGATTATTTCCAGCCATCTACTCCTTCTTGGTGTGTCTGCTTCTTCTTTTTCTAGGGTTTTTAAGTGAGCCATTAAGGTGCTTGAATGAGCTGTCTCGAATTTCTTCTTGAAGGCACTTAGTGCTATGAACTTTCCTCTTAGCACTGCTTTCATTGTTTCCCACAAGTTTGGGTATGTTGTCTCTTCATTTTCATTGATTTCTAAAAAGACTTTAATTTCTTCCCTGACCCAGCTGTCATTTAGTAACAAGTTGTTCAGTTTCCATGTGTGTAGGCTTTTTGCTATTTCTGTTATTGCTGAGGTCCAGCTTTATTCCATGGTGAGCAGACAAGACACAAGGGATTATTTTAATCTTCTTGTATCTGTTGAGGCTTGCTTTGTGACCCACTATATGGTCTATTTTGGAGAAGGTTCCATGAGGTGCTGAGAAGAAGGTAAATTCTTTTGTGTTTGGGTGTGAAGTTCTGTAAATGTCTGTTAGGTCCATTTGATTCATGGCCTCTGTCAGAGACATTGTTTCTTTGTTTAATTTCTGTTTTGTTGACCTGTCCTTTGTTGAGAGTGGGGTGTTGAAGTCTCCCACTATTAATGTGTGGGGATCTATATGTGCTTTAAATTTTATCAATGTTTCTTTAACAAATATGGGTGCTCTTGTATTTGGGGCATAGATGTTCAAGATTGTGATATCTTCCTGGTGGAATTTTCCCTTGATGAGTATGAAGTGTCCTTCCCCATCTCTTTTTATTAATTTTGGTTGAAAGTATATTTTATCAGATATTAGAATTGCTACTCCTGCTTGCTTCTTGGGTCCATTTGCTTGGAAAGTCGTCTTCCAACCCTTTACCCTCAGGTAATGTCTATCTTTGTGTCTTAGGTGTGTTTCTTGTATGCAACAGGTTGCTGGGTTTAGTTTACGTACCCATTCTGTTAATCTGTGTCTTTTTATTGGAGAGTTGAGTCCATTGATGTTGAGAGAGATTAATGACCAGTGGCTGTTAGATCCCTTGATTTTGATGTTGGCTGTGGTCATCAGGTTGTGTGCTTGGTTGCTTTTTGTTTTACTGAAGTGAGGTTATTTATTTCCTGTATTTTCTTGAATGTAGCTTGTTTTCCTGGGTTGTATTTTCCCTTCTAGTGTCTTCTGCAATGCTGGATTTGTTTGTAGGTATTGTTGAAATTTGTTTTTGTCATTGAATATCTTGTTTTATCTATCTATGAGGACTGAGAGTTTTGCGGGGTATAGTAGCCTGGGCTGACATCTGTGTTCTCTTAGGGTCTGCATGATATCCGTCCAGGCCCTTCTGGCTTTCATAGTCTCTGTTGAAAAGTCAGGTGTGATTCTAACGGGTTTGCCATTATATGTTACTTGGCCTTTTTCCCTTGCAGCTTTTAGTATTTTTTCTTTGTTCTGTATACTTACTGTTTTGATTATTATGTGGCGGGAGGATTTTCTTTTCTGGTCAAATTTGTTTGGTGTTCTGTAGGCCTCATGTATTCTAATTGGCCTCTCCTTTAGCTTGGGGAAATTTTCTTCAATGATTTTGTTGAAAATATTTTCTGGGCCTTGGAGAAGGGAGTCTTCTTTTTCCTCTATACCTATTATTCTTAGGTTTTGTCTTTTCATATTGTCTTGGATTTCTTGGACAGTCTGTGTCAGGAATTTTTCGGATTTAACATTTTCTTTGACAGATACATCGATTTCTTCCATTGTATCTTCTACACCTGAGATTCTTTCTTCCATCTCTTGTAGTCTGCTGGTTATGCTTACCTCTGTAGTTCCTGTTTTCTTCCCTAGATTCTTCCTTTCCATTATTTCCTCCATTTGTATTTTCTTTAATTTTTCCAATTCTATCTTCAGGTCTTGAGTTGTTTTGTTTACTTCCTTCACCTGTCTGATTGTACTTTCCTGTTTTTCTTTTAGTTCCTTCAACTCTGTTTCTTTTATTTCATTCAGTGCTTTAAGCATTTCCTTTCTAAAGGCCATAAACTGTTTGGCTGCAGCTTCCTCTATTTCTTTACTGATGGCAATATTCTGTTTGAGTTTATCTTCCTCTATGTCTTTACATATCTTATTTGTTTCCTCTGTTATTATCTTCATGAGCATAGTTGTTAGGTCATCTTCTTGGATTTCAGTTATGCTGGGGTGTCCAGGGCTACTTGCCCCTGTGTAACTGGGTTCTGGAGATGCCATATTGCTCTGTCTTTTGTTGCTTGAGCTTTTATGCTGGCCTCTACCCATTGTGCTATCTTAGGTGTTTGGGGTTATTTTCTGGTGGTTCCTGGGGATCCTGTGGTGGAGAGAATCCCCTTTGCAGAAAGCTGGTTTTTCCTGAAGGATGTCTTCTCAGCTTTTTGGGTATAGTCCATGGATGGCTGGTGTTTTTTCAGGAGTTGCTCACCTCAGGGATATAGACCTGAGTGGTAACTGTGGTCTTTGTTAGTCGAGAGGGTTCTCCTCTCACCCAGCTTCCCTGTTTCTTGGTTTCTTGTTGTAAATTTAATGATCAGCTGCTGTGACCCAGTTGGACATCAGGCACGCAGCAACTGTTTGTGCCTGTGTCTGGAGCACAGCTGAGTGATGGTGGCTCAGTCTCTGCCAGCTGTCTGGTGCACAGAAACTGCCTGTGTCTGCCTTTGCGGCCTTTGGGAGCCTGGGTGCCTCCCTAAGCTGGGTAATTTTCCGGGGACCTTTTCAGGCTGGGGGTGTCGGCTGAGTGCTCTGAGATCAGACCAGTTGCCTCCCTGTGTGCTTGCACTGGACAGTGAAACTCATTCGCTGGTGCCCTGGTGCCCACAGTTCTATCTCAGGCGGCGAATCAGGTGCGCAGGCAGGCAGGGCTCTGTGCTGGAGCCTGGGTCCCCAGCTCTGGCTCCAGGCTGGCTCCTGGGGTGCCCGTGGAACCCGAGTCTTTTCCAGGGGATGTCTGGGTGACCTAAGGCCGGTCCCAATCATTTCCTGTACCCTGGGGTTATCTCTCAACTGAAAATTCCAGTTTCTGCTAGTGTGGTGCGCAAGGTTCAGTCTGGGACCTTCACCAGAGACACTGGCTTGTGGCTCTGGGCTGGGGCTGGGGCTGGCAGCCGGCAGCCAAGCGTCTGGCGGAACCAGGATCTCTTTCGCGGGTTAGCCGGGTGAGTTAAAAGCTGATTGAATCCCCCACCTTGGGGTATCCTCTGACCTGGGAAACACAATGACTGTGTTTTATGGCCGCGAGTTCTGATTACTGGTCACTGTGTTGATCCTGCTGCTGCTGCTCAGAATGAGAGTCCTCCCCATGCTGCCATCTTGCCCCTCCCCCCTCCTGTATTCTTAATTGAGTGAGCAACACACATGTGATTTAGTTAAAACATAGTGCTTAGCTTTACTGTTCGTTTTTGGAATTGTTTCCTTGCTGTAGAGTGCGACATATCACTCTTCAGTTTTCCTGTTATCATAATTGAGCCAGTGACACGTATGTGAATTAATTTACAATGTTGAGCTCTGTGTTTCTGTTCTTTCGTTGGAAACTTTTTTCTGTGCTGTAAAGTGCGAGATATCACTTTCCCGTTTTCCTGTTATCCTAATTGAGCGGGCGACAGGCATGTGAATTGGTTTACAATGTTGTGCTTGGGGTTTCTGTTCTTTTGTTACAAACTTATTTCTGTGCGCTATAGTGCCACATATCACTATTCAGTTTTCCTGTTAAAATAATTGAACGAGCGACACGTATGTGAATTAGTTTACTATGTTGTGCTTTGCGTTTGTGTTCTTTCGTTGAAAACTTGTTTCTGTGCTGTACAGAGCGAGATAACACTTTTCACTTTTCCTGTATTCCTAACTGAGTGAGCAATACACATGTGATTTAGTTTACAACATACTGCTTTCTGTTTCTGTTCTTTTAGTGTAAACTTGTTTCTGTGCTCTACAGTGCGAGATATCACTTTTCAGTGTTCCTGCCTGTATTCCTAATTGAGCGGGCGACACATATGTGAATTAGTTTACACTGTTGTGCTTTGTGTTTCTGTTCTTTTGTTAGAAACTTGTTTCTCTGCTGTATAGTGCGATATATCACTTTTCAGTTTTCCTGTTATAATAATTGAACGGGCGACAGGTATGTGAATTAGTTTACAATGTTGTGCTATGCGTTTCTGTTCTTTCCTTGGAAACTTGTTTCTATGCTGTACAGGGGGAGATATCACTTTTCAGTTTTCTTGTTATAATAATTTAACAGGCGACACGTATTTGAATTAGTTTACAATGTTGTGCTATGTGTTTGTGTTCTTTTGTTGGAAACTTGTTTCTGTGCTGTACAGTGCAAGATATTACTTTTCAGTTTTCCTGTATTCCTAATTCAGCAAGAAACACACATGTGATTTAGTTTACAACATAGTGCTTAGCTTTACTGTCCGTTTGTTGGAAACTTGTTTCTTTGCTGTAGAGTGCGACATATCACTCTTCAGTTTTCCTGTTATCCTAATTGAGCGGGCAACACGTATGTGAATTAGTTTACAATGTTGAGCTTTCCGTTTCTGTTCTTTCATTGGAGACTTGTTTCTATGCTGTACAGTGCAAGATTTCACTTTTCAATTTTCCTGTCATAATAATTGTATGGGCAACACGTAAGTGAATTAGTTTACAATGTTGTGCTTTGCGTTTGTGTTCTTTCATTGGAAAATTATTTCTGTGTTGTAAAGTGCGAGATATCACTGTTCAGTTTTCCTGTATTCCTAATTGAGCGAGCGACAAACATGTGATTTAGTTTACAACATAGTGCTTAGCTTTACTGTTCGTTTGTTGGAAACTTGTTTCTTTGCTGTAGAGTGGGACATATCACTTTTCAGTTTTCCTGTTATTCTAATTGAGTGGGCGACACATATGTGAATTAATTTACAATGTTGTACTTTGCGTTTATGTTCTTTTGTTGGAAATTTGTTTCTGTGCTGTATAGTGCGATATATCACTTTTCAGTTTTCCTGTTTTCCTAATTTAGCGAGTGACACACATGTGATTTAGTTTACAATGTACTGTTTGTGTTTCTGTTCTTTCATTGGAAACTTGTTTCTGTGCTGTACAGTGCGATATATCACTTTTCTGCTTTCCTATTATAATAATTGAACTTGTGACACATATAACTTAGTTGAACTTGTCCGTTTGTGTTCACTTGTTTTTGTGTTCTTAGTTGGAAACTTGTTTTGTTCTTACACTGAAAAATCTTTCAGTTGTTTTTTTGTGTTTATACACATTTTCTTTTTTATTATAATAATTGAAATGTGATTTAGTTTACAGTGTTGTCCTTTTGTTTGTGTTTTTTGTTGAAATGTTTTGTTTTACACTTCTGTATTCCTACAGTACATGTGATTTAGATAGTGCTTTCTGTTTCTGTTTTTTTGTTGGATACTTGTTTCTGTGCACTACAGTACTAGATATCACTTTTCAGTTTTCCTGTATTCCTAATTGAGCGGGCGACACATATGTGAATTAGTTTACAATGTTGAGCTTTCCGATTTTGTTCTTTCATTGGAAACTTCTTTTTATGCTGTAAAGTGGAAGATTTCACTTTTCAGTTTTCCTGTTATAAAAATTGAACTGGCGACACGTAATTGAATTAGTTTACAATGTTGTGCTTTGCTTTTGTGTTCTTTCCTTGGAAACTTGTTTCTGTCCTGTATATACAGGGCAAGATATCACTTTTCATTTTCCTGTATTTCTAATTGAGCGAGTGACACACATGTGGTTTACTTTGCAACGTAGTGCTTTGCATTTCTGTTTTCTTGTTGGAAACTTGTTTCTGTGCCGTATAGTGTGAGATAACACTTTTCAGTTTTCATGTTATCCTAATTGAGCGGATGATATGTTTGTGAATTAGTATACAATGTTGTGCTTTGCATTTCTGTACTTTTGTTGGAAACTTGTTTATGTGCTGTACAGTGTGATATATCACTTTTCATTTTTCCTGTATTCCTAATTGAGAAAGCGACACACATGTGATTTAGTTTACAACATAGTGCTTTCTGTTTCTGTTCTTTTGTAGGATACTGGTTTCTGTGCTCTACAGTTTGAGATATCACTTTTCAGTTTTCCTGTATATCTAATTGAGCAGGCAACACGTATGTGAATTAGTTTACAATGTTGAGCATTCCGTTTCTGTTCTTTCATTGGAGACTTGTTTCTATGCTGTACAGTATGAGATATCACTTTTCAATTTTCCTGTCATAATAATTGAATGTGCGACACGTAAGTGAATTAGTTTACAATGTTGTGCTTTGCGTTTGTGTTCTTTCATTGGAAACTTGTTTCTGTGCTGTAAAGTTCGAGATATCACTTTTCGTTTTCCTGTATTTCTAAATTGAGCGAGCGACACACATGTGATTTACTTTACAACGTAGTGCTTTGCATTTCTGTTCTCTTGTTGGAAACTTGTTTCTGTGCCATATAGTGCTAGATAACACTTTTCAGTTTTCCTGTATTCCTAATTGATTGGGCGACACATATGTGAATTAGTTTACACTGTGGTGCTCTACGTTTGTGTTCTTTCGTTGGAAACTTGTTTCTCTGCTGTACAGTACAAGATATCACATTTCAGTTTTCCTGTATTCCTATATGAGCGAACTACACACATGTGATTCAGTTTACAACATACTGCTTAGCTTTACTGTTCGCCTGTTGGAAACTTGTTTCTTTGCTGTAGAGTGGGACATATCACTTTTCAGTTTTCCTGTTATCCTAATTGATTGGGCGACACGTATGTGAATTAGTTTACAATGTTGTGCTTTGCATTTATGTTCTTTTGTTGGAAATTTGTTTCTGTGCTGTATTGTGTGACATAAAACTTCTCAGTTTTCCTGTTATAATAATTGAACGGGCAACACGTTTGTGAATTAGTTTACAATGTTGTGCTTTGTGTTTGTGTTCTTTCATTGCAAATTTGTTTCTGTGTTGTAGAGTGCGAGATATCACTTTTCAGTTTTCCTGTATTCCTAATTGAGCGAGTGACACACATGTGATTTAGTATACAACATAATTCTTAGCTTTATTGTTCGTTTGTTGGAAACTTGTTTCTGTGCTGTACAGTGGGAGATATCACTTTTCAGTTTTCCTGTATTCCTAATTGAGCGGGCGACACGTATGTGAATTAGTTTACAATGTTGAGCTTTGCATTTCCGTTCTTTCGTTGGAAATTTCTTTCTGTGCTGTACAGTGCCAGATATCACTTTTCAGTTTTCCTGTCATAATAATTAAATGGGCGACACATAAGTGAATTAGTTTACAATGTTGAGCTTTGCATTCCTGTTCTTTTGTTGGAAACTTCTTTCTGTGCTGTACAGTGCCAGATATCACTTTTCAGTTTTCCTGTCATAATAATTAAACGGGCGACACATAAGTGAATTAGTTTACAATGTTGTGCTTTGCCTTTTTGATCCTTCGTTGGAAACTTGTTTCTGTGCTGTACAGTGCGAGATATCACTTTTCAGCTTTCCTGTATTCCTAATTGAGCAGGCGACACATATGTGAATTAGTTTACACTGTTGTGCTATGGGTTTTTGTTTCTTTCAGTGCAAACTTGTTTCTGTGCTGTACAGTGGGAGATAACACTTTTCAGTTTTCCTTTATTCCTAATTGAGTGAGCAACACACATGTGATTTAGTTTACAACATAATGCTTAGCTTTACTGTTCCTATGTTGGAAACTTGTTTCTTTGCTGTAGAGTGGGACATATCACTTTTCAGTTTTCCTTTATCCCAATTGAGCGGGCAACACGTATGTGAATTAATTTATAATGCTGTGCTTTGCGTTTGTGTTCTTTCGTTGGAAACTTGTTTCTGTGCTGTATATACAGTGCGAGATATCACTTTTAGTTTTCCTGTATTTCTAATTGAGCGAGCGACACACATGTGATTTACTTTACAACGTAGTGCTTTGGGTTTCTGTTCTCTTGTTGCAAACTTGTTTCTGTGCCGTATAGTGTGAGATAACACTTTTCAATTTTTCTGTATTCCTAATCGAGCGGGCAACACATGTGTGCATTAGTTTACACTGTTGTGCTATGTGTTTGAGTTCTTTCATTGGAAACTTGTTTCTGTGCTGTATAGTGTTATATATCACTTTTCAGTTTTCCTGTTATAATAATTGATTGGGCGATAAGTATGTTAATTAGTTTACAATGTTGTGCTTTGCATTTGTGTTCTTTCGTTGGAAACTTGTTTCTGTTCTGTACAGTGTGAGATATCACTTTTCAGTTTTCCTGTATTCCTAATTGAGCGAGTGACACACGTGTGATTTACTTTACAACGTAGTGCTTTGGGTTTCTCTTCTGTTGGAGCATCACCAATTCACTGCAGGATGTCCTGGGAGGACACTTGCCGGGTGGGTAGTTACCTCACACAGCTGCTCTCAGTGCAGGCCAGAATGGAATGTGGCTTCCCCATGCTGGCTTAGGGTACTTCTTCAGCTGACTCTCTTTACTTATGCTCCAGAGCTGGCATCTGTTCCTAAACCACTGCTGTGCTAATGAAGCTTCTCGATGGATCCTCGTGCCCTGCTCCCATTTGGCAGGAACCCTAGAAGCAAGTGTCATCTGCATGGGAGTTCAAAGCTCGCCTCTGGTCCAGCTGAGGCCAGAGCTGCCCAGAGAGGAGTAGCCTGAGCACAGGTTCCAGGCTGGGATTTGTCCCCTAGCTTTTGCCCTTCATTAAGTACCCTGGTATATGCGTGTTTATTTTGGGGCAGGGTACAAATGTGCCCCTAAATAGAGGCCAGAGAACAGCCTGTGGGAGTTGTTCCTCTCTTTCTTTTTTTAAATTTTTTATTTAACTTTTATTAATTACATTTTATTCCTTTTGTATCCCCCCATAAGCCCCTTCTTCCTCTTCTCCCGGTCCCACCCTCCCCCCCTTTCTGCATGCTCGCCTTTCCCCAAGTCCATGATACGGGAGGTCCTCCTCTCCTTCTTTCTGATCTTTTTTGTTGTTGTTGTTCTTCTTAATGCAGTTTATTCAGGAACCTTGAACAATCTTCTAACCCTGGGGAAAGCCAGCCCACAGCTTAAAATAGCCTCTGGGTAGCCAACCCCAGCGTTCCTCGTGGGCAATGCAGATAGGTCCACATACAGAGAAGCAAGGCAGATCCTCAGCCTTAGCCAAATATAGAGTTGTTTGTGACAGAGAGCACTCACCATCGGGAAGGTGGAAGGCAGAAACCAGCTCCATCTTTAAGGCATAGCATTCCGCAGCTCTCTACAGTTCCCCCTTTTTGTTTTAGACGCATCAGGCAAGAGTAGAGGTCTGATATCTGATATTAGAAATAAATTGGGACTTTGTACTGATGTTCATTTAGGTGTCATCCACCCAAAGAGCATTAGACATGTCCGATACCTTTTTCTCAGAGGCTGGACCTGGGCATCAACCCGCATGCAATCAGACATGCTCTTTTCTGGGTCAAAAGCGGCTGACCCTGAGTGCAGTGCTTAGCCTCACATCCTGAGCATAACATTTTAGCTTTTTATGGTAGCCAACCATGCTTGGGGAGACTGTCCTGCTTCAATGGCTGTAAAGGCCTGAACGATCATGGCTGCATTACGCTGTTGTGAGACTCTAATCTTGCATATACACCACAGGCAAACCAAGGAGACCAACACCAGAAGGCCTGCTAATGCTCCCATGCCCACCCATTCCTTCAGATGATTCATGGCTGCAGCAATCCATGATGATAATCCTGTGGCTAGTCTTGTGTCTACTCTGGTAGAATTTGCCGTAACAATGGCCACTCTCAGCTGCTCCATCATAGTATCGAATTCTTCAGTCCAATTACCTAAAATATAGCTAGACAATTGTTTAGACAGATTTGCAGCACGTGAAAAATTCTCATTTTGTATGCTAGTGACACAAAGTCCAGCATACTTCCATTGATAACCAAGTTGAGCGATTTGCCATAGGGTATCAATTTGCTCCTGCACAAGGTCAATCCTCTGATTGAACACCATCAAGTCTCCTTTTAGTTGAGCATTAATTCCTTTTTGTACATCTAAAGCATGAGCTACATTGGCTAAAAGATTATTTACGGTCTGAGCAGTCTGCATAGTATGACTCATGGCTAATGCCCGGTGGTAGCTCCAACAGCCGCCAATGAGATGGCAGTAACAATGGCCACTGTAATTCCAAGATCCCTTTTCTACGCTGGAGATCAAACTCAGGTCACAGCAAAGCACTCTGCAGTGAGTGCCCTGACCCTCTGAGCATCTCACCAGCCCAACCCTGTGTGTGTGTTTCCAAATTGGCTCTTAGCTGTTGCCAACAGAAGCCACACACTAGAAGGACATTTTATTGTAGGAGCTGGCTGTTTAGTACATAATCATCATGGCAAGAAGCATGGTGGCATGCAAGCAGGCATGAGGCTGGAAAAGGAGCTGAGAGTTCTACATCTTAATCCACAGGCAGCAGAAGGACAGTTTTCTGCAGGCAGCCAGGAGGAGGCTCTGATTCCACACTGGGTGGAGCTTCAGCATAGGAGACCTTAAACCCGCTGACACAGTGACAGACTTATTCAAACAAGGCCACACCTACTCCAACAGGGCCACACCTCCTAATAGTGCCACTCCCCCTGAGCCAAGCATTCAACCACATGAGTCTGTGGGAGCCATTCCTATTCCAAAAACCACAGAAGGGACTCGGGGAGCAGGGTACAATCAATTTGCTGATGTGGGGCCTTTTAATGGACCTATGGCAAAACCTGGGTGTGCTGGCTAGTTTTATGTCAACTTGATGCAAGCTAAATTCATCTGAGAGGAGAAACCCTCAATTGAGAATATGCCTGCACTAAGACTGAGCTGTAGGTAAACCTGTAGGGCATTTTCTTCCTGATTTCTGTGGGAGGGCCCAGCCCATTGTGATTGGTGCCACCCCTGGGCTAGTGGTCCTGCGTGCTCTAAGAAAGCAGGCTGAGCAATCTGGAAGGAGAAGCTAGCAAGCTATATTCCTTCACGACCTCTACATCGGCCCCTGCCCCCTACCCTGATTTCCTGCACTGATGAACAGTGATGTGGAAGCATAAGGCAAATCAATCTCTTCTCTCCAAGTCACTTTTGTCATGGTGTTTGATCACAGCATAGTAACACTGAGACACCGGAGTTAGCAGGGGGAGGGGGGTAGTGGGTTGGAGGGTGGGAAGTGAAGGGTTAAGAGGGGGCTGGGAATAGGGATTGCTGGTAAATTCAGTTGGCCCAAATCAGGTTCCCACTATCAGTCACTTAGTCACATACAGCCTTTAGGCAGAGGGGCTCATTTAGGGGATGACAAAGAAACAGGACTCTCTTCTGGCATCCTGGCCTCCAGCAAAGAGAATCTGAGGACTGCTGCTTTGGGGACCCTGCCCTACCTGAGCATTTTCTCTCTCCTGTTCTCCTGGTGAGTGTGACACCAGCAAGGGCCCTCCCTAGAGTCTGACCTCCCTGGGTCTCCTGGGTGGTGATGTCAGCTGCTGCTATGCCTGGTCCCTGAGTCTCCAGCCACACTGACATCACCCCTGTTGTCTTGGGCTCTGTGGTTGCCTGAGACAATTTTCCATGATTGAAATCCATATTTGAGAGTCCATTTCTCCCTCAAAATCTCATCCCATGTGGGGCAACTTTTCTCTGTCTCACCCTGACATCTGTCCCCTAAATTATAAACTCCACTTAAAACTTTGCTCCACTAAAAAACTGCCTGGAATCTCTGACATGGGAGTCTAAACTGGGAAACACTGGGGATTAAAAACAACAACAATAGGTTCCCTGGCGATCTTTGTCAGACTGTAAGAGGAAAATTTTGAGCAGGAAGAAAATAGGACATCTTGTTAACTTTTCCAGTATCTGACCTTGGCAAGGCTGTCCCTGTTTAGTGCTGGAGATTCAAAGTGCTTTCTGAGATTATGAATCATTTCTCTGCCCTAATTACTGCTGCATTTCCTAGGATCTGTAGAGATGTGTCTTTTGGTATGCTTATCAGCTGGGGGCTGGCAGTCCCATGTTGCTTCAGGATGGGGCTGCTCAAGGTAAATCAGTTAGGACTTTCAGCCAATCCCAGGGGAGCAGGCAAAGGTCTAAAGATGAGCTGATATTTAGCAAACAATGTAATAAAGCCTCCATAAAACCCAACAGGACAGGTTATTATGGGAGCAGCCAGGTGCTGAACACACAGAAATTCCTGGTTAAGTGCTATGTCTGCAGCTACAGAGGGGATTAGACACACTCCTCCACAGCTTCTTCCACCCCTGGCTTAAGGCAACCAGAGTGATAAACTTATAACCCGGGTTGTAACTTCACTAAGCAGCTGAACTCCTACTGTGTGGTAACCCGGAGGTGGGGCAGTACAGCAAGATGAGCTGCCTGCCAATCAGGCACAGAGCAACCCTAGCTATACCTTGACATATCTTGAACCATCACTAAACCACTGAGATCAGAGATTCCTCCCTGTGAAAGCTGGCTGTCGTGTGCCAGCTTCTCCCACTGCAAATGACAAGGGCGACCACAAGGTATTCCATCTGAAATCTGTCCTAACGCTTCTCTATTAAACCTGAAGAGAATCTTTATTATTTAAAAACAGTTAGTGACCAGTTGCTGGGAGGCCCCAAAACTTGTGTTGAAACATCCAGTGCTAAGGAACTGGAGAGCTGGCTCAGCAGTTAAGTGCACTCACAGCTTTTGCAGAGGACCCAGGTGCCCTTCTCAGAATCCATATGATGGCTCAAAACCATATGTTCCTCCAGTTTCAGGGAATCTAGCACTCTCTCTGGCCTTCACAGGCACAGACAGACCCCTCCATGATATGGCTAAGGGAAAAGTGTTTATTGTGCATAGGAGAAGAGAACATCCAGAGGCATCTGGAAGAGTCCAAAACACAGAGAAAGTAGTAGATTGAACATGGCCAGCAGACTGGGCCTGTCAGGGATAGAAGCAGGAGCAGAGAGGAAAAAAATAAAGGGGAGAGGAGAGAGACAGAAAGGAAGACAGAGACAGAGGCAGACAGGCAGACAGAAAGACAGAAAGTAGCCAAAGTTGCAGCGTTATAAGGAGGATGAGTGGTGGAGGGGAGGGAAGCCTGTGAGCTGGAAGGAGTTTAGGGGAGGGGAGGAGGTGAGAAAGACTAGGGGGATACATGGACTTTGAAATGTGTAACAGGTACTGTTAGGCCCAGCAAGAGCCTAAATATATGAAGGTATGAAGAGAACTCAGGAAACTAATCATCCATCGATGCAAAAATGCAAGAGACTCTACTTGTCCATTGCACAATGGGGTCACCCCTGCTGGTCAGCTAGGAGTGGCACACGAGAGACAAAGACCTTGGGTTTTTAAAAGACACAAGGCGGGAATCTCCTGGGGTTGCCTTCTTGGCCATTTAGGGTTGGAGGAAGTGTTTAACTTTTAAAATAATGGGTCAGTTCTGGTCACCCTTAGGTCCAGTCAGCCCTGTCGTAAATATCTGATCATCAAGTCAGTTTGGAATTTCCTGCCATCCACAGTTAAATGTGGGAGGGTGATTAACTCATCCCATATCTGTTCTGAGGAGTGGGGGTTACAGACTTTGGATCAAAGGTCAGGAGAAGGATTGGGGCCATTTGGCCCACTTTCCAAACAAAGCCCATCTCACCGGCGCCAGCCGGTGATTTTTTCTCCATTTAGTAGAGATCTCTGCTTGTTCTCTTCCTTATCTCTGCCCTCACAGATGGCTAATGTCAGGAACTTTTACATTCCTCGGTTCTCTAGAGAAGCACTAAGAGGCTTTAATTAACATGGGCCTAAAACTTGCAAATATAAGTTATAAGGCAATTAAAAGAAATATAGGTTACAAAGTTAGTCTGATTCTTTCAGTACTTGTGATGCTGAAGGACCCTGAAGATGGACGTGCACTTTGCTGTGCTAATAGGCACTGCAGAGAGCCATTTGTCCCTTGTGGAAAGAGAGTTTCCTTTGGAGCTGACAACTTACACATTGTTGACTACCACTAGCTGACTACCAGTGCTAGTCCCTATCACTCACGCACAAGCAGACAAAGGGTTTAGCAGTGTCAGAAATTGCCAGAGCTAAGTTGCACAGATGTGCTTGTTCTAGGATGTCCATGGATGTGTCAGTTTCCAGGATTCTCTCAACCCTCTGGTTCCTTCAGGGGCTTGTACAGGAATATAGATTTAGCTATCATGTTGAGCTGGGGAATCCAGATTCTAGAAGATCCTCCATGGCCAAGAACTCCCTCAGCTGTTTTATGGCTGGGGTTCCCAATGTTAAGGAGCCACTCCTGAAGTGACTAGAAAGGCTCCTTTTGCTCGGAGTTAGCATTAAGTCACAGGAATTGGAGATGTGGGCCTTAGAGAGGGAAACATTACGTTCAAGTGAGGCTAGCTTTTAAAGAGTTATATTGTGCAGGGTTTTTTTTAAAGATCTTGAAAAACTGAATTCAATTCCTCTCTTAGCCATGTGAGAAAACACAAACATAGAGACATACTCGATGGAGAAAGCAGCCTTCATGCCACCCAGAATCTGCTGGTGTCTGAACCTTGACTTGGCAACCTCCAGCAGCACAAATAATCAACTTCTATTTCTTGTATATCTTACCAAAACAGGTGTTTTTAAAGGTCAGGAAGAAAACAGAATACCTGGCTACGGCTCCATCACCCACAGCTGAGAAGGATGATTTGCTGTGTGGACAATTCAGGTGGCATTTGGCTTTGTTTTGTTTTTGTTTTTTAAGACAGGGTTTCTCTGCAGTGTCGGAGCGGTGCCTCTGGCAGCTGCTTTGGTATTTAAATCTCAGTGGAGAGACTGCTTTTACCAGACCCTCTAATGGCAGGGAAGAATTTGCAAGTCCATCTTTTTTTTGTGTGACAGTAGGTGGAATAGCTTGTGAGGCATCTTGTGGAAATTAAACCATTGTTCTGAGATGTCTACTCTGGCTTAGAAACTCTACAATAAAAAGACAGGCTGACAGTTACTGCTAAGGGGCTGACAGAGGCTGCTAGGGCCACTAGTGCTGCAGCAAGGAGAGTTGATGCTAGAGGCTAGAGGCTTTTTGCTGCAGCTGTCGAGTCTGGACCTTCTTAAAAAAGCCTCCTGTGTGCTGTGTGTTATTTTATTAATTTTAATCCTCACTCCCGACTCAAGAACCGTTCGACTCTGCTGGCTGGCTCCGGCACTGCAGGGCCCTGGATGTCCTGAATGTCACTCTGTAGACCAGGCTGGCCTCAAACTCACATATCCACCAGCCTCTGCCTCCCACATGCTGGAAATAAAAGCACGCCATCACAGCCCAACAATATTTTTTCCTGCTCATTTTTAATATATTAATTCACTGTCTTCTGGGACACTGAGAATGATTTTATGCATGAGAGTGCAGGTGCCCATTGAAGAGGCATATATTTGAGTTTGATTATTTGGCTCCTAGTTACTCTTTAGGAAGGATTAGGAAGTGTAGCCTTGTTGAAAAATGTGTGTCACTGGGGATGGGCCTTGAGGTTTCAAAAGTGCAAGGCCCAGTCTCTCTCTCTGTCACTCTCTTTCTGTGTGTCTTTGTCTCTCTCTCTCTGTCTCTACCTCTGTCCCTCTCTCTGTCTCTGTCTCTCTGTCTCTGTCTCCCTCTCTCTGACTGCAGATGGAGGTGTAGAGGCCTAGCCACTGCTCCAGTGCCATGCCTGCCATGCCTGCCTGCCTGTCTCCTGCCAGGCTTCCTACTGTGATGGTCCTGGACTAGCACTTCAAATTGTGAGCAAGCCCTCATTTACATCCTTTTCTTTTACAAACAGCTGTGGTCATAGTGTATCTTCACAACAATAGAAAAAGAAACTAAGACAATGGGTGTCTCAGCAACCCCAATCTGGTGCTGGAGTCCCAGGGAGGGTCCCAGGGAACTGCCAAGTTTCAGTGCACATTGGAATCCAGAAGCAGCTTCTGACACCAGCTAATGGAGGGCATGAAACACTTGAACTTGCCAGTGAGAGTTCCAACAAGCAGACAGAAAAGCAAAAGTTTCCTTCTTCTGTGTCTTTTTTGGACTACCTTTGGAAGGTTTGACTCATTTAGGGTGGGTCTTCTGCTTCAAAATATCCAGACTTAGGATGAGTCTCCACTTCAAATAATTCAACCAAGGAAAATCCCTCTCATGTGCACCAGCTGCCTGGGTTTCAGTTAATCATATATTTAAAAAGTATTTCTTTATTCAATTTACAGCCTGATGGCAGCACTCTTCCTTACTCTTTTCCTTAATCTTTGAACGTTTGGGGAAAGGCAGTGGGTACCAGAACCTTCATGGTCCAGCAACAAAGCCCTTCAGGTTCCTTTCTGTTTTGCCAAGGTGTTGGTGATGAGGAGGGACTATCATCTGTGACTTCCAAAAATCTAACATCTGATTACAGAACTGGCAAGTTATGCTTTGGTGCCCATTGCTGATTGGTGTACCTGTGTCTCCCTTTCATTGTGTGATGGTTTAGTTAACTAGACTTGCTAGCCAGTGCTTAAGTGAGTGATGTGTAGACATGTGCTGTGAACATCTTCTTGACCTCTTGTAAACTTCCACCCAGTTTCTCTGGTGTATGTGCTGTAGCTTGGGTGGGTGCTGTGAGGTCCATTTAATGTGTAAAACTGATAACTTTTGGTGGGAAGTGACAGCAGCCTAGCTTCAGGAGCATGGAAATGGTTGATCAGCCCTCCATCCTCAAGCGTTGTTGTCACATGCACTTGTGACTATGCCCCATGTCTAACAGCAACCATTAACTTATGAAGCATTGGGAACCCAGGTCATGCAGAAAACAAAAGCAGTCCTTTCTCATCTTCTCTTTGCTATTGCCTTTTTTTTGGTGAGGGAGGGTCTCCTGTAGCACAGGCTGGCCTCAGCATCCCTGTGTGGCCAAAGAGGACTTGAACTGAACCTCCTGCCTCCACTTTTCTAGCTTTTCTAACTGCCAAGTGTTCACCTTTATGAGATTTTTCTGACTTTCATTATGACCTCCTGGCTAAGGTCCATCAGCTGACCCTTGAAGGACTCTCAGTCAGGGCACAGCTAGTTGTATCATGTCCAGATGGAATGTGTGTGTTTGTGTCCTCCTTAAGGTCTGGGTGTCAAAAGTTCCACAAAGAATCAAGTGTTTGAACATTGTTCCAACCAGGTGGCACCATGTGGGAGAAACTGTGGACCTTGGACAGTGGGCCTAGCAGGAAGAGGTGGGGTCCGTGGTCATCACTGGGGACAGACATTTGAGTGTAACCAGCTTCCTCGGGCCCCTAGTGCCCCAATGCCAAGACCAGCTTTCCTGTCTCTGAGGACAGAATGTGAGGGAACCCAGGGGGATATGCCTAGTGATCATTGGTTCATTCCTTGCTCTGACATCACAAGGAGCCATTGTGACACCTATCCACTTAAGGTTCTGGCTGAGCCTGGCCTCCTGTCTTACAGAGCAGAAGCTCTTGTTAGTTGGAGAGCAACTGGACTTCTGCGCTTGTGACAGAGTATACTCGGACTTTTAGAAGCTGTTTTGACCACATATAGTAAGTTCCTTCTGTTTTCTAACCTACAATATTTTATTATGTTTATTTAATAAACATAAACTCTCCTTCTATTCCCTCCCTCACACGGCTCACACCATTCTCCCCTCCTCCTGTCTTACAGAGCAGAAGCTCTTGCTGTTGGAGAGAGACTGGACTTCTGCGCTCGTGGCAGATTATACTTTGACTTTTAGAAGCTTTTGGACCATCATATGGTAAGTTTAATAAACATAAACTCTCCTCCTATTCCCTCCCTCACATGCTCTCACACCATTCCCCACTCCCATTCTCCTCAGAGAAAGGGAGGTCCCCCGTGGGTACCATCCCACCCTGGCACATCAAGTTGACGAAGGACTGCGTGAATCCTCTCCCACTGACACCAGACAAGGCAGACCAGCTAGGGGAAAGGGATCCAAAGGCAAGCAGCAGAGTCAGAGACAGCCCTTGCTTCAATTGTTAAGGCACCAACATGAAGGACAGTCACCTCTACTATATGTGTGTAGGGGGCCAAGGTTCAGCCCATGCCTGCCCCTTTGGTTGGTGATCAGCCTCTGTGAGCCCCATGGACCCAGGTTAGTTGACTCTGTAAGGCTTCTTGTGGTATCCTTGACCCCTCCAGCTCCCTCATTCCTTCCTCCTACTCTTCCACAAGGTTCCCCAAGCTCCATCTATTGTTTGGCTGTGGGTCTCTGTATTTGTTTCCATTCACTGCTGGATGAAGCCTCTCAGAAGACAGTTATGCTAGGCTCCCATCTGCAAGTGAAAGGTTCTAAAACTTAGAGTTAATTCCTGCGACTGGGGTGAAATCACAGTCCCTTCAGAGCAGAGGTCCAGCAGCAGCCCCCTACCCAGATTAACATTAGAGTGTGACTAGGGTCACTTAGGCCCTAGGAAAGCCCATGGAATGTGTTAATTCCCCCTCCCCCTTGCTACAGCCTAACCTGCACGTATGAGGGGGTGGCCAGGTGTCCCCCAGGTAGCCAGACCTAACCTTTTGCAGTTTTGGAGCCTAGAAGCAAACCAATCATTTTAAAGGTCAGCTCCCCTAGAGACCCTTTCACCCAATCCTGTAATGCCAAGACCTACACTTCCCTGCTTGCGTTTTGACCCCTTAAAAACCCTGTTCCCCCAGAGTTGGGGGTCGCTTGCCTCTTTGTTCTTGTAAGGGCAGCCACCCAGCTCGAGTTTGTAATAAAGAACCCTCGTGTGTTTTACATCGGATTCAAAGCCTGTTGGTCTTTTGGGGACTCGCGATCTGGGTATTTCACAAGCAGAGCAGAGCATTATTTTTTTTTTTTCAATGCAGTTTATTCAGGAACCTTGAACAATCATCTGACCCTGGGGAAAGCCAGCCCACTTTAAATAGCCTCTGGGCAGCCAACCTCAGTATGCCTCGTGGGCAATGCAGATAGGTCCACATACATGGAAGCAAGCCAGATCCTCAGCCTTAGCCAAATGTGGAGTTGTTTGTGACAGAGAGCACTCACCATCGGGAAGGTGGAAGGCAGAAAACAGCTCCATCTTTCAGGAGCGGCATTACGCAGCTCTCTACAGTCCCCCCTTTTTGTTTTGGACGCATCAGGCAAGAGTAGAGGTCTGATCTCTGATATTAGAAATAAATTGGGACTTTGTACTGATGTTCATTTAGGTGTCATCCACCCAAAGAGCATCAGACCTGTCCGATACCTTTTTCTCAGAGGCAGGACCTGGGGCATCAACCCGCATGCAATCAGACATGCTCTTCTCTGGGTCCAAGGCGGCTGACCCTGAGTGCAGTGCTTCGCCTCACATCCTGAGCGTAATATTTTGGCTTTTTATGGTAGCCAACCATGCTTGGGGAGACTGTCCTGCTTCAATGGCTGTAAAGGCCTGAATGGTCATGGCTGCATTATGCTGTTGTGAGACTCTAATCTTGCATATATACCACAGGCAAACCAAGGTGACCAACACCAGAAGGCCTGCTAAAGCTCCCATGCCCGCCCATTCCTTCAGATGATTCATGGCTGCAGCAATCCATGATGATACTCCTGTGGCTAGTCCTGCATCCACTCTGGTAGAATTTACCATGGCAATGGCCACTCTCAGCTGGTCCATCGTAGTATCGAATTCTCTAATTATTTGACAAAGACGCCAAAATCATACAATGGAAAAAAGATAGCATCTTCAACAAATGGTGCTGGTCCAACTGGATGTCTACATGTAGAAAAATGAAAATAGATCCATACTTATCACCCTGCACAAAACTGAAGTCCAAGTCGATCAAAGACCTCAACATAAAACCAGACACATTAAATCGGCTTGAAAAAAAAGTGGGGAATACCCTAGAACTCATTGGTACAGGGGAAAACTTCCTGAACAGAACTCCAACAGCACAGGCTCTAAGAGCAACAATCAATAAATGGGACCTCATGAAACTGAAAAGCTTCTGCAAAGCAAAGGACACTGTCATCAAAACAAAGCGACCTCCTACAGATTGGGAAAGAATCTTCACCAACCCTTTATCTGACAAAGGACTCATATCAAATATATATAAAGAGCATTATTAATAGTGTCAGGGGTTGCCTCTCTCTCATAGGGTCAGTCTCAAGTTGGGTCGGTCATTGGTTGCCTATTCCTGCCATCTCTGCTCCATGTTTATTCCTGCACTTCCTGTAGGCAGGGCACATTTTGGGGTGAAGATTTTGTGGGTGGGTAACTTCCCTCCACTGACTCCCTTTCCTAGAAGTCCTACCTGGCTATAGGAGGTAGGCACATCAGGCTCCATATCCCTCACTGCTAGGAGTCTCAGGTAGGGTCACCCCATAGACTCCTGAGAGCCACCCTCTCAGTTAATTCCTAGTGTACTCATTTAGACAACAATGATTAGCCACCACCCTAACATCAGCCCGAGGCCACTATCCATTTCTGGTTCACCTGAGTCTAATGAGAAAGGAATTTATGTCCTTGAGTGTGTATGTGCTGAGCTTTGTATGCAGAAAGCCAGTAGAGTGTTAGGTAGCAAGTGAAAAGGGAAGCATGCTACCTGTCCCCTAATGGATGAATATCAGTGTCCACAGCCCACTGAAGGACAACTTGAGCCTGTTGCTTTAGATGGCAAATATACCACAAAGAGTCATGTGTTTGAACAGTAGGCCTGAGCAGGTGGCACTGTGTGGGGAAGTGGGGTCTTACAGGAGAAAGAGGGTCACTGGCAGCAGGGGAAAACTGGGCAGAACTAGCTGGCTCAGGTCCCTACTGCTTCAGCTACCCTACTGCTTCCCTACTCCTGCTCCCATGCCTTCCCTGTCCTTGAGGGCAGAAACTGAGGGAATCAGTGTGGTTGGTGCCCAGGCATGGCTAGGTGGTTCCTTGCTCTGACATCACAAAGAGTCATTGAGAGGAAGGGTGGAACCTGGCCACATATAGGGGCTAGGTTTGGTCCCATAAAGTGTGGTAGCCGTTGGTTACTCCAACGGCTTGGATGGTTGGAGAGTTGGTGATTCGCTACTTTGGCCAGCTCCCCTAGGACAACCAGACCTGTTGACCCTCAGCAGAGTGAGTTTCCCTCTGACGCTGTTGGTTTTGTGGCGTTGGCCTGTATTTATTCATTTATTGGCTTCAGGTATGATTGTGCTTACTGTTATATTCTTCATCTATCTCATTTTCATCTTGATTTTATTTCTCTGTCACACTATATTAACTACACAACATGAGTGATCTCACTGTGACATTTTCATACATGTATATAGAAGATATAGAATATATGTGTATAGAAGAACTTTGAATACATTCCCCTGATCACACTGCCTGCTGCCCACCCCTTCCAAGTCCCTCACTGTTTCCCTTTTCTGTTCAGTACCTTACTTCCCAAGTACAGGCCAAGTGCCGTGGACTCCTGTTCAGAGGACTGATGGTCACACTGGATGGTCTCTTAAGGAAGAACACCAATGTGTCTCTGGGCTTTAGAACAAAGGTTCCTCCTAGCTGGTTATTTCAGGATCTTCCCGGCAGGTCAAGCGTCACGAGTCCACAAAGGAGCTAGAGATAAGAGTCATGTCTTTATAAAGGGAGAGGAGCAAGTGGGGCATGGGCAAAGGCAGCAGAGATTGCTTAGAAACCAGTATGGCACTTTGCTGCTGCAAGGCCAGGACAGAAAGTTCTGTGTGCTTCAAAGTCAGTAAGAGTCTCCTACCTGTCTTTTTCCTTTGAAGTCCTGAAGAGGATAAGCCCCAGATCTGTGGCTTGTGGGCCACAGGTTGGGGGTCAGCTTGGATGAGATGTGGAAAGCCTCTCTGGGAAGCCAGGCCAGATGTCCAGGCGCCAGTGTGGTCATGGGACCCTTCTACATAGGACCCACCCAGTGCAGATCTGTCCACGTAAAATCCCAGGCAGGAGGGGCTGGCTTTCCACTGGGTCTTCCTCAGAGGGGAAGAGCTGAGGTGTAGAAGTGCCCTAAAGCTCTGTGTGGCACACTAATCCCTTGCCCTCTCCCGAAGCCTGCATAAACATCACAGATTGCCCTCTGGGTAGTGATTGTCCTTTACTCCCTGTTTCTTAGCAGGGAACATGATCTTTTCCACAAGGTGAGACTTCTCTCCCTAGTGATACAGTTTCCAGTCTGCCTGTCCCACCTGCCCCAAGATGGGTTTCCAGGTTGAGAATTGAGACCTACTAGCAACCCGACGGGAATTCTTTAGAGGGCAGCCTCCTGCCATCCTTTTGTAAGAGCCTCACAACCACACACAAAGCCATCACAGGTTCCATTGCTTGAGTCGTCAGACCCAACTCACAACAAAGCCTGGAAAACTCACAACCTTGGAGTGACTCCAAAGGCAGCTGTGCCTTCTCTTGACACCAGCTCTGCCCTCTAGTTACTCACCTCTTGCACATCTATGTTTGCTCCTTCAAGGCTACAATTCACATTAGATCCCACACTCACCACCACACGCCACGCTGTGATGGTGTGATAGGTGTCCTGAAGAGTCTAAGAGTCCTAGAGAGTCTCTGTTGGAGGAGCAACCTGCTGTGTCCCTGCCTCATGGCAGCCTAAGCCTCTACCTCAGGTATGCACTCAGCTGGGCAGATCTTAAGCTGGCCTCCATTTCTCCAAGCCTCTGCACCTGCACAGTTAATCAGCCTTGCACAGCCTTTGGGGAGAGTTCTGGGAAGCCTTATCTTTCCATCCTAGTATCACATTGGGAAGACTTCGTCTCTTGTGTTCTTTCTCCCTACACTGTGTCAACAACTATCGAAGTGTGAGACACACAGAAGTCTGTGTGACTGACATGTACGGTCCATCCATCCTGGGGTCTCCCTGAATTTGAATGCAGGACAAGGGTCCTTGGGATTGTCATGCTACTGGGATAGCCTCAATCTTCAACAGCATGTCCACATAATGTGCTTCCACATCCAAAACACTCTGAGCAACTTTAAGCCCATAGGATGGACATTTGATATGGCAGATGGATGTGTTTCATTTTGCAGAATTTGGAAAACAAAGGTATGTACACCATATTCTAGATGTATACCCAGGGTTTCAGTGGGCAACTGCTTCAAGTGCTGAAAAGGCTGATTGTTTATTATTTGTCTATTATTTATTGGAAATAATAGAAATTTGGGGAATACTTTCACAAATTAAGACTGATAATGAAGCAATTCCAAAGAATTGCTTCATCTTCAATGGTTAGGATTAGGTGTTAGGGTTATAGTTATATTTAGGGTAGGAGTTTGGGTTAGGGTTAGGGTTAGGGGTTAGTGGTTAGGTGTTAAAGTTAGGGTGAGAGGGTTAGGTTATGGTTAAAGTAGGGTTAGGGTTAGGTTAGGGTTAGGCTTAGGATTACGGGTTAATGTTAGGGGTTACGTTTAGTGTTAGGGTTATGGGTTAAGGTTAGGGTTAGTGTTAAGATTAGGGGGTTAAGGTTAGATTTAGGGTAGGGTTAGGGTTAGAGTTAAGTTAGTTTTAGGTTTAAGATTAGGGTTAAGTTTAGTGTTGGGGTAGGGTTAGGGTTAGGAGTAGGGTAAGGTTCAGGTTAGCATTAGGGGTTAGAGTTAGGGTTAGGGATTAGGATTAGGGTTAGGGTTAGGTCTAGGTTAGGGTTAGGGTTAGTGTTAGAGTTAGCTTTAGGGTTAGGGTAGGGTTAGGTTAGGGGTTAGGGTTAGGGTTTAGGGTTAGGTTAGGGTTAGGGGTTAGGGTTTAGGGTTTAGAGTTAGGGTTAGGTTATTGTTAGGTTAAGGTTTGGGTTAGGATTAGGGGATAGGGTTAGGGTTAGAGGTTAGGGGTTAGGGTTAGGATTAGGGTTAGGGTTAGGATTAGGGAAAGGGTTAAGGTAGGGTAACGTTAGGGTTAGGTTAGGATTAGGTTTTGGGGTTAGGGTTAGGGGTTAGGGTTAGTGGTTATGGTTAGGGTTAGGTTTAGTGGTTAGGGTCATAGTTAGGGTTAGGAATTAGGGTTAGGGTTAGGGGGGTTAGTGTTCGGTTAGGGTTAGGGTTTAGGTAGATTAGGCTTAGGGTTAGGTTAGGGTCAGAGTCAGGGTTAGGGTAGGATTACTTTTAGGATGATTAGGTTAGGGTTAGGAGATCAGGTAAGGGTTAGTGTTAGGTGAGGGTTAGGGATAGGGTAAGGATAGTGTTAGGTTTAGGTTAAGGTTAGGGTTAGAGATTAGGGGTTAGGGTTAGGGTAGGGTTAGGATTAGGTTAAGGTTACGGTTAGGGTTTGAGGTTAAAAGTTAGCATTAAGGTTAGTCAAGTGTTGGGGTTAGGTAACCTTAGGGTTATGGTAGGGTTAGAGTTAGGGTTAGGGTTAGGGGGCACCAGAAGAGGGTTAGGGTTAGGGTTAGGGATTAGGGTTAGGGTGAGGGTGAGGGTGAGGGTGGGGATTGGGGTTGGGGTTAGGGTTAGGGTTAGGGGATACGGTTAGGGTTAGAGGTTAGGGGTTAGGGTTAGGATTAGGGTTGGGTTTAGGGTTTAGGGTTTAGGGTTTGGGTTTAGGGTTTAGGGTTAGGGTGAGGTTGGGTTAGGGTTGTTAGGTTAGGGTTGTTAGGGATAGGGTTGTTAGGGTTAGGGTTGTTAGGGTTAGGGTTAGGTAGGGTTAGGTTAGGTTAGGGTTTTAGGGTTAGTGTTTTAGGTTAGGGTTTTAGGATTAGGGTTTTAGGGTTAGGGTTAGGTTTAGGGTTGGGGGTTTAGGATTAGGGTTTGGGGGTCAGGGTTAGAGTCGGGGTTAGGGTGAGGGAGTTAGGGTGAGGGGGTGAGGGTGCGAGGATGAGGGGGTAAGGGTGAGGGAGTGAGGGTGAGGGGGTAAGGGTGAGGGTGAGGGTGGTGAGGGTAAGGGTGGTCAGGGTGAGGGTGAGGGTAGTGAGGGTGAGGGTGGTGAGGGTGAGGGTGAAGGGGATGAGGGTTAGGGTGAGGGTGGTGAGGGTGAGGGTGGTGAGGGTAAGGGTGGTGAGGGTGAGGGTGAGGGTGGTGAGGGTGAGGGTGGTGAGGGTAAGGGTGGTGAGGGTGAGGGTGAGGGTGGTGAGGGTGAGGGTGGTGAGGGTAAGGGTGGTGAGGGTGAGGGTGAGGGTGGTGAGGGTGAGGGTGGTGAGGGTTAGGGTGAGGGTGGTGAGGGTGAGGGTGAGGGTTAGGATTAGTGTTGGGGTTGGGGTTGGGGTTGGGTTAGGGTTAGGGTTAAGGTTGTTAGGGTTAGGGTTAGGGTTTTTATGTGTCCTGGAGTCATTTCCTTGGAAGCGGGTTTTTATGTGCCCTGGAGTCATTTCATTCGAAGTGGATTTTTATGTGCCCTGGAGTCATTTTATTGGAAGCGGGTTTTTATGTGCCCTGGAATCATTTTGTTGGAAGCGGGTTTTTATGTGCTCTGGAGTCCTTTCGTTGGAAGCGGGTTTTTAGGTGTTTCTCAGTCATTTCGTTGGAAGCGGGTTTTTAGGTGTTTCTCAGTCATTTCGTTGGAAGCAGGTTTTTGTGTGCTCTGGAGTCATTTCCTTGGAAGCGGGTTTTTATGTGCTCTGGAGTCATTTTGTTGGAAGTGGGTTTTTATGTGCCCTGGTGTCATTTCGTTGGAAGCAGGTTTTTAGGTGTTTTTTTTTTTTTTTAGTCATTTCGTTGGAAGCTGGTTTTTATGTGCCAGGACAAGATCCTCCACCATCCAGATCCTTCACAGTAAGACCACAGCACTGCATCCTGGGAGATCTTGCCCATTTCTCATATTGTCTAGGCTATTTAATATCAATCTGCTGATCTAATACATCAAAACTACTTATCACTTGGTTTGCTCCAAAGTGATATAAACTCTCCATATTAATTTCATTGTTCCTTTTTCCAGTTGGCTGTGAGAGGGTGGAGGGGGGGGAGAGAGAGAGAGTGAAAGAGAGAGAGAGAGAGAGAGAGAGAGAGAGAGAGAGAGAAAAGGGCTTTTCATGAACACAACATTCTTGTATTTATAGTCTAAGAAGTCAGGAGGGAGGCAGTAAGTAAGCCTGATAACTGAATTTTCAGTTTAGAATTCCTTGCTCTCCACAGGGCCTTAGCTGCTCAGGCTAGTCCCGGAGCCTCGATTTTGCTCACACTTGTACACAGTTCCAGGAAGGGTTGTTGCCAAAGCCATCATGTGATTTCCTGACCCTCCACTGGGACAAGGGGGAACAGATATCACTTTGTGATTTTATTATAAGGAGGCTGGGTTAATATTTCTAGGTTAAACAAGCTACTATACCAAGTTCAAACATCGGAAGAGGGAGGTTAAGAAACCCTGAGTGTGGGCTGTAAGGATTATTCTGTCCTGGGGCTGTACAGACGTCGTCTGAGGCAGGGAGCAGGAGAAGAAAGGACACATTGTGACCCATTTCCAACATCTCCTGTGTGTAGAGGCGGAAGTTCCTTGCCTGCAGAGGGACATGCGCAGAGGAAAAATAGGAGAGTTACAACATGGCACTTACATAAACAACACCAAACCGGCATAAAACATCTAACAAAATTACACAACTTCAATCTTGGAATTTTTATACAACATAAATATTAGGGTTCAGCCCATTTAATAATGCTATGTAAAATCAAGATTTAAGGCAGTAATGTTCCACATAAACTCTGAAAACAACATTTATGCTTCTTATAAAAGCAAAAAAATGATTGCATTCTGTGGGCTTTTCAAAATGATGAATATAATTACATGAAGCAACAAAAATTGATTGAATTAAAAATCCACTCGTTTCAATTCAAGTTGGTTAAGGGGGAAAAATGTAGTTTCTGGCCAAGGACTGAGAAAAATTTACAAGTATAAGAAAAAAAAAATGTTCTATGCACTGTTATGCAGTTAGGCAGCCTTCTCCCAACATGTATATGTAGCCCAAGTCACCAATGAAATACGAGCTGTGTCAAACCTGCTAAGTCCAAGAAACCCTTTAATAGTACCTACTGTCACAAGGAGAGCTGCTGTGTTCTTATTTTTTTTCTCCTTGTGAGCCGAGTGCCACCCCCGGAATAATCCCGTGGCTCCCATAGCGTCTTCAGCATCTCTTGCAAGTTAGTCTGCATGAGTGTTGGCAGGGTTTCACTGTCTGTGAAGTATGGACTTAAAATCAGCAGCAGCCTAATAGATGGACACTTTTGGATTTGCTGACTTACACCCCTGCCTTCGTGTGGCCGGCTGTAACTCTTCCTCTTATGAAAAGAGAACAGTGCTGTGACTCTCTCATGCTCTGTGTTCATGTTGTGATGGGAGGGACAGGAATGGTGAGCAAAGGCAAACCAAACCAAACCAAATGGTAGACAACCCCATCTCTGAATTCAGTGTGTTGTTAGGTTGTATTAAACCACTAGACAGAGCCTAAAACAGTTTTACTCTTCCCATGCCCACAGTTTCCCTTGATGTTCTGACTTATAGAGGACGGGTCTGAATATTTTCATTTAAATAATGATTTTATTAATAACAGACATGAAATCAGTTGACCATTGTTTTAAACCCCATGATTATTCTTTTGCTCTTAAATAATTGGTGTATCTAACTATACTGCTGTTTGGTTATGCATGCATGTATGTACACATTCTCATATCTCATGCTGTCCTGAAACTGAATCTTGGCATCTTTCAGGGTAGTCTAGAGGGTCTTCCCTTGCTTGGTCAGAGTACCCTACAGTGGGGGTCTGGAGACTTTGGAAGAGGTTGATATGAAGGAACAAGGTGAAAAGTGCCTGAGCATGGCCTGGGTCGAGCTGTTAAATTCAAAACATGCGTGTACAGGCAGAGTGGTACTTAAATAAAGGACAATAAACATACGTAGATATATATATGCCTTTTGAGTAAGTTTTATGATACGACTCAGTTTCCATGAACCATAAAAAGTAGATAAAATGGTAAAGCCCAGTACCTGGTGTGGAGATATATTGATGTGCTTCAGGAGAGCCTTCACTGCCATCTGGAGCTCATAGAAGAACAATTGCATGGGGCAGTCAGCATTATGATCCACACTTTCCATAGATTTGGAGCCAGAAATCTTTTGGATCCATTCCCACTCCTCTCTGTATGTTGAGTCAAGTTAAAATTAGAAATATAAGAAAAGTCCAGAATCCAGCTCAGAACTTTCTTGGTGTGTATGTCCAGAACCTGAACAGTCACTTCTCGGTGGTTAAAAAAAATTCACTATTTATGGAACTTGAACCTTTTGCTATCTAGATGGAGTTCAAACGGGATGTTTCTGAGTTCAGCTTAGCTCACCTATTGAAGCACCTGTCCCTCTGAACAATAGGCCTGCAGGCTTGTGTGGATCAGCTTTGAGACTGAAAGCTGTCAGGTGTTCATAGTCACTTCCTGACTGTCCTTATTTTCCTACCTCTGTGGCTCTCTGCTAGTTCTAAGAGCCCACGTTTTACCACAGGGGCATCTACTGGTTAATTCTACAGTTGACTAACCACAGGACTCCGATCCAACTCAGGCAACAAACCACATGGCACATTTCAGCCCTGGCCTGTTGTAATCATGGGAACTATTTTGGTTTCCTTCCCTTTCCAAAAGCTTGAGGAGAATCACAAACAGGAACACCAGACAATTCCAATAAAAGGAACCAGGGGACACACATCACTGCTTCCTTCCTTCTCCCAAACCCAGTCATCTGTGTCTTCATTCTGCATGCTCTATAGTTCTTCCTAATGAACTTTTCCAAATGTCAAGCGGAAGGGAAGGGGAAAGAATAGAGGTGGGAGGAAAGAACATTTGGCTAGTCCCCCAAAAGCCACTCTTCAAAAGGGGCATGAAAAGATCAAGGTAAATGCCTCTTGGGCAACATTGTTTCCACAGGTAATTTGCAAATTTTCTAAACACACTCAGTTGGCCCAGTTTCTCCCTGTAGCTCCACAGGGAGCAGTAATGGGCTCTCAAGAGCAGGCTAGTGAGCAAAGGAAAGCCGTCCTCTTCAGGGTGGAAGGTTCTCACCAAAGGTCCATCACAGCCTGGGCTCCAGTCTCTGGGTCAGAAAACCAAATTGACTATGCTGGAGGAGGTTCATTAAAAAAAAAAAAAAAGAGCAAGAGAAACAAGCAAGTCAATCAACCACCCCCCACCACTCTCTCACTGCCCTCTTAGAAAAGTTTCTGTTTTTAAGAGATCTGTTTCATTTCAAGTCTCATACTGGACAAGACTATGGAAAAATCTATCATTTGTTCCAATAAGAAAGCGAGTGAGAGAGAGAAAAAAAATCAAACTTAATTCTTATTGCAATTTGGGCATACTTTTAGCTTCACAAATAATGGAAATCCTTGAGAGCCTACTTGGGAATGGTTTTCCTTTTCTCATCACTGATGCACAACTAGACGAGAGGCTTAAGATTAGCCTAATATATGCTAAAATGAGGTCTGGAACCAAATTAGAAAATCACCAGTAAGAGCTTCACTGTCGCTAACTAGTCAGTGTGGGCTCTGAAGATGGCGGGATGGATGGACCCTGCGGAAGGAAGGCTGGGCACAGTCTTTGTACTAGTGAATCTTGGGACCTCGGAAAGGGAGAATCTGTCGATATAATTACTAAAGGATGGTGACTAAGACTCTATGACGCAAATCCAGACATGGGTGAAAATGACCATTGTCGAGTCAACTCACAAACAAGCCTTGCAGTCTTCTGGAAAAGACTCTGAAGCTACCAAATGTTGATGGTGGAAATGACCACCAGAGGGCAGACTTAAACCCTGGTGCAATTGATGAGTGAAGGAGGGGAGTGGGTGGTCAGGGAGTACTCAGGGATTACCACATCTCTCCCACCTCAACTGTCTTCTTTGTTGTCCCTGGCAGTACTCATGCAACCCTGTGAGGTGCTGTAGTTACTGAAGTCTAGCCACAGTAGACACCAAATTTCAAAGGGCCAAATTTTGTTTTTGTCAATACTTGTAAAGAACTTGAAAGTCAAGTTTGCATTCTTTGATGCCTACGGCAATCTGGAGACCTTTTCCTTTGATTCTGTGCTCCTCCTTTTTCTTTATTTTCATGCTGAACACAGTTCAGTTCATTACAGTAGATGAATGAGAGCCCTGTTATTAGGGTCAGTTAGAAAGTTGAGCCAGATTACCAAGACGAGGCAACTGTCCCAAAACTAACAAAGTAATTCACCAAATACCAAACCATAGAGGAAATTTCTGAGTGTTTGGACCTTGATACTTCTGTTTTTCCCTAGAGAACTGTCAGACATGGAGGAAACATATAAAGCCCTAAAGGCAGAGAGAGTGAGAGAGTTAGGAGTGGGTAGAATGAAATGGGTGAGGCTCCTTTAGATCAGGTAGAAGCATTAGCATCACCAGATACCATCCTTCTCGGCGATATTAGAAACAAAGGTCAAGAAGGGCATAGCTGTTCTCAATGCAGAGGAAAGATACTGGGAACAGCAGTATGCGAAGACAAGTCTTTGTTCGTAAATGGGTGGAGCATCCCTGGTTGCACCCTGAGTGGGACAAGAAGGGACAGTAAAGGTGCAACGCCTCCTTTTAGTGCCTTGCTCCTCCCAGTTGACCGTATCTTAGGTGCCAGGACTCCATCTTGCTGCGGAGCATCTCTCCAGGGACACTACACTGGTAGATAGAGAGCACTTGACTGTGAGCACACGAGACCAAAGAAAGTCCCAACTCTGGACCACTTACTTGGAGATGTTGCTGTTCTCGCAGATCTTCACGTGGCTGAGAATGTTGGGTAACTTTTGGGTTACAAGCACTTTGATCTGATCCACAGAACTGCATAGCTTTAGGTATCCTAGATCCAGCCCAGGAGAGAGGCGCTGATGACTCCTCTTGTGGTAGGAGAGGAGGTCCTGCAAGGCAGAGTGAGGAAACTGGAAAGCGTACAGTCATCCTGCAGGGCTCTCAAGGTGGGCCCGCTGTGAGTGACCGACGTTAAGAACCCTCCAGCACCACCGCGAGTAGAGGAAAGTTGTTGAGATTACTGCCTGTCTCAGGTGCAGGAAAATGACTTCTCCAAGTCAGGGAATCAGTCTTTAATATATATTTTAAATGTTTGCTTTTCTCAGATTTCTGTGCCAAGGGTAAGTTTGTGGGTTATGATAGGGAATAGGGTGCTGCTGGGGGAGGCAGATAATAAAGAAGGATAGAGTTCACAGTATCTGTCCTTAAGGAGGGGGCTTATAGTTTAGCTGTGGAAAAATAAACATTTGTCTGTATAAATGCTGACAAAATACATTATTTTTAACATTAGGATAATTAAGGTAGAAAAGTTCACTTTAAAAAAATGATTTAAAATAGAATACAAGTAGTAAGCAGTGAAAAAAGTATCACTCTTTATTTCAAAAATTAAAAAAAAAACAGCACTAAGTGGTTCATTTAATTTTTAAAAACCATTAATAGTTATGTTGCATTTGTAATTACACAATAATGCTAAGAGTGAAGAAAGAATGAGCTGACCATTGGTTCATTTGGATTAGCATTTTAGACCCCATTGTATGGTAGCTCATGACACTTTTCATATTTGACTTAGAAAACAAGTTTAACAAAGGTATTCAAAGTCTTCCCATCATTTTCCTGAGACCTTTAAAATGTTGATATACAAGTAATGTCCTTATGAAGAGCTGGTTCATTTTATGTTCTTCACCCATTCACTGTTTTATCATGTCTGGATTCTCAATGGTCAATGACTTTGCATTGACCATGACTTTGATTGAGTCTCCTTATTAATAAGTTTCAAAAACTTCTCTTCTTTTTTTTTTTTTTTTAACAAGGTCAAAACACGACATGATTTTATGTTGAATTTGTATTATGCTGTCATGTGAAAATGTCCCACAAGGTGAAGGGAGCTGTTAATATGCTAGGGTATGCCAAATTAAGGGCAGTGATATGGCTGAATGGGATTTTGGTTGCTGTGATCAGTTCTCAGTGGCTTTTGTGGGTTCTGACTTTTACCTCTCTGCGCAGCTGCAGAAACTCAGATGACAGACAACTAATATTCTCCCCTGCCCACTCCTTGTGTGGGTAGACTCATCTACTACCTTTGGACAGCAGGGTTTGGGGGAAAAAAGTGAAAAGTGATGAGTGGGTTAACTGATTAGAGGGGAAGGTTTCTGTAAGCTGCATTTAACCTGGCTTTCAGAAAGCATGGTAAGAGGATATTCAAAATGCACCACCACAAAAAAATAGTAAGTGAATGAGATGATAGATATGCTAATCAGCCCGATTTAATTATTTCACATTGCATGCACATGTGAAAGCATCACTCTGTACTCAGTTAATGGTTATAATTATGGCTTTTCAATTAAAAACAATGTTAAGAAAGATGAATTAAATTTTTAGAAGAGTAAAATCAAGGGAACCAACTTTTACCACTAAATGTGAAGAGGACAAGAATTAAAATGGAAACAGACACCTGAACCTGTACATAAATCTTTATGGAAGAGGAAGGATTGAAGCGTCCTGGACAGATTCTCCCTGAAGCAACGACTCCTCCTCGGCCGGGCTCACTGTCTTCAGTGTGCTCTGCATCATATCCTCTGTCCTGTCCATCACCCGCAGGGTGCTCTACCCAAAAAGGAGCACCCAGGCCTTAGGTAAACAGGCTGCGATGCCTCCTCCCAGGAGGCCAAGAAAGGCAGGAGAGTGAGCAGACCCATTACACAGGGCCGACTTCAGTTTTGTAAATGGAGGCACTAAATGAACTTGACGGAGACATTTTTCCTTTTCTGCTTTTCGTTTTGCACAGCCGGGAGTTAAGCCCAGATCCTCACACATCCTCAAGTGCGCTGACACAGAACCACAGTCCCTTTGTCTTCTTCAACTAGACAATGAAATTAGTGAGAAGGCTGTTTTTCTTTTAATTGTTTGTGCCAGGAATATTTGTGTGTGAATTAGTATATGATGTGGAGGTCAGATCTCTAAGACAGAATAACAGAACAGGGACAAGTTAAGAACTGAGAGACAGGCATATCAGAATAGTCACAAAAACAAAGTCTAAAATAATGTCCAAAAGGCACTTGGCAAAAAAAAAAATAGAGGAAACATAATATGACCAAGAAAAATTATTATGAATTGTAGGGATGGGTGAGCCTGAATTTAGCTGTGTTTCCCTCACGTCTCTTCCAGACAGATCGTAGGCAAGTAGTTGAGTAGAAGAGGTTTGGCCAAGGTTATTGTTCTGGGAAGTGAATAACATCAAAGGATGATAAATGATTAATGTGAGAAGGGAAAATAGAAGTATTCCAATCAGCAGAGTCTGATGATCTGTACCCTAGGGGTACAGGCAGATGTGGCTATAGACCCACACGCTGTCACCTTTGAGACCTCATGGAGAGTGGAAAAGGAAAGGACAAATATGCTCATCTTTGCAACAGAAGCAGGGACAACACAGGATGTTGCTGGTAATTAAAGACCTTCAAATTATTGATCTTTGGGGGAAAATGAGAAAGAACCACCACACAATCAATTTTCACCTAACCAGGCAATCCTGAGGCACCAGAGAGGAGTCGGTATGGATTTATGAAGAGAAAGTCACTTTTCGTTTCCGATAGCAACAAAATAGGGATCTATAAGAGCAGGGTGAAGCCTCCAATGGAATCCATTCCACTGGATAATGGGGGAAAAAACAGATTCTTGACCATATTGCTTTAACAAGCCAGATAACTGGGTTGAATGCTTGCGGATAATGAAGATGGTATGGGAACAGCAGACAGATTGAGTGATATCCCAGTAGGGAGTGGTCCCAAGAGCCAGTGTTTTCAGCTCATTTATTGTCATTCTGGACAAAGCAAATCAAGAATGTGTGTATCAAATTTGTGGGTCCAAAATTTGGTGTGGTTTGGATTTTCTGGAAAATAGCAGCGAAGCTATGAATGCCCCAGTGCATTGGAAAAATAAGCCTATGATAATTAGGGTTGGAATGTAGTAAGAACATGTGCTTGTGAAGACCCAAACGCTAGGGTACAAATATTGGATGGGTGAGGGTGTTAGAGAAAAACATGTGAGGGTCGGAGCCGACCACAGGTCAAATGTGAGTTAGGAACATACTGTGCTTACATCAAAACCAACACCACTTTGGGACAGGGAAATTCACTCTTTCATTCAATTTTTAAAAAGAATGTTCCTGAGCACTTACTGTGTATTTTTGTGTCTTTACATAGTCATTTATCCTTTATTAGTCAGAATGTTTTTGGAGCCTGAAAAATGAATGGGAAGAGAAAGCTGTCTCATTCACATAATCTGAAGCACCAGGAAAGGCCTCTAAGAGCAAGCTGAGTGCCGATCACCTGATCTAACCTCTAAACTGCACCCCAGGCTCTGCCTTCCGTCGACCCCGTCCTTTTGTGTTCCCTGTCTATAGACACAAGGAGTTGCTTTTTCTTCCCCAGCATGGACCCACTTGCTTACAGCCTCCTGCTTGTATTTCTGGGGTGAGTGTGGAACCTCAGACTGGGGCATGTGAAGGGAGCACCCCCAGCACTGAACTGTATCCTCTGCCTTCTCTCTTGTGTTTCTATTTTCATGCACACAGGAAGGGGGAACCAGATTTCATTACAGATGGCTGTGAGCCACCATGTGGTTGCTGGGAATTGAACTCAAGACCTTCGGAAGAGCAGACAGCGCTTTTAGCTGCTGAACTATCTCTCCAGCCCCCAGAGCAATCCAGTCAGACTCTCGCTTTCAGTTTTTTGAGACAGGGATTCTCTGTGTAGCCCTGGCTGTCCTGGAACTTGCTCTGTAGACCAGGCTGGCCTCGAACTACTTGTGTTTCTAGATATGGGCTTGGTAACTTGCTGAGGCTCGCTTTGAACTCACTGTAACCCGGACTTGTCTCAAACTTGGGATCCTCCTGCCTCAGGCACAGGAGCCTTTCACTACCAGGTCTAGTTCTTTTACAAAACACCTACATACATGCCAGGGATTACGCTAGGTTGTTGATGAACAGATTTATCTTTTCCTTTGTAAAACTTACATTCCAGTGCAAGGGAGAAAGCTCTGAGCCGGTTTTTCTAATCAGCTTAATAAGGTCCATATGAAGATTGTGTGAGGCCAGTGTGAAACTCAGGGGAGCTGAGGCTGCTCTCCCAGCTCCTGTCTAGTCTCTGCTGTGTGTTCACTCATTTAATGCTTCCCTCTCCCCCTTCTCTGCTGTTTTTTTTCTCCATCTGATAAACTTAGCTTCCCCTCATAGCTCAGCCCAATGCCTCCTCTTCTGCAATGCCTGATATTTCCAGGCAGAATTAATGGCTGCTTTGTGTGTGCTCCCATAGTACACTGTTTGTCCTGCTATTCTGCCTTGTTTTACCGTGATTTGTTTACAAGTCTGTCTCCCTCCCTTGACTGAACTCCTTGAAAGAAAGGTCCTTGACTTACTCATTTGATTTTCTTATAGCACCTAAAAGAGAGCCCGCCACCTTGTTGATGTTGCAAAAACATGTCTGGGAAAGGTGAGGAGGTGTGGGTGAGGTCTGGGCCTGGGTCTTGCTGATATGGGGTCTGAGAATCTTCCACTCAGTCTACCCTCGATGGTCAGTTATCTTAAGAGCCTGCCAAAGGAATAATAAGGCAGCTGCTCTGCCAGTAACCACAGGAGGGTTGTTTTTTGTTTTTGCTGACATTGTTTTATTTGTTTATTTGTTTTCCTGAGTAAAGCATAGAGAAACCAGTTGTGTCACAAAGGAGGGGCTGCTGGTCACTGTGGGCCCAGGACTAATCAGACCAGAAAGTATTTAAATTTTCGGAATTGTTCTATGGCTTTTTTTTTTTTAAAAAGGAGAATTTTATCCTAAATTCCACATTTCCAACTGTTTTTGAAAAAGTGGAAAATGTTTTGACAATGGAACTCTGTTCGTGCACCACAGTGGGCTTGGGTCAACTGGGGGCTTCCCTCTTCCTATGGAAGGATGACTGTAGATTACTGTAGTCTCTATTGCTCCTGCCACTTCTTCCCTCAAACTGAGGCGTAACTCATAAATTTCATCTTCATAGAGCATTCGACTCATTGGTGCTTAGCATACTGACAAGGTTGTGTAGCTGCCAGTCCTAACATCCAGACCTTTTCAATGACTCTAGAGAGAAGCCTCACATTCATTACTCACAATTCTCCAATCTTTCTTCCTTGCACCCAGGCAATCTGTCTCATTGACCTTGCTCATTATTGACATAGCATATGAATGGAGTTACATAAGCTGTGATATTTTCTTTCTGGCTTCTTTTGCTTCGTGTGGTGTTCTCAGGCTCATACTACGCTCACGTACACGGCTGAATAATTTCCCACTACATGGCTGCACCCTGTTTTGTTCACCCATTTACTAACTATTAGAGATTAGAGATTGTTTATATCCTTTGGTGCTTATAAAGGTTTATATCTACATGGGTGAACTCATTTGTTTCTTACTTCCATCTCAGTTAGTTCTTTTCCAGTAATAGTTCTGGTTCCTTTTGGATAACTGAATTAAATGGGGGAGGGGGAGCTGGTGTAGTAGGAACGTACAAGTAAGACAGCAGAGAAGGCAGAAGAGGTAATATGCGCTGGGCATCTAGTTGTGACAAGAAAGGCCTAAAGAAAGGGAACAGAAGGCAAAGTTGGGCAAGTTTTCTTAGAGCAGCCTTTGGAGAAAGGAGAGAGAGTGCATATAGCAACGCAGCAGAACAGGAAGGGCTCCAGGCTAGGGATGTGGGTGTTCCATCTTCCTCTCATTTTTTGGGTAATCAAGATACACTATATCCTTGATATGTATATCTTTATATCTGGCCTGGACACAGAATTATCTAGCCTCAGTGGCTTTTCATGAGAATCGATGCTAATATAGACAAGTCAGGGTTGAGTATTTAGTACACATGTATGAGGTTAATGGTCTTAGACAACTTCACATGCAAGATATCCAGTCCCTGAAGGTCACAGAGTAAGCACCACCTCACAGCAGCTTGCTTGTTGGAAATACCCGCACTGCCAATCAGTTTGCTCAGCGGGACTCTAACTTGTTCATAACACTTCTTTTATTTCCCAAGCAAACAAGAGGATCTCCCAGATATATGAGAGATGGCCATTTTGGAAAGCCTGAGACTTGAGAAGGTTGGGAATTTGAGGAGTTGGATGTTGGAGTTTCCTAGGTTCTCCAGAGATGAATAGATTCGTTGTAGGGTAAGATTTTGTTGAAGCCTTCACCTGTTTTGAATATCCAGTTGTGAATCATATAATTTTCGTACAGAGTTTCTCACTTGTTATGAAAATGTAAGTGAGGTGATAAAATGCCTCAAAGGATGACCAGCCAGGAACAGAGGTCTCCCCCAGAAGTTGGAGGAGTTGGATTAAAAGTGACCTGAGTGGAGAAGTAATAAAAATGGTGAACATTTACTGTGTTCATTACTGTCCTGATGCTTACATCCTCTTTCCTCTCATTGTCATCAGATTCCTGTGAGGAGGACATTTTTTTTTCCTCAGAAAAGGAGACAAAGGGTTGAAGAATAATTCCCTCTGGCCACATAGCGGAGGGGATGGAATTGGAATGTCATTCAGTCACCCTTCTTTTAAAAGGATACTGACAATGTGTTGTGAAGTGCCAGGAAGAAGTCAAGACCTCCTCTGGGATGCCTTATGTCCCTTGCTTCTGTGGGAGAGGAGAGTATGGCTTGTCACTGGGACATATCCAGCCATCTTTGGACCACGAAGGTCTAGCTCAACCTTCATGTTGAAAGTAAAGACAACTCCTGATAGAATTTCATCTCCAGTCTTCAGAGTTTGGCTACCCACCATAAGAGCCTTACTCTCCATTTCCTGTCCAGCATAAGACCTGCATGGGAGGTGGGAGAGAAAAGGTGGGGGGAGGAGAAGGGAGAGGGGGTGGGTAGGAAAGACATCAAGCAGGAATGCGCCAGTCAGCGGGGGTGAATTTTCCACTTGGATCTGTGTGGAAACCTGATCCCGCCTCTATTTTTGGTCTCCTTCTCTAACAACCTTTCACCAGATTGTGATTTCTCTGCACCTGTAACACATCTTTAATGTAATAAGTCTGGGAGAAACCAGGTATTATATCATGCTGGGGCCTGTGTTTCTGGCAGCAAAGGTAGGCCAGACCCCAGGTATTATATCATGCTGGGGCCTGTGTTTCTAGCAGCAAAGTTAGGCCAGACCCCAGGTTATCCCTCTAGGGATTGGTGTATTAGTCACCCTGTAAAAACTAAATTTATTATGATTTCTTGAATGCTTCTTTTAGCACTTCTTATAAAAGGCAAAGAGAGGAGCCATGAATGTGTCTGTGTTCCCTGCTCCCACTCACTTCACACATGCACATATATTTTGAGATGAGTCACAATTTCCTATGAACCTAAATTTTACAAAATCAAATCCAGAGCTATTGGTCTTGACCATTCCGATTACCTTTGCTTTGTTAGGCTTTGTCCTCGTTTGGACCAGGGCAAGCAGTGACTGGGCTCATTATTGCATTAGACCTCTTGGGAGTGAAAGGGAGCAAGCCATTTAAGGCAAACATGGATCACTAGTGTGGCTGAGGTTGGGATTTGTCTGTGGGGAACAGGGCTCTTCCACGTACAGAAGGGACTCATTGCGGACAGACTCCCATGGTTGCTCAGTGCAGATGTTTTTCCACCAGCTTTTCTACATAACCGGTGAATTCTATACAATCAGTGGGTTAACACACACACACACACACACACACACACACACACACACACACACAAAAGAAAGACAATGAAGCAGCTTGAAGTCCATGTCAGATATGAAACTATGAGCCACTGCCATGTCACCTATTA